>JAPXFY010000018.1:24969688-25007188 GCA_030674185.1 Monoplex corrugatus | reverse complement strand
GTTAGGAAATGATGAAGAAGAGAGGCGAAGAAGATAGCCAACTAGTAGACATAAGCATGCCACCGACTGCGTATTGCAACGGCAGAGGGTGGACACACCATTGGCACAAAGACAAAAGCACCACATTCAATGATGGGATTAGTGCATTGTGTCGCCCAGTTCGTTACGCGGTCATGCAAGTCATCTCCATTATAATACCAATGACACGTGTTATCAAACGGTCTTCCTCTCAGATACCTTCTCTGTTCTCCAGGCCCTGAATAACGACAAGCTCCCCCACCATGACCAAGGCCTTTCAGGCAGTCAGAAGAAGCAGCAGAGTGGTCCTCAACTGGATCTCTACTCACTGTTGGGATAAAAGGAAATGAGACGGTAGACAAGCTAAGAAAAAGAAAAAAGAAAAAGAAACAAAACCCCCCCACGAAAACCAATCAGACAACAGCTTCAGCTAGAGCGAGAAGAGGAGCATCATCAGATCACACCTTAAGCCACAGAGAGAGAGAAGTCTTCCACCTTCTGTCCAGATAGAGAGCAGCAAGTGGTCTAATGAGGTTCTGCATCTGCCATAACCATACGAACTGCAACAGATGCCTTCTCCGACCTACCTCTGTGGTCAAAACGACCAAATAGCCGCAGCAATGTTACTTCTATCAGGTGGAACGGCAGAAAACCCTCTGACCACCCAGCTTCATGGTAGTTGGCAGAAACTGGAGAAAACGGCCACAGTCACCACCAGATCTGGCCTGACCACGTAGACAGCGAATATAGGGAAGAAGGTTACAGCAAATGCCGGGGAAGCCAGAAGTTTGAGTCTGCTCCCTTGCCGGACAGGTATTTTCCTCTTCCCTTCACTAAACCTTGAGTGGTAGTCTGGGTACTAGTCTCTCAGATAAAATGATAAACCATAGCCATGTAAGCACTTTGTGCACGTTAAAAACCCCTTGGCAACAAAACAGTTGTTTCTGACAAAGATTCTGTCGAAAACTTCGGTTGTTTCTCATCATAAGTTAAGTTATTGGAGATTAAACGTTCATGCAAAGCTGATCCCACAGACAGGGATAACATTTCTGAAAACAGACAGAAGGATACATTAATGGGATGGTGCTGAAATAATACTACCACCCCCCACCCCCATGCCCGCAAGAAAAGAATGAATAGATGATTAAAATGCACATCAGAGAGTCGGGAGGACGGCCTAAAGAAACTGATGGCATGGGAGGGAATAAGCAAAACGATTGCTCAGTGCTATGAATCACTACATATTCATTTCGTTATGAATCGCTATATATCCATTAAATACACATGACAGTGAACTGTGGACAAGATAATGCAATGAATCACTACACACACAATAAATACACATGGGAGTGAACTGTGAACAAGACAATGCTATGAATCACAACATATAAAGCACAGCGTACAGTCTCATAATGTAAAAGTAGAGATTTTGTTTTACAACCTGAGTGCACAAGTTTAAAACCTGACTCACGAAATTTCGTGTATCGCACCCACTTCACCCTGGCTGTAAATAGATAGGTGACTTTCGGGATTGGGTAAGGTAAAGCAGCGAGGGAGGGGAGAAGAATTAGGATTCATTTACAGAGAAGCAAATGGATAGTGAGGAGTCTGCAATCTATGCTCGTAGTCACGACTTTACAGTGAGTGAATGAACACTGTTTAACTTCTATGCTCGTAGTCACGACTTTACAGTGAGTGAATGGACACTGTTTAACTTCTATGCTCGTAGTCACGACTTTACAGTGAGTGAATGGACACTGTTTAACTTCTATGCTCGTAGTCACGACTTTACAGTGAGTGAATGGACACTGTTTAACTTCTATGCTCGTAGTCACGACTTTACAGTGAGTGAATGGACACTGTTTAACTTCATGGTCGTTATCTGGACAAGGTATTAGCACGGGGTGAAAAATCAACACTTTAACTTCCAGGTCGTGATCTGGACTGTACAAGATATTAGCATGGGTGAAAAGTAGACAATCAACTTCAAAGTTGTGATCTAGAGTGTACAAGATATTGGCATGGGTGAAAAGTAGACAATCAGACTTCAAAGTTGTGATCTAGACTGTACAAGATATTGGCATGGGGTGAAAAGTAACAATCAGACTTCAAAGTTGTGATCTAGAGTGTACAAGATATTGGCATGGGGTGAAAAGTAGACAATCAGACTTCAAAGTTGTGATCTAGACTGTACATGATATTGGCATGGGGTGAAAAGTAGACAATCAGACTTCAAAGTTGTGATCTAGAGTGTACAAGATATTGGCATGGGGTGAAAAGTAGACAATCAGACTTCAAAGTTGTGATCTAGACTGTACATGATATTGGCATGGGGTGAAAAGTAGACAATCAGACTTCAAAGTTGTGATCTAGACTGTACAAGATATTAGCATGGGGTGAAAAGTAGACAATCAGACTTCAAAGTTGTGATCTAGACTGTACAAGATATTGGCATGGGGTGAAAAGTAGACAATCAGACTTCAAAGTTGTGATCTAGACTGTACATGATATTGGCATGGGTGAAAAGTAGACAATCAGACTTCAAAGTTGTGATCTAGACTGTACAAGATATTGGCATGGGGTGAAAAGTAGACAATCAGACTTCAAAGTTGTGATCTAGACTGTACAAGATATTGGCATGGGGTGAAAAGTAGACAATCAGACTTCAAAGTTGTGATCTAGACTGTACAAGATATTGGCATGGGGTGAAAAGTAGACAATCAGACTTCAAAGTTGTGATCTAGACTGTACAAGATATTAGCATGGGGTGAAAAGTAGACAATCAGACTTCAAAGTTGTGATCTAGACTGTACAAGATATTGGCATGGGGTGAAAAGTAGACAATCAGACTTCAAAGTTGTGATCTAGAGTGTACATGATATTGGCATGGGGGGAAAAATCGACACTTTAACTTCCGGATAGTGACCTGGGTTATACCAGATATTGGCAAGGGGTGAAAAATGGGCATATAAGTTCAATGTCATGGTCTGGAGTGTACAAAATATTAGAAAGGTGTGGAAAGTGTATAAGTTAACTTCCAGGTCGTGGTGTGGTCTATAAACTTATTAAAAGACAGTGGGTTGGGATGAAAACTGGACGCATTAACCTCCAGGTTGTGGTCTAGACTGTACAAGATATTGGCATGGGGACAAATGCACACACTAACATGAGGATACATACATAGACATGAAGACATGATATGAAACACCAAGGGGTTTAACGAATTAGTGAGACTGTAATGACAAGTGGAGATGAGTACAGACATCAACGTTTGAATCATGGAACGAGGGACAGCATGTCAATATCTACATTATGACAGGATAAATCAAATAATGTATGATCATGGGGGATACATCCAGCAATATCTGTATTATGGGGGATACGTCACGCAATATCTGTATCATGGGGGATACCATCAAGCAATATCTGTATCATTGGGGTGTTATATCAAGCAATGTCTGTATCATGGAGGATAACCCAAGCAATGTCTGTATCATGGGCACACATCGAGCGATATCTGTATCATGGAGGATACACCAAACAATGTGTGTACCATGGGGAACGTACATCAAGCAATATCTGTATCATGGAGGATAACCCAAGCAATGTCTGTATCATGGGGGACACATCAAGCAATATCTGTATCATGGGGGATAACCCAAGCAATGTCTTTATCATGGGATATATCAAGCAATGTATGCCATGGAGGACAAACCAAGCAATGTCTGTGTCATGGGGGATACATCAAGCAATGTCTGTATCATGGGGGATACACTGAGCAACAAAACACATCTTGGGGATACATCAAGCAATGTCTGTATGATGGGAGATACATCAAGCAACGTCTGTATCATCAAACAACAAGCAATGTCTGTATCATGGGGGATACACCAAGCAACGTCTATATCATGAAGGATACAACAAGCAATGCAATGTCTATATATGGGGGATACATCGAGCAATGTCTATATATGGGGGATACATCAAGCAATGTCTATATCATGGGGGATACAACAAGCAATGTCTATATCATGGGATACACCAAGCAATGTCTATATCATGGGGGATACAACAAGCAATGTCTATATCATGGGGGATACAACAAGCAATATCTGTATCCTGGGGTACACAACAAGCAATGTCTATATCATGGGGTAACAACAAGCAATGTCTGTATCATGGGGGATGCACCAAGCAATATCTGTATCCTGGGGTACACAACAAGCAATGTCTATATCATGGGGGATCACCAAGCAATATCTGTATCTGGGGTACACAAAAGCAATGTCTATATCATGGGGGATGCACCAAGCAATATCTGTATCCTGGGGTACACAACAAGCAATGTCTATATCATGGGGGATACACCAAGCAATATCTGTATCCTGGGGTACAAACAAGCAATGTCTATATCATGAGGGATACAACAAGCAATGTCTATAACATGGGGGATGCACCAAGCAATGTCTATAACATGGGGGATACAACAAGCAATGTCTATAACATGGGGATGCACCAAGCAATGTCTTACATGGGGGATACAACAAGCAATGTCTATAACATGGGGGATACAACAAGCAATGTCTATAACATGGGGGATACACCAAGCAATGTCTATATCATGAGGGATACACCAAGCAATGTCTATAACATGGGGGATACAAAAGCAATGTCTATAACATGGGGGATACAACAAGCAATGTCTATAACATGGGGGATACAACAAGCAATGTCTATAACATGGGGTTCCAACAAAATGTCTATAACATGGGGGATACAACAAGCAATGTCTATAACATGGGGGATACAACAAGCAATGTCTATAACATGGGGGGTTCCAACAAGCAATATCTGTATCATGGGGTATACAACAAGCAATGTACACACCGTCACCCAGTATCTTCATCAAGACCAAGGGAAGAAGACAAATACAATGAGCGGGAAGCCCCATGGTTTCCACACCCAAGGGGGAAGCAGACAGTTCAACAGTTGTAAGTGAGATAAAAAGTTTGAGGACAGAGGGAACGACGGAGTAGCATCCACTTTCTCTCTACAGACAGCCTGTAAGCAAAAGCGGTGATTGCACACTATGCAGGTCTCTGCGTCAGTTAACAAAGCAGGGGTTTGCCCTCCTCCTAACCCTCAACCACAGCATCTCCGCATGGCCTTGACTGAGCACCTGACCATAAAGAAGGGAGAAAGCAAACGGTGACTTAGCCACCACTACCGTTGACCATCAGGTGATTCAGCCACCGCTACTGCTGACCACCCACTGATTAAGCCACCACTATCGCTGGCCACCCGGTGCAGTGCTTCAGCCACCGCTATCGCTGATACCCCCATCACCAGAGCCACGGTAAGAAATCACTGACCACAAGTTCTATCCAGTGATGGTTGTGCTGCGAAGGTCACGTGCTGACCTGAGCGCCGTCGAGCCGCCACAGTCTCTTCGTACTCTGCCTGGGCTCCTTGTACGTGAAGGATGAGCTCCTGGTCTCCGCTCACCGACCGCCGGCTTTCATCAGCACTGAAGACACGAGGCGTGTGGGCAGGCAGTGTAAGTGCATAGGAGCTGGCCAGACTCAGGTGGCCTGACCCCAATCTCCTCACCTCTGATACACTCGTCTGTGTAGTGACAGCTGACGTGTCTGACAGGAGTCCTTGACGAAACTCACTGCTGCTGGAGGCCTGCTCAGACAGTAACCTGTCTTCAGGTTGCAGATGAAGCGAATAACCCTCTTCATTTTCTCTGGGCCAATTGCTGCTAGAGAATGACTGACCACTCTCTGCCGTTATATCTCCACGTGACTCATGTGATCGTCCAACATCTTCAACAGTGTTATACTGAAACTGGGTACCAGGTTCTTCACCAAGCAGTGCACTATGTTGACGTCTGCTACCATCCAGAGTGGACTCCACTATTGGCCCTGGTATTCCCTTTTCTACTGGCTCCGGACTTCCTTCCATCACACGCTGCCCGTCTTCCTCGCTGGGTGGCGGACTGCCAGCCTTTGGTTGCTGGTCAGTGACGCCATTCACGTCTCCATAAGGGGCCTGCTGGTCGGGGTCTGAAAAGCCGGCCACTTTATCGAGACTGGCAGTGTCATTCAAACTCAAGTCTGTCTCATGTTCAGTCCAACTCGGATGACTACCCTGGACCACTGCATCAGAGTCATGCTGTAAGCATCGCCCAGAGTCTTCCCAAGTTGCATGGGGAAGGGAGGAAAGTTGTTGGTACATTACCTCTTCCCTCACTTCTGTCTTTTGCTTATCAACAGAGTCCAGCTCTGTTGCAGGATAGGTGTACTGACTATTTTCTACTGTTGCTAAGGTGTTCTCCTGCATCAGCTGGTGTTCATCTTCACTACCTGTTTCGTGGTCAGTGCAAATGTCTTTTCGCTGGCAAACGACAGTGGCGCCTCTGCTGACACTATCCTTGAACACGCCTCCAGAAGAGTCATAACACTCAGCTCTTACAGTGGAGTCTGTACTTCCTGGCAATCTGCTCTGTGAATCTTCACTACTGCACCATCCGGCCACAGTTCTGCTCTCTACTGCTGTGCTAGTATCACCAAGATCACTTCGGTCCTCTTCATCACTCAATTTTCTGTCTGGCACTTGACGAACTGACGGAAATTCCGAGAGTTCTTCGCTTGGCACTTCAGACACTTGAGCGAAGGACTCAGCTGTCATGCCATTATTACTGTCAAACTGATTCTCTCTCTGCTCATCGCTTAGATGCACTGTATGCAAAGGCTGTTCAAACTGTCGGGAGGCAGAGTCTTCACTCATTGCCATGTCCTGCAGATAGGACAGGTTGGCATCAATACTGGCCACAGTGTTTGCAATCTCATCGTCATCCCAGTCTTCACTCCGGTAGCCTCCATCATGACCACTGTCTGTCACAGTCTGCTCGTGTGTCTCGTATGTAACAGACAGTTCTCGTGTATGGCCATCTACTTCCTGAAGGGGTAGTCTGGTCAGTGATGTTTCCACAGAGGTGTCTGAAGTATGGGTCATCGTCTCAGTTTCTCTAACTTCAGTGGACATGTCTGCCCGTTGCTTGAGGTCAGTTTCACTGGAGGGTAGTAGGACTCCCCTAGCACTGTATGTAGTCTGAGCTTCCTCACTGAGCACCGAGTCAGCATGCACTGATTGCATGTATTCAGAATATAGCACTGTCTCATCATGGACGGATGGACTGTCTTCATAACGTTGCACCGAGTCTTCCGCTCCTGAGGCCACATGAACTTCATCACCAGCATCTTTCTCTTCATTATGTTCAGTTCCATCCTCACTCTCAGAAAAGCTCTCATCATCATTGCTTTCGTCGACTTTCTCCCCGTCTTCCATTTCTCCGGTCTTTTTCTTTTTCTTTTTGAGTCGCTTCTCGAGAGAGGAATAGGCGTCCTTGGCGGTCGTTACAGCTCTGTCCATCCAGGACGTTCTATTCTGATTATCAGACTGTAAAGCAGACTGTGGTTGGTTGTGTTCGTACTGCTCATCCTTTGTCTGGCTTAGACTATCTTGGACAGCCATGTCTGTGGATTGAGCGTAGTCAATGTTGACCTCATCTGACTCAAATATGTGACTCGGAGCTTGCTCTTCAATGGCCAGTGTAAGAGTTTGTGAAGGTTGAGTGACGTGAATTGTTGAGTGTTCAGCAGCAAGGGAATGAGCTGCATTTAGATAGTCGGCCTGCAGATGCGTGTCGGCAGTCATGATAGCATGTAAGACAGCTGCCTCATCATTATTGTCTGTGCCGGGGGCAGAAAGATCTTCAGACTCAGTTTGACCTTCTGCTTGCAGTTTACTCAGAGAATGGGAAAGAAGAACCGGAGACTGCTCCACTATTTGTTTCACGTCAGGACTAACCTCCATATCTTGAGGAGGTGGTGGTGTCTCTCTGTGTAAGTTTTCGTTGTCCTCAGCAGACATCTCTACTCTCTCTTCTTGACGACTGACTGATGTCTGTGACGATGATGAAACTGCAGCAGTGTTAATAAATCTTTGTGATGCTTCCATGTACGACTCTGAAGAGTCAACTAAAGTCTTCTGGCTATCTTCGACACTGTGGTATTGTTTCTGGTCCAGGTCAGTTGACAGCTGTTGTTCTGATGCTCCCTCAGGTTGCTGGTCCGACTCTGAATGACATTCTTCATCCAGCTCTGGGTTGCCTTCATTGTCCACTTGCATTGGGCATAATGGCAGGTCTTCACTCAAAGTCTGGCTAAGACGTCTGTCAGCATCAAGGACTGCCGCTGTCACACCTGCTTCATAATCACCACGTGGGACATGTTTTGTCTTTTCTTCATGGCTTTCCTCAGGATTTTGCTCAACTCTTTTTTCACTACTCTGTTCAAGGATTTGTTCAGTGCTCTGATCAGATCTTTGTTCAGTGCTCTGATCGGCGCTTTGTCTATGCTCAAATGCTTCCTGATCCTGCTGCCAGTCCACAGAAGATGAGGTAGGAAGAACGAGGTTAGCTGCAATCTTTGTGTCCCCTCTCTCTGCCAAAGCACTGACGTAGGTGTCACGATATTCAGTTTCGGAAGAAAACACGCTGACTGCAGGCAACGTTTTATAATCGTCTTCGCTACTGAGAGGGCGTCGAGATAACTGTGAACTTGCTGATAATCCCAAACTCTCGTCTTTTAGGTTGCTATTTTCCATTTCGGCAAGAGCAGAGAAATATGTATCCCGATAAATGTTTTCTGCTTGGAGATTTTCTTCAGCACCTAATGCAGGCTCTTCTTCGTCGCTATTTGAGATAGAAGCTGATTCTTCTTCCGTGAAACTGCTGTCATCATCCCCACTGTTGCCTCCGTGGTTTAAAGATGAAGAAGAATACAATCGACCTGATGCCTTTGAGGATGCGTTTTGCTCTTCAATAATTTGATTATCAGGACGATCAGCACCAAATGTCTCATCAAGAACAGACCCTGTGACTTGAGCCAGTCTTCCATCGTGAACAATCACTGTTTCTTCCACAGGCTCAGCCGTACCATTTTCTTCGCAGCCAGAAGAGGCAACATGTGTGTGTTCTGCGTCCATGGACAAAGGTGTACTCTCGACACTGGTGACATTAATGTCCACATGCCGTAGGCCCTCTCTGTCCATTCTGTCCGATTGATCTTCACTTAAACTGGACATCGCTTCAAGTTTCACATTGTCCTCTAACCAAGGCATAGCACAAGCAGTTGCTGGAGATGTCATCAGTTGGGTGTTCATAACGTGAGCCTGAGTGGTTAAGCTGACAGATTCAGTGGCATCGGCATGCATGTGATTCACTCCTTCAGCTGCTTGTGCAGTGTGTACAGAAAGTTCAGTTAATGAAGTATTGTAATCCTGGTCTGTCTCCTGTACAGACAAGTCCCCTTTGTGAAACGTGTCAGTGGCGTCATCGTTGTCTGTCTCCTCTTCACTGGTATAGTCAGTGTCTGTGTATTGTCCTTCCTCCTGCTCATCTGATAACATGTCAGATTGCCCGTCACCACTCTGAGCAGAAGTCTTTTTCTTCTTTCTTCTCAACCTCTTTTCAAGTGACGTGTAGGCATCTTTGGCAGTTATGACCACCTTGTCCATCCAAGACGGTGAAGATCGTCCTTTATCTTCAGATGGCTGACCAGATACGGAAGGGTCATGTTCAGAGAAGTCTTGGAATTCTTCTGCCTGGTCACCACTACTGTTTTCAAGAACAAGATTGTCTCGTGAATCGAATCCCTGTGAACCACCAGGTTCTATGGTAGAAGTCAACGAGTGGCCGGGTGTCCATGAAAGACTCTGCTTCTGCAGCATATCAGATGTGCTTGCTCTCCAGTCCGACCGAACAGTCTGTGAGAAGGTAAGAGAATTTCTACCAGAACCATCCATTGTTCGCTGACTGTTCTCTGACCTCTGGATTTTGTCCTCAGCTACTATCTGTGACTGAAGCTGTGTGGCATCATCATCAGTTGACTGGATGTCTGGCTGGTCTACAACAGGACTGACAGCAGTGAGTGTCTCTTTCTCTGCATCATCTGTCTGTTGTGGGTCAATCAGAATTGTGCCAGCTTCAGTCTGTGAATGTGACACGGCGCTGATTGTTTCCAGTAACAAGTGCTGTTTGTTTTCATCACCGCTGGGCACAGTTCTTTCTATGGCTTCAATACCAACAGCTCCAGATGACAGTGCAGTTATATGATCTGAAGCGTTGATGGTCTGGTCAGTGTCAGTTGTTTCAGGAATAAATTCACCAATTTCATAGACTGGTGCTTCATTAGAATGTGGACTGAATGATTCTTCTGTGGTTCGTGTCTCTTCCAAATCTGTTTGATACGCAGTCTGACGTGTGACATCGTTTTCGTCTTCATAGTCTCTTCTTTCCTTGTGGACAGTTTGATGTTGACTCAGTGTGCCTGACTTGTTTTCAACATTAAGATTTACGGTTTCGGCAGACTGAAGTTGCGCTAATGCAGAGTTAATGTCCACGTGTTCTGTCAGAGCTGCTGTCTGTTGTGGAGCAATCACAGTAGTGCCAGCTTCAGTCTCTGAAGAAGATATGGCCGTAAAATTTTCCATTGACAACTGTTGCTTATCTTCATCATCACTGGGGACAGTTCTGTGTATGGCTTCAGTGTCCTGAAACCTGCCAGCTAACTTTGCCCACTGGTGCTCTGTTTGGACATCTGATACTCGTGTGCTGTCAGGTGGAGGACTACTGTCATCGGCCTGTCCATGAACAACAGCTGCTTCTTCATTCTTCACGACGTCAGTGTCTTCCGTTTCTGAGTCATTTTCTTCATCCAGCTCCTCTCCACTGTCTTCCTCACTGTCGTCTTCAACTCCACTGCTATCTGACTCACTGTCCCTGTCTCCTTCAGCCTCAGATGATTTCTTTTTCTTCTTTCTTTTCAACCTCTTTTCAAGTGATGTGTAGGCATCTTTGGCAGTTGTGACCACCTTGTCCATCCAAGACGGTGAAGATCGTCCTTTATCTTCAGATGGCTGACCAGATACAGAAGGGTCATGTTCTGGAAAGTCGTGGATGTCTTCTGTAGAGCCAACGTGTCCAAGGTCACCAGAAGTAGCAGGTGGCTGGTCACCATTACTACTTTCAAGAACAAGGTCATCTTGTGAGGCAAGTCCTTGGGAATCATTAAGTTCTGTGGCAGAAGTCAGCGGATGACCAGGTGTCCAAGAAAGACTCTGCTCTTGCAGCATATCAGATGTGTCTGCTCTCCAGTCTGTCTGTGAGAGGGTCACAGAAATTCCATCAGAACCATCCATCATTTGCTGACTGTTCTCCGAGCTCTGGGCTTTGTCCTCAGCTTCTACCTGTGACTGATGCTCTATAGCATCGTCATCAGTTGACGGGATGTCTGGCTGGTCTTCAACAGGACTTACATCAGCAAGCGTTTTTTTCTCTGTATCATCTGTTTGTTGTGTGTCAATCAGAATTGTGCCAGCTTCAGTCTGTGAATCAGACATGGCGCTGATTGTGTCCAGTAACAAGTGTTGTGTGTCTTCACCATCACTGGGCACATTTCTTTCTATGGCTTCAATGTCAACAACTCCAGATGACAGTGCAGTTATATGATCTGAAATGTTGATGGTCTGGTCAGTGTCAGTTGTTTCAGTAATCAATTCACCAGCTTCGTAATCCGGTGCTTCATTAGAATGTGGACTGAATGACTCTTCTGTGGTTCGTGTCTCTTCCACATCTGCTTGATGCGACGTCTTCCATGTGACATCGTATTCTGCTGCTGTCTGTTGTGGGGCAATCACAGTAGTGCCAGCTTCAGTCTCTGAAGAAGACATGGTAGTGTCCATTTCCATTGACAACTGTTGCTTGTCTTCATCACCACTGTAGAGATTTCTGTGTATGGCTTCAGTGTCCTGAAACCTCCCAGCTAACTCTGTCCATGGGTGCTTTGTTTGGACTTCTGACGTAGGTGTGCTGTCAAGTTGCGTAGTATTGTCATCAGCTTGTCCATGAACAACCGCTGCTTCTTCGCTCTTTATCACATTACTGTCTCCTTTTTCTACATCATTTTCTTCTTCCAGCTCTTCTCCACTGTCTTCCACACTGTCGTCTTCTTCTCCACTGCTATCTGACTCACTGTCCCTGTCTCCTTCTTCAGACTCTGATTGTTTCTTTTTCTTCTTTCTTTTCAACCTGTTTTCAAGTGATGTGTAGGCATCTTTGGCGGTTGTGACCACCTTGTCCATCCAGGACGGTGAAGATCGTCCTTTATCTTCAGATGGCTGAACAGATACGGAAAGGTCATGTTCCGGAAAGTCGTGGATGTCTTCTGTAGAGCCAACGTGTCCTAGGTCATCAGAAGTGACAGATAGCTGGTCACCATTACTACTTTCAAGAACAAGGTCAACTTGTGTGGCAAGTCCTTGGGAATCATTAGGTTTAGTGGCAGAAGTCAGTGGATGACCAGGTGTCCATGAAAGACTCTGCTCTTGCAGCATATCAGATGTGTCTGCTCTCCAGCCAGTCTGTGAGAGGGTCACAGAAATTCCATCAGAACCATCCATCATTTGCTGACTGTTCTCCGAGCTCTGGGCTTTGTCCACAGCTACCACTTGTGACTGAACCTCTGCCCCATCATCATCAGTCGACTGGACGTCTGGCTGATCTACATCAGGACTTATGGCAGCAAGCGTCTCTTTCTCTCTATCATCTGTCTGTTGTGGGTCAATCAGAACTGTGTCAGCTTCAGTCTGTAAATCAGACATGGCGCTGATTGTGTCCAGTAACAAGTGTTGTTTGTCTTCATCACCACTAAGTACATTTCCATCTATGGCTTCAATGTCAACCACTCCAGATGACAGTGCAGTTATATGATCTGAAATGTTGATGGTCTGGTCAGTGTCAGTTGTTTCAGTAATCAATTCACCAACTTCGTAATCCAGTGCTTCATGAGCATGTGGACTGAATGACTCTTCTGTGGTTCGTGTCTCTTCCACATCTGCTTGATGCGGCGTCTTCCATGTGAAATCGTATTCTGCTGCTGTCTGTTGTGGGGCAATCACAGTAGTGCCAGCTTCAGTCTCTGAAGAAGACATGGCAGTGACCATTTCCACTGACAACTGCTGTTTATCTTCATCATCACTTAGGACAGTTTTGTGTGTGGCTTCAGTGTCCTGAAACCTGCCAGCGAATTCTACCCACTGGTGCTCTGTTTGGACATCTGATACAGGTGTGCTGTCAGATGGAGGACTACTGTCATCGGCCTGTTCACGAACAACAGCTGCTTCTTCATGTTTTACGTCAGTGTCTTCCGTTTCTACGTCATTTTCTTCTTCCAGCTCCTCTCCACTGTCTCCCACACTATCGCCTTCTTCTCCACTGCTATCTGACTCACTGTCCCTGTCTCCTTCTTTAGCCTCTGATGATATCTTTTTCTTCTTTCTTTTCAACCTCTTTTCAAGTGATGTGTAGGTATCTTTGGCGGTTGTGACCACCTTGTCCATCCAAGACGGTGAAGATCGTCCTTTATCATCAGATGGCTGACCAGATACAGAAGGGTCGTGCTCTGGAAAGTTGTGGAAGTTTTCTGTAGAACCAACGTGTCCAAGGTCAACAGAAGTGACAGGTGGCTGTTCACCATTACTACTTTCCAGAACAAGGTCATCTTGTGAGGCAAATCCCTGGAAAGCATTAGGTTCTGTGACAGAAGTCAGCGGATGACCAGGTGTCCATGAAATATTCTGCTCCTGCAGCATATCAGATGTGTCTGCTCTCCAGTCTGTCTGTGAGAGGGTCACAGAATTTCCATCAGAACCATCCATTGTTCGCTGACTATTCTCTGAGCTCTGGACTCTGTCCTCGGCTCCTACTTCAGACTGAAGCTCTGTGGCATTATCATCAGTTGACTGGATGTCTGGCTGGTCTACAACAAGACCGACAGCAGCAAGTGTCTCTTTCTCTGTATAATCTGTCTGTTGTGTGTCAATCAGAATTGTGCCAGTTTCAGTTTGTGAATGAGACATGGCACTGATCGTGTCCAGTGACAACTGTTGTTTGTTTTCATCACCGGGCACAATCCTCTCCACCGCTTCAACGTCAACAGCTCCAGACGAAAGTGGAGTCACGTGATCTGAAATGTTGATGGTCTGGTCACTGTTAGTTGTTTCAGGAGCAAATTCATCATAGTCTGGCTTTTCATCAGATACTGGACTGAATGACTCTTCTG
Source organism: Monoplex corrugatus (assembly GCA_030674185.1). Classification (NCBI taxonomy): domain Eukaryota; kingdom Metazoa; phylum Mollusca; class Gastropoda; order Littorinimorpha; family Ranellidae; genus Monoplex; species Monoplex corrugatus. Next base: position 24,992,981 of record JAPXFY010000018.1, on the reverse strand, counting down.
GGGTTCGTGTCTCTTCGGACTTGGTTGATATAATGTCTGGCTTGTGACATCTTGTTCATCATCCAAGTCTCTCTTTTCCTTGAGGACAGCTTGATGTTGTTTCTGTACATCTGAATCGTTTTCAGCACTTAGATAAACAGGTTCTGCAGACTCAGGATAATCCAGTGCAGAGTTATTGTCCATTTGTTCTATCAGAATTGCTGTCTGTTGTGGAGCAATCACAGTAGTGCCAGCTTCAGTCTCTGAAAAAGACATGGCACTGACCATTTCCACTGACAACTGTTGCTTATCTTCATCATTACTGAGGACAGTTCTGTGTATGGCTTCAGTGTCCTGAAACCTGCCAGCTAACTCTGCCCACTGGTGCTCTGTTTGGACATCTGATACTGGTGTGCTGTCAGATGGAGGACTACTGTCATCGGCCTGTCCATGAACAACAGCTGCTTCTTCATGCTTTATATCAGTGTCTTCCGTTTCTACATCATTTTCTTCTTCCAGCTCCTCTCCACTGTCTTCCTCACTGTCGTCTTCAACTCCACTGCTATCTGACTCACTGTCCCTGTCTCCTTCTTTAGCCTCTGATGATATCTTTTTCTTCTTTCTTTTCAACCTCTTTTCAAGTGATGTGTAGGTATCTTTGGCGGTTGTGATCACCTTGTCCATCCAGGACGGTGAAGATCGTCCTTTATCTTCAGATGGGTGAACAGATACTGAAGAGTCATGTTCAGGAAAGTCGTGGATGTCTTCTGTAGAACCAACGCGTCCAGATCAACAGAAGTGACAGGAGGTTGGTCACCATTACTACTTTCAAGAACAAGGTTGTCATATGACACAAACTCTTGGGAATCACTAGATTCAGTGGCAGATGTCAGCGGATGTCCAGGTGTCCATGAAAGACTCTGCTCCTGCAGCGTATTAGATGCGCCTTCTGTCCAGCCAGTCTGTGAGAGGGTCACAGAAATTCCATCAGAACCATCCATCATTTGCTGACTATTCTCTGAGGTCTGGGTTTTGTCCTCAGCTACCACATGTGACTGAAGCTCTGTGGCATGATCATCAGTTGACGGGATGTCTGGCTGGTCTACAACAGGATTTACATCAACAAGCATCTCTTTCTCTCTATCATCTGTCTGTTGTGTCTCCATCATGGTTGTGCCAGTTTCAGTTTGTGAATGTGACAAAAGACTGGACGTGTCCCAATAAAAAGTGTTGTTTGTCTTCCCCATCACTAGGCACAGTTCTGTCTATGGCTTCAATGTCAACAACTCCAGATACAAGTGGACTCCCGTCATCTGAAATGTTGATGGTCTGGTCACTGTTAGTTGTTTCAGGAGCAAATTCATCATAGTCTGGCTTTTCATCAGATACTGGACTGAATGACTCTTCTGGGGTTCGTGTCTCTTCGAGACTTGGTTGATATAATGTCTGGCTTGTGACATCTTGTTCATATCCAAGTCTCTCTTTTCCTTGAGGACAGCTTGATGTTGTTTCTGTACATCTGAATCGTTTTCAGCACTTAGATAAACAGGTTCTGCAGACTCAGGATAATCCAATGCAGAGTTATTGTCCATTTGTTCTATCAGAATTGCTGTCTGTTGTGGAGCAATCACAGTAGTGCCAGCTTCAGTCTCTGAAAAAGACATGGCACTGACCATTTCCACTGACAACTGTTGCTTATCCTTCATCATTACTGAGGACAGTTCTGTGTATGGCTTCAGTGTCCTGAAACCTGCCAGCTAACTCTGCCCACTGGTGCTCTGTTTGGACATCTGATACTGGTGTGCTGTCAGATGGAGGACTACTGTCATCGGCCTGTCCATGAACAACAGCTGCTTCTTCATGCTTTATATCAGTGTCTTCCGTTTCTACATCATTTTCTTCTTCCAGCTCCTCTCCACTGTCTTCCTCACTATCGTCTTCAACTCCACTGCTATCTGACTCACTGTCCCTGTCTCCTTCTTTAGCCTCTGATGATATCTTTTTCTTCTTTCTTTTCAACCTCTTTTCAAGTGATGTGTAGGTATCTTTGGCGGTTGTGACCACCTTGTCCATCCAGGACGGTGAAGATCGTCCTTTATCTTCAGATGGGTGAATAGATACTGAAGAGTCATGTTCAGGAAAGTCGTGGATGTCTTCTGTAGACCCAACGCGTCCCAGATCAACAGAAGTGACTAGAGGTTGGTCACCATTACTACTTTCAAAAACAAGGTTGTCCTGTGAGGCAAATCGTTGGGAACCACTAGGATCTGTGGCAGAAGTCAGTGGGTGGGCATGCGTCCATGAAATATTCTGCTCCTGTAGCGTATGGGATATACCTGCTGTCCAGTCTGTATCAACAGTCTGTGAGAGGGTCACAGAATTTCCATCAGATCCATCCATCATTTGCTGACTGTTCTCAGAGCTCTGGGTTTTGTCCTCAGCTGTAACCTGTGACTGACCCTCTAGGGCATTCTCATCAGTTGATTGGACGTCTGGCTGGTCTACAACATGACTGACAGCAGCGAGCGTCTCTTTCTCTGTATCATTTGTATGCGATGGATCAATCAGAATTGTGCCACTTTCAGTCTGTGAATGTGACAAGGCGCTGATTGTGTCCAGTAACAAGTGTTGTTTGTCTTCATCACCACTAAGTACAGTTCTGTCTATGGCTTCAGCGTCAACAATTCCAGATGACAGTGGACTCACATGATCTGAAATGTTGATGGTCTGGTCAATGTCAGTGGTTTCAGGAACAAAGTCACCATCCTGACACACTAGTGCCTCATTGTGATGTGAAGTGAATGACTCTCTGGTGGTTACTGTTTCTTCCAGATCTGTTTGATACAACGTCTGCTGTGTGATATCGTACTTTGGTGTTTGTTGTGGGGCGATCACAGTAGTGCCAGCTTCAGTCTTTGAAGAAGACATGGCAGTGACCATTTCCACTGACAACTCTTGTTTGTCTTCATCATCACTGAGGACAGTTCTGTGTATGGTTTCAGTGTCCTGAAACCTGCCAGCTAACTCTGCCCACTGGTGCTCTGTTTGGACATCTGATACAGGTGTACTGTCAGGTGGAGGACTACTGTCATCAGCCTGTCCAAGAACAATAGCTGCTTCTCCATTCTTGACGACGTCAGTGTCTTCTGTTTTTACATCATTTTCTTCTTCCAGCTCCTCTCCACTGTCTTCCTCACTGTAGTCTTCTTCTTCACTGCTATCTGACTCACTGTCCCTGTCTCCTTCTTCAGCCTCAGATGATTTCTTTTTCTTCTTTCTTTTCAACCTCTTTTCAAGTGATGTGTAGGCATCTTTGGCGGTTGTGACCACCTTGTCCATCCAGGACGGTGAAGATCGTCCTTTATCTTCCAATACAGAGAGGTCATGTTCAGGAAGGTCGTGGAAGTCTTCTGTAGAACCAACCTGTCCAACGTCAACAGAAGTGACAGGTGGCTGGTGACCATTAATACTTTCAAAAACAAGGTTATCTTGTGTGGCAAATCCTTGGGAATCACTAGGTTCTGTGGTAGAAATTAGTGTCCATGACATATTCTGCTCCTGCAGCATATCAGATGTGTCTGCTTTCCAGTCTGTATCAACAGTCTGTGAGAGGGTCACAGAAATTCCATCAGAACCATCCATCATTTGCTGACTACTCTCTGAGCTCTGGGTTTTGTCCTCAGCTACCACATGTGACTGAAGCTCTGTGGCATGATCATCAGCTGACTGGAAGTCTGGCTGGTCTACAACAGGATTTACATCAACAAGCATCTCTTTCTCTCTATCATCTGTCTGTTGTGTGTCAATCAGGGTTGTGCCAGTTTCGGTTTGTGAATGTGACAAGACACTGGACGTGTCCAATAAAAAGTGTTGTTTGTCTTCCCCATCACTAGGCACAGTTTTGTCTATGGCTTCAATGTCAACAACTCCAGATACAAGTGGACTCCCGTCATCTGAAATGTTGATGGTCTGGTCACTGTTAGTTGTTTCAGGAGCAAATTCATCATAGTCTGGCTTTTCATCAGATACTGGACTGAATGACTCTTCTGGTGCGAACCCTTCGAGACTTAGTTGATATAACGTCTGGCTTGTGACATCTTGTTCATCATCCAAGTCTCTCTTTTCCTTGAGGACAGCTTGATGTTGTTTCTGTACATCTGAATCGTTTTCAGCACTTAGATAAACAGGTTCTGAAGACTCAGGATAATCCAATGCAGAGTTATTGTCCACTTCTACCAGAGCTGTTGTCTGTTGTGGAGCAATCACAGTAGTGCCAGCTTCAGTCTCTGAAGAAATGGCACTGACCATTTCCACTGACAACTGTTGCTTATCTTCATCATTACTGAGGACATTTCTGTGTATGGCTTCAGTGTCCTGAAACCTGCCAGCTAACTCTGCCCACTGGTGCTCTGTTTGGACATCTGATACTGGTGTGCTGTCAGATGGAGGACTACTGTCATCGGCCTGTCCATGAACAACAGCTGCTTCTTCATTCTTTATGTCAGTGCCTTCCGTTTCTACGTCATTTTCTTCTTCCAGCTCTTCTCCACTGTCTTCCACACTTTCGTCTTCAACTCCACTGCTATCTGACTCACTGTCCCTGTCTCTTTCTTCAGACTCTGATTGTTTCTTTTTCTTCTTTCTTTTCAACCTGTTTTCAAGTGATGTGTAGGTATCTTTGGCGGTTCTGACCACCTTGTCCATCCAAGATGGTGAAGATCGTCCTTTATCTTCAGATGGCTGAACAGATACGGAAGGGTCGCGTTCCGGAAAGTCGTGGAAGTCTTCTGTAGAGCCAACTTGTCCAAGGTCAATAGAAGTGACAGGTGGCTGGTCATCATTACTACCTTCAAGACCAAAGTTATCCTGTGAGGCAAATCCCTGGAAACCATGAGATTCTGTGGCAGAAATCAGTGGGCGCCCAGGTGTCCATGAAAGATTCTGTTCTTGCAACATATCAGATGTGTCTGCTCCCCACTCCTGTGAAAAGGTAACACAATTTTCATTGGAGCTATCCATCATCTGCTGACTGTTCTCTGCGTTCTGAACTTTGTCCTCAGCTACTACTTGTGACTGAAGCTTTGTGGCATCATCATCAGTTGACTGGATGTCTGGCTGGTCTACAACATGACTGACAGCAGCGAGGGTCTCTTTCTCTGCATCATCTGTCTGTTGTGGGTCAATCAGAATTGTGCCACTTTCAGTCTGTGAATGTGACAAGGCGCTGATTGTGTCCAGTAACAAGTGTTGTTTGTCTTCATCACCACTAAGTACAGTTCTGTCTATGGCTTCAGCGTCAACAACTCCAGATGACAGTGGACTCACATGATCTGAAATGTTGATGGTCTGGTCAATGTCTGTGGTTTCAGGAACAAAGTCACCATCCTGACACACTAGTGCCTCATTGTGATGTGAAGTGAATGACTCTCTGGTGGTTACTGTTTCTTCCAGATCTGTTTGATACAACGTCTGCTGTGTGGTATCGTATTCTGGTGTTTTTTGTGGGGCGATCACAGTAGTGCCAGCTTCAGTCTTTGAAGAAGACATGGCAGTGACCATTTCCACTGACAACTCTTGTTTGTCTTCATCATCACTGAGGACAGTTCTGTGTATGGTTTCAGTGTCCTGAAACCTGCCAGCTAACTTTGCCCACTGGTGCTCTGTTTGGACATCTGATACAGGTGTACTGTCAGGTGGAGGACTACTGTCATCAGCCTGTCCAAGAACAATAGCTGCTTCTCCATTCTTGACGACGTCAGTGTCTTCTGGTTTTACATCATTTTCTTCTTCCAGCTCCTCTCCACTGTCTTCCTCACTGTAGTCTTCTTCTTCACTGCTATCTGACTCACTGTCCCTGTCTCCTTCTTTAGCCTCTGATGATTTCTTTTTCTTCTTTCTTTTTAACCTCTTTTCAAGTGATGTGTAGGCATCTTTGGCGGTTGTGACCACCTTGTCCATCCAGGACGGTGAAGATCGTCCTTTATCTTGCGATGGCTGAACAGATACAGAAGGGTCGTGTTCAGGAAGGTCGTGGAAGTCCCCTGTAGAACCAACCTGTCCAAGGTCAACAGAAGTGACAGGTGGCTGGTCACCACTAATACTTTGAAGAACAAGGTTGTCTTGTGAATCAAAGTTTTGTGAATGTTCCGTGGCTGAAGTCGGCGGATGGCAAACTGTCCACGAAAGACTGTCTTCCAGCTGTAAATCAGATGTGCCTGCTCTCCAGTCAGTTTGTAAGAGGGCCACAGAATTTCCATTAGAACCATCTATTGTTTGCTGACTATTCTCTGAGCTCTGGACTCTGTCCTCGGCTCCTACGTCAGATTGAAGCTGTGTGGCATCATCATCAGTTGACTGGACGTCTGGCTGGTCTACAACAGGACTTACATCAGCAATTGTCTCTTTCTCTGTATCATCTGTCTGTTGTGTGTCAATCACAATAGTGCCAGCTTCAGTTTCTGAAGAAGACATGGCACTGACCATTTCCACTGACAACTGTTGTTTGTCTTCATCACCACTGAGGACAGTTCTGTGTATGGCTTCAGTGTCCTGAAACCTGCCAGCTAACTCTGCCCACTGGTGCTCTGTTTGGACATCTGATACTCGTGTGCTGTCAGGTGGAGGACTACTGTCATCGGCCTGTCCATGAACAATGGCTGCTTTTTCTTCCATCACCAAGTCAGTGTCCTCCTTTTCTTCATTAATTTCTTTTTCGAGCTCCTCTCCACTGTCCTCTTCACTGTCGTCTTCTTCCTCACTGTCTAACTCACTGTCCCTGTCTCCTTCTTTAGCCTCTGACGATTTCTTTTTCTTCTTTCTTTTCAACCGCCTTTCAAATGATGTGTAGACGTCTTTGGCAGTTGTGACCACCTTGTCCATCCAGGAAGGTGAAGATCGTCCTTCACTTTCTGATGCTTGATCTCGGTATGTAGGAATATGTTCAGAGATGACGTCATGTTCCCCTGTTTCGTCAGTGTTTTGAGATAGTATGTCATGTTCGTCTGTTTTGTCGACGTGTTCAGACTCCTTTGTTCTGACCTTTCCAACTCTGGCACCACACCTGTATCTGAAGGCTTGCTGGGCTCAGTGACATCAACAGTTGACGTCTGAGGTGGTGGAAAGACATCAATAGAAGAAACACTGGGCACCCTTTCACGAAAAGGTTCATGAGCTGGAAAGACATCAGGTGAAGCTGGGGATGATGGAACAACATCAAAAGATGATATGCTGAGGACTCCATCACGTGAATGGCCATTTGTTGCTAAGACATCATCAGAAGATGTGTGACGTGGACGGAAAGGACGTGAGTCCAAGTCATCAAGAGAAGAGCTATAGCCATGCTGGGCAGCAAGCTCCATCTGTGCGAATGCCTGAGCTTCAAAGGACACAAGAGTCAGAGAGTCAATCGAGCGTGAAAAAGATGGACCCATACTGATACTGCTGCTGTCTGATATCTCTTGTGACACTCGATCCTTGGCTTCAGTGGCATGAACAACACGGTCAGAGTGAGACTGAACAATTTTCTCTTCATCCATTATCTCTTCTTCTTCATCAGCAAGGACGGCTTGAGCATGAAGCTTCATAAGCTTCTCTGAAGAACGCTGTCCATTGTCACGCCTGTCCAAATGACTGGCTGCCGGCATGGCATTGAGGTCTTCGGGTTCTGTAGCTTTCTGGTGCTGGGGCTCAGCAAGGACAACTGGCTCAGTGGATGTCTGGTTGTCTGACCACTGCCTCATTTCAGTTTCAGTGAATATGCTTAGGTCATCGATGTCACTGCTCCCCAAATTCAAGGCTAACTCTTCCACAGGAGACATGTCCACGAGTGAAGATACAGAATCTAACATGTTGGCAGAGTGGCGGCGATCGGGAGAAGTCTTAAATCTCTCCTCCAATTGAAGAGAAGACTGATCACAAGCAGAGTCATATGGGGACACAACTGCACTCATTTCAGCAGAAGCAGACTGTCTATCATCTTGAAGGTAAGTTTGGTTCTCAAAATGTGAGGTTTGATGCATACCAGCAGAGTCTTTTGTTGGCATGCATTGATTTTCGTGCGTCATAGTTTCGAGTAAATTATTGTCTGCAGTATGACACTCCTCCTCATTCTGTTCTGAGTCACTAATTTCAAACGCCTGCCTCCCTGCAGATTCTATCACAGTCGACACAAGGTTTTTAGCAATATGCCTGAGCTCTGTTTCATCATCAGTATGTCGTCCATTTTTTTCATCGTCTATTGGCTGCTCCGAAAGTTCAGTCACCAAATCTTTATTACCACTAGTATAGGTTGCAACAATTTCTGTGTTGAAATCCTGGTCAAAGTCTTGATGAATTTCTGTTTTGTACGAATGATCTTGTAATACCAATTGTTTTTCATTGCTGTGTGACGTATCAAGGTCATTTTGTTGTCCACAATGGTGACTGTGGACCTGTGTGTTTTCATCAGTAAACATCTCTACTAAATGTTCATGTTGTTGAGACACGACATCATTTTCATTGAAAGAGGGACTGGTGTTCATTTCAAAGTCTCTAGAGACGTACTGACCAAAGTCAGTAACAGGTAACTGACCGCGTTTTTCTCTGAACAGTTCTTGGACATCAGAGTCGTCCTGGCTGATGGGTAAGTCATTTTCTTGAGACTGTTGATTGACAACTGGAGGATTACCCTCTGTCACAGGCGTTGCATAGTCAGAGCAGGTTTCATCATCAGCTTCATAGTCCTTCCAGGAGTCAGTGACCAGAGGAAGACGTTTGCTAGCTCTGGGTTTGGTCTGATTGGGACGTCTAAACACTCTGTCCCCATTGTCATCATCAGCCTCTGAGTTACTGTCATACCTATCACTGACGCCTGAACGATGATGAGAGCGAAGACGGGTTCTGTCCTCTGCGGATGGAACAAACCCATCGTAGCCTTCTTCTACCACAGAGGTGTTTGGGAACACCACACTGTCGTTGACAACGCTTTCCTCCCTCTCATCCTGAAGTATTTTATATCCACCCACTGTATCGACTTGATCACCAAAGACATCTGAAGATCTAGATGGAGATCTTGAGCTAGAACTGGAAGTAGATCTTGAAGCAGACTGCTGTTGTTCACTGGAAGAATCTTTGAGGGCATCAGTGGATGCAGTAAAGACATCTTCTTCGTACTCATTGTTCTCATCATCATCGTGTTCATTGTTTTCAATATCAAAGTCTGTGCCCCTTTTCTCAGGATATGTGCAGGTATCATTCTCCTCAAGACTGTTGGGTGGAACCAGAGTGACAACTGGGCTTTTGTTATTTTCAGGCTCATCTTCTAAAATGTCTTTGTTGTCTTCAGACGGAGAGCTGTGCTGGCATGTCTGTGACAACGAAGCATTAATCTGTGCACTTAATGACTCTTCAGTCTGATTTATTAAGTTCTCGTGTATTGCTGATGACATGTTAGACTCAACTGCTTGACGTGGTGAATTTTCACCACCTAAGTCATCAAGATGTTCTGCAACGTGATGATGAACTTGAGTTCTTTCGAAAGTATGACCAAAAAGTAAAGGCTCAAGATCATCAGTTTCAGCTTCTTTAAGTTGAATCTGCATTTTAATGTCCTCCAACTGATCCTCTTGATGCTGAAGATGGTTAGCTGAGGACAATGAGTGTGGATCAGACATACTAGGGAGTTGATGTAGAGTTCGCAGTTCTGATCCAGAAGTTTCAATACTTTGTGACACAACCATCACTGGCTCCTCTTTGAACTTTATCTGGTCTACAGACATAACTGTGCTGTCTTGTTGTGAAGGGGGACAAAGTTTGTCTTGTTGGTCAACTAACTGCGCAGTTTTCTCACAGTTTATCACAGACGTACTGTCTCTCACGGTATCTGTCATATCATCAGTACTTTCATCGGAAGTGTTGTCATCAGAGTCACTTTCACTTTCTTGAGATGCACATCTGTCTTCACCCCTGTCTGCTGACTTAGGTTTTCTCTGCTTAGGTTTTCTCTTCAATTTTCTGCCAAGAGAGTCATAAGCCTCTTTTGCTGCAGTGACCATTTGCTGCATCCATGATGGTGATTGTGAGTTATCATTATCAGCCCTCTGCACAGGAACTTGAACACCAGTCTGGAAACCTCCAGGACTGACAGAAAACCCGAAATCATGTTGTTGATAGAATGTCTTGCGACTGGACATTTCAAAAGATTCTTCTCTGTCCACTTGATGAAGAAATGAAAAGTCAGGGTCTGAAACACTGTCAGTGATGGAGTGATGCAGTCTGCTCTTGAGTACATCATCATGCGCTGCAACATTTTCTTGTGAGGAGAAGTCGTCTCTGGCCACGCCATCATGGGCCAGAATGTCATGTGAATTATTGACATCTGTCTCTTCCTCAAGCAATGTTCTGTGTTTTGGAGATTGGGCAAAGATGCGCTGGTCATGGTCAACTTGCTCAGCATCATTAATGTCATGTGTTTTGTCCAAGTCTGTGTCATGTGAACGACTGCCTTTAATCAGTAATGAAGGCTGGCTATCCTTCGTGACAAGAAATCTGGGCTCTTCAACTGCGTCAGGGTCTTCACTTGTTGGAGCAATGTACCTATCACTCTCTGTAGAGACTGCTTCACGGTTCATAGTTGACTGCCTTAATTTGTCCTGGATCGTATCTCCCAAAGTTGATTGATCAGTAGTATCAAACATTTCAGTTGCCACTTGTGGTGAAAGCATTTGTTTATCTTCTTCTTGACACCTGTCATCTTCCAGTTGATCATCAAAGAGAACAGCCGGGTCTGTGGAGTTTTCTCTGCTGAAAGACACCACTTTGCTGGTGTAAGACATCTTGAAGGGATTCTCTTTGTCAGAGTGTATGAAGCCTGATGCAGAGGACACGTTGTGAGAACTGTCATCTACAGCGTCAGTGTCCCAAAGCTGTGTCAGCTGTGACAAGGTCTGCATGATCTGGTAAGCTTCCTCTTCTGGGCTTGGCTCTGTGCCATCTCTCTCAATGCCTGTCTGATTGTAAGATACAGACTCTGCACAAACGTCACTTGATGCCAATGCTGTATCTCTCTCAGGCTCTCTTCCATCGACGTTAGACCACCTTCCTTGCAGAGATTCTCGAGTGGCCGTTGCATTCATCTTACCTTGTAGGTAGCTGTCATTTTCATTTGTTTCAGCGACAACATCTTGATTGGTCTGGAGGTATGTCAAAAGTTCTCTAGTGCCACAAGACTGAGGGATTTCATCACATGTTTCAACACCACTTTCGTCAACATTCTTCCCATGTGGAGGCACGATCCTTTCCAGGACAAACGGGTCTGTGGATTTCCTGCATGATACCCTGTCTTGGTGAATGGCTGTTTCATGTCCTTCACATGTTGCTGGCTCCAAAACATACTCTCCGTGGTCCTCACTGTCTTCACTGCCAGACTCAGCCTTTTCATCCACCTCTGATTTGGTAATAATCTCACAATTCTGACTAGTAATTTGTTTTATTTGGCTACCAGGATATTTTTGCTTCTTTCTTGGTTGTTGTACGGAATCACTTGCAGACTTAAGGTTTGCTTCCATTGATTCACACTGACCTTCTGGAAAAGAGACAGCATGTAAGGTTTGAGGCTCTGACTGATAATCTAATGCATCTGCTACTTCAGTGCTGACATTTGTGGATGGCAGCGAAGATCCATGCCCTTCAGTAGATGAGTATTTGGTTGAATCTCCAAAGCTGTGATAACTTGTTAAATATGCACGACGGTTCCAAGTCGTGGAATTCATGTCTGAAAGACTGCCTTTGACGGGCAATGATGAGCCAGAGTCTCTTATATTTGCTGATTCCACGGACAAAGGTTGCTCAGCCTCTAGTTCCACACTGATGTGGGATTCTGTTTCAATTTCGAACTGTTCATCATCACTGTCACTCTGCTTTTCTTTCAACAAAGGCTCTTCCCAGGCTGGAGGAGCTCTATCATGGGAAGTCTGCACAGGGTCTTTGTGTCGGGACGGTGACTGGAAGCATGTGCCTCTGGTTGCTGTTGCAATCTCATCATGCAGAGATCGTGCAAATGGGTCCACTGGGGAATCCGTGGTTGACGACAGGAAAGTATCATCAAAAGTGTCAAAAGAGACACTCTGAGAAATGTTGGATGAGCTGACACTCGTGTTTCTTTCGTACCCTGCTGGTTGGCGTTGTGATGAGAACAGTACTCGTGTGGTGGAGAATGCTACCGGTTTCCTTTCATTATCAGTACCATGTGATGGCAGTGATTCTGCATGAGTATCCCTAATGTCAGAGTCGAGCTGCATGACTTGGTCAACGTCCGGTGAGGCATCCACAGGAGATCCAAATGATCTGTATGATGAGGAGTGAACGTTATCTTCTTCAGTGGTAATATTCACATCGTCTGTCAATCCAGAAACAGAAAATGGATCACCTGAAGAGAATACAGCCTCTTCAGCACTGTCAGAAACTCCACTGCAACTGTTTATGGGTGAATTGACACTGGTGACACTCGTAAATGCTGATGATTGATCAGAATGGCTTTCTGCTGGTTTAGGTTTTTGTCCTTGTGACTTGAACAACGCTCTTTTAAATTCAAGCGAGTCTGGATGTGTGGTATCTGGGGGGTTGTTAGCAGTCACAGATTTTTCCATGTGCTCTTCTGTTATCTTTTCAGACAGAATAGCTGAACTTTCCAGTGTTGTATCCATATTGTCAGCAGGACTTCCGTTTGAAACAAAGCTGTCACTAAACGGGTTCAAACAGACTCTCTCAGTTTGGTGCAGTGGTTCTGTGTCTGTTTCTTCCCCTTGGATTGCTCTGTCTTCAGGAACATCCTTAAGGAATGGATTTGTGTTACTTCTCTCTACGTACTGAGGATGTGTCCCAGTCACATGGGTCGTATGCTCACAGTTAAGACTGGAAGTTTGCTGGGAAAGTAGGAAAGGATCGCTGTTCTCTGTTTGTGTACTAAGCACTGGGTCAAAGTGTGACCTTTGCTCTGAAGATGATCTCTGCACTCTTGTGTGACATAGCTGTCCTGTGGTCTTGTAGCCATGACATCCTCTGAGTGTCTCCTCGTTAGTAGGGGCTGGTGGCCAGGAAGACTGAATGCAGTAAAGGACAGAAAACGACCAGGTCTCTCACGGCATGGAAAAAACAGTTTATCCTCTTTAGACAGCTCGCTTTCTCGCCCTCTGACTTGAAAGTCATTTTCAGTATCAGTGCTGTTTTCCTCACTGTCTGTTTCTTCTTCTTTTTCAAAATGGTCTCCCTCTTTCTCCACAGTGTCTACACCGTTTTTTGAGCGTCGTCCATCGCCATCTCTCCTTATTGACGTTCTCTTCATTCCTTGCAGATGTTTGTCAAAAGAAGAGTAGGCATCCTTGGCAGATGACGCAACCTTTTTCACCCATGATGGGGACTTGGGGTCTTCGGTTCTGCTGTCCCGTGATTCTGTCTCGAATATAAGTTCTTTCCCTTCTCTGTTCTCTTCCAGAATAGCACCGTGAAAAGTCGTGTGAAAGCCTCCAGTCATTACCAGTGAGCCCTGTCTCTGCTGACGAAGCGTTCTGGGTTTTGTCATTTCAAATGATTCTCCCCTTTCGATAGATGGAGCTTTTTTCATGGGAAAAGAGGAATGGTTGTTGGCAAAGTCTTCAACTGGACTCTCTGTAGTCAAGGGGGTCACTTCATGGCTACACTCAGCTTGTAAATCCATCTCTGCAAGGCCAGTCCTGCACTTGTCTGTGTCTTCTTCTGGTGGCAGATCAGAATGGAAATTATCATTTACTTTCTTCGTCTTACTGTCTAGGTGTGTTGGTATATACTCATGTTCCTCTGTGTCCATAGCATCACCAGAGGGTAAAGCCGTCAAACACGTTGTTTCTTTATAATCCTGGTCACTTTCCTCTGTCTGCCTTTCTTCTGATGTAGCTTGTACTGAACCTGACGATCTTCCTCGATCAACAATCTGTTTTGGTTCTGTTCTGGATGCAAGCTGTGCCTCATATTCTGTCTCTCTCTGAACACTGTCTTTCACCAACAATTCATCAGACTGGAAATTCAGATCAGCTCGTAACTGAGTGTTCATATGGCCTTCATTAACGTCCCATGCTAAAGTCTGTTTTCCCTCATCAAGCATGATGGACTGCCCATCAAGCATTTTGGACTGTTCATCACGTTGAACATCTTTACGAAGTGACTCAACCAACATTGTATGGAAAGATGTGTGGAACCTTTGACCTGACCAATCTTGATGCTCAAGTCTGGGTGGCGCTGAAATCTCAAAAGACTCCCCCCTTTCTATTGAAGACATTAAAGTGGGTCGTTTATAACGATCGTTTCTTGCTGTACTTATCTCTTCTGCAGGGAATAAGGGGCTTGTGTCAGGTTCCGCTACAGAAAGACATAACTGCTCATCCACACTACTGTGGTTGTCTGCTATCACAGGGTTACGCACCACAATGTGTGAAATCTCCCTTACTTGTTCTGCAGAGCCAGTGGCACGGCAGGCTGCAGCATTAGTGACAAGTGTCTCTCCATTGTCTCCACTGACATGCTGCGCTGGGAAAGGGGACTGTGATGGGGGCGTCGAAGCAGACTGTAACAGAACAGCATCAACAGCGTGCACATATTCAAAAGAGTCTGATTTAACATGGGCTTTGCTTTCAGTCAGCATCGTGTCATGAACATGGACATGCTGGACAGAGTGAGAAAGCAGATGGGAGTCCTCGCTTTCATCTGAATGTCCCTGCTCGATGTGCGCGTTGTCATCATTGCTGTTGTCATTGATGTTATCATCTCCTTTAACCAAGTTTTCTGAATCAGTGCAGTCTGCTGTCACTGACGTCATTGTGGACACTGGTGTCAGTGCATTCTTCTCAGAAATGCATGTTATTATCGTGCTTGTAGAAGGTAAAGTCTCTGCAGAAACTGTGGTTCTGGAGTCATTGCTGCACCAGTCGTCAGTTGATTGGTTGGTGTTTTCAATGCATGGCCACTGCGAAGAGGCGTTAAAGTCCACCATTTCCAGAAGAAAGCCAAAGCGGCTTTGCCGCTTCAGTTTTCGTGGGGCAATGATGTCAAACGACTCCCCTCTTTCAACAGAGGGCATAGAGAACTGCTGAATGGATGAAGAATGAGAGGATATGTCAGTGCTTTGAACGATTGCCAAATTGCTGGCCTGTGTCGGTGAACTGTCACTTTCAAGCCCAATGTTATACTCTTTACTAGCAGGCAGAGTGTCATCATGAAAGACATCTTTTCTGAGGCCAGACAAATTTTCGTTAGCAGTCAAGTCAGACAAAGAACCATTTACCTGTGAGGAGTTGGAATAATAGCCATCTACCTGTGAAGTCCATGCAGAGTTTTGCAGAGATGGGACAAGACTGTGGTTAGAACCTTCAGAGTCAGGCACCATGTTTCCCGTCTCGTGTTTATTCTCACAAAGCAGAGACTGGAAACTGTCACCACAAATATCGTCCTCTGACGTCTCCTTCACACGCTCCTTCAGTGACAGATGGAAACTTGAAAAAAACCCACTGCCTCCTGCACTGGACTTGGAGAACTGAGACCGTCTAAGGCTGAAGTGTTCAGCTACTTCAAATGACTCTCCTCTCTCTACAGAAGGCCTCTGATGGGGTTTAGAATGAAGCAGAGAGTTACAGTCTGCAGAGCCACTACCAGAAGAAGGACAGTGGACAGAGTTGTCATACACAGAGTGTGAGGGGCTGGACACATCCTGGTACTCACCCTCACCTGCCTCCTGATCAGGCTGCTCAAAACTCTTTTGGCTGTCTCCCGTCATGTGTATTCCATCCTCTCTGCCGTGTATAACGTATGTGCCATCCTCTTTGTCACGTGTAATGTGTGTGCCATCCTCTGTGCCATGTGTTATCTGTGTGCTATCCTCTGTGCCACGTGTCATTTGTGTGTCTAAGGTCAGGTTGCACGCACTGTGTGACAAGGTGTCCTGTCTGTGGTCAGCAGATGGGAGGTTGGAGGAGTCCTGCAGGCCCTGCCCTACAGGCTGAGTTCCTTCACTGTTCTCAGCATCAGCACTCGAGTGAAGATTGCCAGATGGGGCTGTGAGTTGGGCTGCTGACCCATCGGGGGCTGAAGAACTCCAGTCTGATGGTGCAGCACACACTGACGAAGTGTCTGAAGATGGGACAGTACGCAACTGGAGCTCACTGCACTGGCCTCCGCCATCAGTACCTGATGTTTCCTGTCCAACCAGCGAAGACGACTGATGGCCATCTGTGCAGTTCACAGCATCGGTCACCTCAGTGCTGCCAGAATGTTCAGTGCGGGAGGGAAAAGAGAAGGTGGTGTTAAAGTGGGCAAAAAAAGCATCAAAGATACTGTCTGTACCGCCTGACAGCTTTTTTCCCCTCAGTGCAGCCCGCTTGACACGAAGGTGTGGCTCTGTCTGAAAGGATTCTCCCCTGTCCACATACTGCCATGCGCTGTCCACTTCCATATTGTGCGTATACTGCTCTAATGCACAGACAGAAGGATGATCACTGCACTCAGCAGTTTTCAGTGTCTATTGTACTCAAATGTCACAGCGATACTATACTCAGCCTGGGATACACTCAACTGTCACATATCACAGTGCTCAACAGCATCACAGCGCTTCACGCTCGATACACTCAACTGTCACAGGATCACAGCACTCAGCAGATTTGAGTGTTTGATATACTCAGCCATCCCTTGCACAGTCTGTGTCCCAGTTACCCCCCCAAAAAATGTTATCATTCTCCACCTCGCCCTCCTTTCATCAACGATAACTATACACTTACACAGTACACATCTGTCCCTCCTTCAAGCGCAGCCACATGTAAACAATAAATATCCAACCGTAGAATTCGAGCGGTAAATGAATTGTGCGGAGCGGCATTGGTGGCCAGCAGCTAGAAGCATAGACCTGTGGGGCTACAAGCTGTTGACAGCTGGGATCCCACGTCAGCCAGCCATCTCTCCCACAACACACACAGACACACAACAAACACACATGCACGCCCTGAGTCGTCTTGTTCGTCCACACCCTTTACTGAACCAATCAGAAAGGGGATTACATCTTACGTAGTTGAGGGATTGTGTCAAGGCCTGCTATTGGTTTCATCTTACTGAGGGGAAGGGGCATCACGTGAACAGTGCCCAAACCACACACACACCCTCACTGGCTAGTCAGCAGCAGATGCGCAAAAAGAGAGAGGAGTCTTAAATGAACATCACCTGAGGCATAGGTAGATACACAAATGACAAAAAGTTTAATGCAGGGACATCAGTACATAGGTATACCTAAACGAGTGGTACGGAGCACGATGACTAAATGTTTTGTAGAAATAGTTGTTATTGGCTTTATGTATTCCTTGTGTTCGCTCTTGCTTTAAGTGAGCTGAATGCGGACACTTACGAAGAGACAGAGACAGAGAAACAGAGAATCAGACGGATAAAAAGAGGAAGGGAGAGAGAGGGGAGAGGGAGAGATGGAAAAAAAGAGAGAGAGAGAGAGGCTGGGGATGGGATGGTAAGAAACAGCGGCTTTGTGGTGGGCTGGTAATCAATGTTAAGTTTGATGAGGTCATCTCTCGCTCTCTCACTCATTCTCTCTCATTGTCAGTAACACGAAAGTAAATCAAATGCACATGTCTCATGCAGCACGAGCTTAAAAAGCAAAGCAAAACAAACAAAACAAAACAAAGCAGAAAGACTGAATAATGCTACATACGAAAACACCATCCCCTCAGCACGGACACACACACACACACACACACACACACACACACACACACACACACACACACTAACGCGCGCACACACACGCATACTTAAACGCGCGCGCACACACACACACAAACACACACGCACGAACACACACACACACACAACACACCAAAGTGATGGTGAGCAACCAGAAAAGGGAAGAAGAAGAAGGAGAAGAAGAAGGAGAAGAAGGAGAATAAAGACGACAACAGCAAAAACGTTTGGTCCCAACGTCGATCAGGCGGTGAGTCACGCGTGACACATTCCCACAGAGGCACATGGCCCCAGTAGCATCCAGTCCACTTTAAACGCAAAACACAAGCAGGTAGTTTACACCGCACACAGCCAACAGTTTGCACCAGGGGCCTCCAGTCTACCCAGCTGTCAGTGAGAAAGTAAAGCAGTGAGGGAGAGGAGATGAGCTCTGCTCATATAATGCTGGCCCAGAGAAAATTTGAGGACTCCTTCACCTCACTCCTTTGCCTTCACCCATTACAAATAGCTTCAGATAATATCTCAACTATCCAAACGGATGTTGCACATACATCGTCTATTTCCTTTTTTTGTGTATGTGTGATTGTGGGTGGGGTGTGTTGTGTGGTGTTGGGGTATATGCCAGGGAGTGGAAAGTTTCAGACAAAATGAAAAACTATTGATAATGGCTGACCTGTGGTCTCTCTCTATCTCTGTCTCTCACTCTGTGTGTGTGTGTGTGTGTGTGTGTGTGTGTGTGTGTGTGTGTGTGTGTGTGTGTGTGTGTGCGTGTGCGTGCGTGCGTGTGTGTGCATGCGTGTGTGTGCGTGTGTGGTGTGTGTGTGTGTGTGTGTGTGTGTGTTTGTGTGCACGTGTGTCCGCGTGCGTCAGTGAGACTGGGACGTGTTACTGAATATATGTACAGCGCTCATTTCAAGGGGATGAACCAAAATAATCAAGTACACATGAATGTACTTCACACACAGATCTAATTTGGTCACACCGCAGGTGTCTGTCGCTCGAGTTTGGTTGACGCCAGGATATATTATGATAGTAAGCACGAGTACAGCCCTGTCATGCAGTTTTAATCCTAGATGCAACTCCATTGCATCATGTTTATCATCATCATCGTCATCATCAACATCACACTGTAAACACTGTTTCAACTTTCGTGGCCGCTAAGCTGGCGTAGAAAATGGGACCAAATAAACAAACCAACAAACAAACCAACACAAAACGTGAACACAAAGGAAATCTCCCTGAGTGCCATGATGCTAAAAAAAAAAAAGGGGCAAAATTTGGTCATAAATATTATTGATTCTTACGTACCAAAATATTGGCCATAAAGATACATGTTAATTTATATTAGCTTTATCATAGATTTTGTTCTGTCACGCACTGAACATCCTCTCACTGTACTCATTCAACCATTCTTGTAAACATCGTACTTATTTACACCGGTGCAGATTACTATTCCCTGCTCATTTCTGTTCATTTTGGAAAGATTCTGAACAAAACGCGTGACAGCTTGCAGACGGACATTTCAACATTACATGACAAAACCATACGATATATTTTCACTGCTGCTCTCCAAACCTTCCATTGTTGATATTATAGTTGCTCATCCCCCAATATGTGGGCCTATTTCCCACTTCCAGCCACCGATCATACAGCATCGTGTAACCATTCATGTAAACACACGTCTATGGCCCTAGGTACTGCGCGTATATAATAATAATAATAATAATAATAATAATAATAATGTTTATTTGTATAGCGCATATTCCATATAAAAACATGCTCACCAGCGCTTTACATTTCGCAAGAAAGGCAAAAGGTGATAAAAAATGTTCACAATTACATACACAATAAGATAACAACAAACATTAAAGCTATACAAGTAAGAAGGCACATAAGAAACCACAGAATATTAAAATTTAAACACTGACTTATGTAATGAAGAAAGATTAACAGATTTTTCATATGAATAAAGAGGCATACTGTGTTTATATATTGCTGCGTGTGTGTGCTTGCGTACGTGTGTGTGTGTGTGTACGTGTGTGTGTGCGTGCGTGTGCGTTGCTGTGCGCGTGTGTGTTTGTAAGAATGTGTGTGTGTGTGTGTGTGTGTGTGTGTGTGTGTGTGTGTGTGTGTGTTTGTGTGTGTGTGTGTGTGTGCGTGTGCTATGTCTGCATGCGTGTGTATATGTTTATGCATGCAATAGTTGTACATAAAATAATAATCAATATTTTGAATGAAGATAAAAACAGAAAAATTTTAATCCATATACAGGAAAAACATTATAACTTCAGTATTATAGCATTAACACCTTGACAGTCAAAATTACCTCACAAATTATAAACTATTCGCATTTCATACATCACAATTTACATACAAACAAAGATATTATGGTTAGACATTGTTAGTATATATTCAATGAGCAGGTGAATTAATGTCTGTGTTTTAAAATGTGTCTGTATATATATCAGTATTTCTGAGTGTATCACACACTGTTTCTTATAATTTGTAATGCACAATAGGTCTAAAAGGGTTTGGGGGATTGTGTTAAACAGAAACTGTTAACATTATTAAAAAGAATGTTTATATCTTTTCCGTCATTTTAAGCTTTGTAATCAAACAGCACAGGTCCTCTAACACACACACACACACACACACACACACACACACACACACACACACACACACACACACACACACACACACACACACACACACACACACAATTTTAATTAAAGGAAGAAGTCTGACAAATGTACAAAATTCACGACGATACATCTGCTGAAGTCAGTCAGTGAACACAAGTTATAAAGCTACACATTGTAGTACATAAGGCTTTTGTACACTTTAACTAACATCATTTGAAAAAATATATCGGGTCTTCAATACACACTAACATCATGTGAAGATGGTATATAAGGCCTTTAGAACACTAACATCATTTGAAAATAGTGTCTCGGGCCTTCAGTACACTCTAACTAACATCATATGAAAATGGTACATGGGGCCTGTAGAACACTGACTATTAAACACAAGTTGAAAATGATATATAAGGCCTTTAGTGCACTCAAAACTCACTTAAAATGGTATATAAGGCCTTTAATACACTCGACTCAAACATCGCTTGAATAAGGTATATAGGGCCTTTAGTACTGCAAACGTTACTTGAGAATGATATAATTATATGAGACCTTAAGTGCACTCAAACGTCACTTGAAAATGGTATATAAGACCTTAAGTACACTCAAACATCACCTGAAAAATCGTATATAAGACCTTAAGTGCACTCAAACGTCACTTGAAAATGGTATATAAGACCTTAAGTACACTCAAACATCACTTGAAATGGTATATAAGACCTTTAGTATACTCAAACTTCACTTGAAAATGATATATAAAACCTTCAGTAGACTCAAAAGTCGTTTGGAAATGGTATATAAGACCTTTAGAAGACTCAAAAATCACATTGAAAACGGTATGTAAGACCTTTAGTACACTCAAACTTCACTTGAAAATGGTATGCAGTACCTTCAGCACGCTCCTGACATCATTTGAAGTAATGGTATCGGGCCGTCTGTACGCTCTTACTAACATCATTTGATAAACACGCATTGCATTGGCGTTGGTATCATTTCCGCTACACTTGAAATAAGCCAAGTATTTTGCTAATCCTTTAATTGTGTATGGGCGTACATCAGTTAATTCTAGACCTTTTGGAACTGTCTTCTAAACGTTACCAAGACTGATATACGTTAGCGCAACTATCCTATGTCTGTCGCCAAACGAATCCATTTAGTGGCATAATATAGCAAAGATCAATAAAAGCGTCAAGCCACACATCTAATTACTAAATATCGAGCTCTCTCTGGGTAATTAGAAAAAGCAAACCAAGCCTTAAACTGTAACCTTTGTAGTAAAAATAGTCGACGTGAAAGAGAAAAACAAGACAAGGCAAAACAGGGTTACAACTATCGTATGTAACACGATGGTCAAGCCATTCAAACGATACGTTTTTATAAAAATTACAGACAATCCACCTTTTATATTTCTCAGTCACTATGACCTCGAAGAAACATCCGATGACGCAAAACATGACCTGATGCAAGTACAGTACTAGACTGTTTCAACAATGACTATGAAACTGTTTCACAATGGAAACATAATTTAAACACTGTCAAAAGTATCTGACAAAGTGCTGCTTGCACACTTTCTCGACAAACGGTACTGACATGAGGCACTTTTGTGGCCCGCCTTAGTGCCATGACTTTGAAATTTAAGCATTTATGACTCCTAAACCAGACACTTCATTGACCAAAACGTGGTAAGAATCACTCCAGAAAGAGTAGAGGAATTATTACCAACGCATTTCCCTTTTTCTCTCTTACAGACACACACACATACACACACACACACACACACACACACACACACACACACCTCCGGTCGATATGAAACAATCTTTACACAAAAATGGTGACTGGAAAACTGTATCATTTTCCAGTTGCGTAAATGGTACACGTTTTCACAGTGTAGCTGTGCGATTTAAGTGACATACATCATTACAGAGATATTTATGATACATCGTCATGATCGTTATAAGATCCCCCATCTCCCCCCCCCCCCCTCCTAGCTCTTATGACATGAGCCAGAGGCGTTTCCTCAGTAAACCATCATATAAAAGAAAGCTGTCTTTCTCTTTCTGTTTGGATGAGTTAATCAAGGTGCTGAAGAAATCAAGAAGTTTCCATATGGATTTAAAGAGGGGCTCATGCGATGTTGATAGCAGGAATAGAACTTTAATATTTAAATAGTAGCAGATCTGATGTGCATACAACGTTAGTACTTACATAATATGTAAGCATATTTACAGATAAACTTAGACATAACTAGGTTCAGACTCAGCAATTCAGAAATTGCACATCATTATCCGTACGGAAAGTAAGACTCGATTTGTTCATCATCATCATCATCATCATCATCATCATCATCATCACGATAATAAATAATTCTTGCATAGCGCTGTTCTTCAGACTCATTAAGACCCGTCGTTTTATAAGACACAAAAGAGTAATGTATACAGAAACACTGATCTATGTATACACACATATGTCAGGACACATATATTAACAAACAATGTCTAATTATACATGTGCATGTATTTATGGTAATAAATGCATACAGCCATGATGCCACATGATCTGAAGTGAAAAGTGTATGTGCATACACGTGGATAAACAACAACGCTGTCAACGGTGGTGAACACAAACGTCTTTACATTTGATATTTACATAACAATGGCCAAATTTTGCAAGCCCACGACTACACACACTGAACCTACCCAACATACACACGCACACACAAACACACGCGCCAACGCAATTGCACACGCGCATGCAACATACAATCAAACAAACAAACCAAACAAAGAAGGATGCAAAGATAATTCATGTTACTCAAAAATGTTGACCCTTGACAGATTCTCTCTGTCTGTCTGTCTGTATGTGTGTGTGCGTGTGTGTCTATCTGTCTGCCTTTTAAGTCTTTCTCTCCCCCCCCCCCCCCCCCGTCTCTTTAGGCATGC
>JAPXFY010000018.1:24909688-24967188 GCA_030674185.1 Monoplex corrugatus | reverse complement strand
GGGAGAGAGAAAAACACACTGACTGATATTTGCCTTTCTATAATAAAGACACTACCACCATACAAGAGTATTTTGAGAGAGAGAGAGAGAGAGAGAGAGAGAGGAGAGAGAGAGAGAGAGAGAGAGAGAGAAAGAGATAGACAGACAGAGGGTGATAGACAGAGTAAGAGAGACGGAGGGTGACAGACAGACTAAGAAAGACAGAGGGTGACACCAGGGGAGAGAGAAGAGAGAGAGAGAGAGAGAGAGAGAGAGAGAGAGAGAGAGAGAGAGAGAGAGAGAAGACAGACAGAGGGTGACAGAGACAGAGTAAGAGAGACGGAGGGTGTCAGACAGACTAAGAAAGACAGAGGGTCACAGAGAGAGAGAGAGAGAGAGGAGAGAGAGAGAGAGAGAGAGAGAGAGAGAGAGAGAGAGAGAGAGCGAGCGAGAGAGAGAGAGAGAGCGAAGAGAGAGAGGAGAGAGAGAGAGAGACAGACAGGACAGACAGACAGACAGACAGACAGTAGAAAAGTGCTTTGTCCTTCTGTCTGCCAAAAGTCATGTCCATTCGATTTGCTCTGAACACAGCACAATGAAGACGATCCTCATGTCCACGCGACGTGGCAACCGTATAAATGACCACACACTCCAGACATCACCAAGCTACACACAACGCCCTCAGCAAGACCAAACTGACCAGAGGACACAGCAATACATGTATATGTTAAGCTGCATAGGACCGGCGGTCTCAAAAATAAACAACCCATTAATTTTTGTCTCACACGCCCGACTGGCCATCTCAACAGCGGCAGCGGCGGCGGCGGAGGAGGAGGAGGAGGAGGAAAAGAAGAAGAAGGAGAAGAAGAAGAATGAAGAGGAGGAGGAGAAGCAGAAGAAGAGAAGAAGGAAGAGAGGAGGAGGAGGAAGAAGAAGAAGAAGAAGAGAAGAGAAGAGAGAAGAAGAAGAAGAGAAGAAGAAGAAGAAGAAGAAGAAGAAGAGAAGAAGAAGAAGAAGAAGAAGAAGAAGAAGAGATGATGATGATGAATCTCCGTTTTGGCTGACATTGTAGACTCGTATTGCATATACCGCCCTCATCATAAACAATATACTACTACTGCTTCTCATAATAATGACAACAACAACAACCACAACAACAAAGACAATATAAATAATAATAACAGTAATAATAATAATAATAATACGTTCAAGGCGCTGAAATCTTGATGTGTAAATCAAATCAAAGCGCACACTCTCATCGTTCACCCATCCATTTACTCTCGATGACAAACGCAATCTATGGACACAAAACACACACAATCTGGACGCGGGGGGAAGGAGTGGGGAGAAGAAGTGAGGGTAAAGGGGGGGGGGGGAATCATTGACGGACAAAAAGGCACGTATTCAAGTTACACTTGAAAGAAGAAAGACTCAGTGACTACAAAATTGCATGGACAAGTTCTGTCAATATTACACGCACGCACACGCGCGTATGCATACTTGCACACCCACGGACACATACGTAGCTTATTTTTGCTTTCAGAGCACCATGTTCATAACGCAAGAGTTGGAGTTCAACCCTCGTACGGACAACGGTTTTTATATGGGCTGCTTAGTTCTTTAAATAGAGCCATGGACTCAAGATCTGATATCTCGAATTCAGTCCCAGCCCGCAACAATAAAGATTAGCCTGTTCGCTGTCCATCTAATTGTTTCCTGTTTCACAAGTCTCTTCTTCCCCTCTCCCCCACATCGATATCTTGTGTGAGCTCATGGAGTCTGCCAAATAGGTGCTCGCAGATTTGAGTGGAGCATATATGGAATTGTCCGAGCGCGATAAATCCCTCTTAAACAAAAACCAAGCAACTCCAAGCTACACATTTTCGAACACACTCGCGCACATACACACACTCGCGCACATACACACACTCGCGCACATACACACACTCGCACACACACACGCACACACACACTAATGTGGAAAGGCGTCATAATACACACTCGCACGCACACACACCACACACACACACACACGCACACACACACACACACACCACACACCAAAACACACACATAATGTGGAAAGGCTGTCAGAATAGTGAGACTGGAAGTATGGCTTGACTTTTTTCTTTCAGTCTTCATGAAATTGCTAATACAATCCCCGTCCCTTCACTCCCCTTTTATCTATCTCCGTCATAGCCCTTGAGGGGAAATCATTCAGATTTGTCCTGTTATTTTAACTCCCATTAAAAAAAAAGGAGATTATTTCATGTTACCGATAATGTATGTCTGTATGTCTGTATGTATATGTATGTATATATGTATGTATGTATGCATATGTATGAATGTATATATGTATGTATGAATGTATGTATGTATGTATGTATGTTTGTGCGTGTGTGTATATATATTGTTGTTGTTGTTGTTGTTGTTGTAGTGTGACCAAAATGTGTTAGCAATGTTTTCTCAGCTTTTTCTGGTTGGGTCTTTCCTCGGAGTTCAACAGTGCCTGTTCTGATCCAGGAACTATCTACCTTATCTGCTCAATTGCTGAGCCAGAATGAATGAGCTTCCCAATGGCAAAGAGAAGGCATAACGTCCCTCCAACGCCAGCCATAGCCAACCACAACATCGAAGACATCTCCAGTGACAGATGAAATGGAAACTGAGGTCAGTACAAGGCCAGGTAAGAATACCAAAACATCTGGGATTATCCCCACAATACTTTGACGATTTTAGAATAATGGAGATGAAGATCATTATGCCATGGAATTCCATTTAGGATTGGAATTACCTATGTTATATGGAATTCCATTTAGGACTGAAAGCACCCGAGCCATTTTCCCTCCCAGATACACATATGTGTACATACCTGCCTGTTTCTACCCCCCCCCCCCCTCGTGTGCATACGATTGCTGAATTTTAAAATTGCACGTTAAAGATGCTGAAAGTCAGTGGTCGGCTTATGAAAACACCCAGCATGCACGCCCACCAAACATGCAGGCGGTGCAGCAACATAGTGGAATGCAGCCAGCTCGCGTAACAGCTGCAATTTTTACTTACGCGACCAAAAAATCTACGTGTACTGCGCAGCGAGCCCAAATAAGTTTGGAGAATAGCGCATACAAGAACGAGATACAAGTTAGAAAAATGTAGGTGTGTGGTACGAGTTGACCGTCTTGTTTGTCACGAGGTGTTAGTCACATGTTTTGCCTTTTCCATCTGTTAATCCGCTCTCTCTTCTCGCTCGCTCTCTCTCTGTCACGTGTGAGTGTGCTGCGTGGTATGTGGGTGTGTATGTGGTGCGGGGTGGTGGTGTGTGTGTGTGTGTGTGTGTGTGTGTGTGTGTGTGTGTGTGTGTGTGTGTGTGTGTGTGTGTGTGTTCTTCCCTTGTGTCTATATATTTCGGTGAGAATCAAATATGTTGTACGAAGCTCTCTCTCTCTCTCTCTCTCCTTCTCTCCTGATGTGCATTTGTGTGTGCGCGTGCGAGTGCGAGTGCGAGGCGAACGAGTACGTGTTTCTGTAAATCCATTAGAACGATTCCTTATTACTATTATTGAGCGTCATTGAAATTTTGTAAGAAAACACACACACACACACACACACACACACACACACACACACACAAAACAAAAAACACACAAAACAAAAAACAATCAACCAACCAACTAGCTATCCAGCCAACGAACAAAACAAAACAAAACAAAAACAAAAGCTAAACAAAACTCGCGGCATTATCTGTATCACGCACGCACCACAGCTTTTTAAAACACGTATCATACACGACATGACACAGACCGAAAGACAAACACAGACACACAAACACACACACACACCACACACACACACACACAAAACACACACACACACACACACACGGTATCCTGCCGTCTCCAGTACACACAGTGAAGAGAGTTTTCTAGCTCGAGTTTGCTTAACCCTTTGACTCCCGCGCCCTACTTCCTAACTGCAAAAACGTAAGCCTTTGACTCCCTCATTCTATCCACCTGTTTCCTGCAGGAAGCTGGTGGACAGGGTAAGGGAGCCAAAGGGTTCAGTTTTCGCTTTGCAAGCATAGTTGACAATGCAGAGTGCGGGAGTCAAAGGGTTAAGGAATTATCCCACACCGACAGTTCCATAAGCTCTGTCTAAATCTGCCAGTGATGATTTGGTAGACTCCTTGGCTCTGCGCAATACACTGTGCGCTGGCAAGGTCTTGAAGAGGAAAAGGACATGACAGGGAACCGGTAAAACACTAAGCTGACACCACTAGAATGATTGGAGCATTAATTTGTTAAGCTGGCCAGCAAACGAAATGCTATGTTGCCGGCTGGGACTGAACTCAAGGCACCAGATCTTGTGTATACTATCAACTGAACCAGCGAGTGAAGAGAACACACTATACTGATGGACAAAGGAAACGCTGCAAGTGGGACTGTTCTTCTTCTTTCGTTTACTGGTGCATATATGGCGATGAATGTGACCGTTTTTTCCAGCTCTGTCTGGTCCTGGGGCTTTTCCCGGTTTTATCTTTTTCATCACTGCTGTAACTTCATCTTTCATTATCGGTGGTCCTTCAATGTTCTTTTTTATGATGTGTTCTTCCTTATCCAAACACAGCTCTGAAAGTCCGCAGAACAGTGAAAGGACTCTTGAATACAGGTCTAAAATCCTTAGAAAAGAGAAAGATCCCGTGAATACAGCTCTGAAAATTCCATGAAACTGTGAAAGAGCACTTGAATACAGTTTCTGAGAGTCCATAAAACAACGAAAGGACTCTTGAATACACTTCTGAAACGTATTCCCAAAGCGAAAGGGCAAGATGAAAAAAAGCATCAATATCAACAGTCCCACATAATTTCTCACGTTTCTCTCGCGACTGTGTATAGTAAACTCCCCATGCATTATGACCTCCCTCTCCAATCAAGGGACCAAATGGGCGGCTGGCAACGCCGTCGTTGTAATATCAAAAGCCACACACATCGACAATTGCCCACAATTGATGCCAATGATATCAAGCAAGTAAAATGAGCACAGCACATGGGGTGGGAATGGGGAAACGTACATCAAGCGGGGGTGAGGGAGATGGGCCGTTCGGTTACTCCGAATTTGTTGCTTCCCGAGCACATCGAGAAGCACAGAAAAACCAAAAAAGTTCTTTTATATCATTCTGTTTCATTTTCTGCTCTGTCACCCTTTGAAATTCAGCTGCTTTTCTCGGGGAGAACGCTTCGCTGCAGTAGAGCGCCACCCTTTCTTTTCTGTCTGCATGTATAATTTATGTTTGAATGTGAAAATGAATGTTTGGTCATAATTTTGCTTCTTTTCTGCCCTGGGGTCTTTTACGTGTGCCGAGGGAGTACTGCACAAGGAGCTCTGGTTTCTCGTCTCATCCGAAAGATCTTCAAAAGTGGCGTGGTGCTCTAGTGACTACTTCGATCGCTTAGGAAGTGAAAAGTCTTGGTGGATTCGACCAAGATTATGAACGGTTTTCCTTCTCCCACCCGCATCTCTTCTCTATTACATTTGTTCTTGAGTAGTGAGTAATCTGTGTGGATGACAGGATGAACGGTATGCCCGTGTGAAACAATGCCCTTCACTCAGAACAACAAAACCCAAATACATCAACAGATCCTGACTAAATTCTGTGAAAAACCCACTTTACTAGGTAGTGGATCAGTGGTCAAGTGGACAGAGCGCCCGCCTGGGATGCCAACGGTCCCCAGTTCGATCCTGAATGGTCAAAGGATCACCCCCCCCCCCTCAAAAGTCTTTGAGTAATGGTCTAGGTACGTGTCTTTCAGATGAGATCCCAAAGTCTCATCTGCATCGCACGTAAAAGAACCCAAAGCAACAAAGGAGTCGTCACTGGCAACTTTCTGTATCAAAACCCATTCTCATACTCACAAACAAAATCATACAAAATGAAAAAGGCGTGATGCTACACAGTGGAAATGAGTTCTCCCAGGGATGAACAACTTGAATTTCACATCGTGAATCCGTTGTGACATAAAAAGAAGTGACTATCAAAATACAAAATATCAAATACCAAACAATACAAAAAACATACAGAATAACGATGCCACCATAATATTCTTTCCATACTGTTGTCGGGTACGGACATTAATGACGTTAATATTTCAGAGAGTAAAAGTCCGTTGAGAGAAAACATGCAACATAAGACAGCACAGAGATGGGCACGGTAGTCCAGTGGGTACGACGTAAGACTTCTAAATGGAACATGTGGAGTTCGATGTTCCCCGAGTACCTTCCACCTGGTGGGTAAAGAATGGACATTTTCCCCGTCTCCTTGGTAAGCATGTGTGCAGACCTGTTAGTGCCTAACGTGTGTCTGTGTATGCAGAATATCAAATATCATGTGAAATATCCTGTGATTCATGTCAGTGTCCCGTGATTTACAGAAACACAAAAACACCCGGGAAGCACGCCCAGACTATGCAGACTGTGCAGCAGCATACTGCCTGCACAGTGTAGGCAAAACAATGCATACACGTGCATCCGAGAAAAATCGAAACGTTTAATAGAGAAAATAAAAAAGCAACCAAAAAAAAAAAAAAAAAAAAAGTAAAACCCCATACCACCTCACTATCCAGTAAACGTAATGTACAGCAACAGAACATGGTAAGACGCAACACGATACAACGCAATACTTGTACAACACTACACAACGAACATGGTACGATTCCAATCTAAACTTTAAAAGTAATCATGCATTTCATTTCATTCTACTTGATGTCAAATTATATATTTATCAGTTACAGTTTGATAAAACGAAAACTTTACTGACAGAAGAAAAAAACACATGAAATACCAAACAGAGCTACACTACATGTACTAAACATCAGTAATGGGGATGTTTACAATGAAACTAGACTAGACACACTATTCAGACAAAAATGGACGAGATACATGGTATGGATGTACTACCAAACTTTAGTAAAGAGATCATTAAATTCAATTTACATTAGACTGGACACAATACCGACTACTAACCGAGATTTAAAATGAGTTGTAACTACGTCACCTTACAATATAATGAGATAACTGTTCATTATATTCCCACATGCGGTGCCATTTAAAAGACGTTTCGAACAGATATTCATATTGGTATTTCACACATGCAAAAGATCGTGAAATTATAACTACTGAACCTTTCCACAGATTGAGCGGACAAAAACCGGACAGGCTTAGTTTAACTTGCATGTTTGATATTCTGCTGCGTGTAAACACGAAGAGGTTTTAGGCGCTAGCATGACTGCACACATGTTGACCTGGGAGAACGGAAAAATCTCCACCCTTTACCCACCAGGTGGAAGTGTCTAGGCCGATCATTACCGTTACATGTTCATTGTCAATATTACCACTGGCAGGTCAGTGGAAGTAGACATACTGTCATCACTATCATCCGGATCACGTGCACTGACTCATTAATCCCAGGACCTAAGTTTGTGACTGTAGCGTGCATATGAATCGCTTACACTATCAATAATTAGGCAGACACAATAACGCTTGGTCACAACCAACCTAATTGCGGTATGTATCACAAACATGAGATATATGCGCTTTCCTGTGACCATTCACAAAAACATGCAAGTTTCGTGCATTCACACTGCCACAGATCGTCATCTTCTCTTTCGCACCGTAGCACATGTCTTATGTCACATGGCATTTTGTGTAATATGATACAATATCATATTATAACGTATATCCATAACTTTCAAACTGAAAGTTACAAAGACTGCCACTGCTCTATCTGATAACTTAATGTTTCCCATTATCAGCAAGGAAGATTTTCCCCCATTCATAATGAAATGGTCACGCATCATACATACTTCAAGTTCATCATCTCTCTTTTCTTTCACCAATTTACCTACATTTTCCCTGATTTCTCAAACACCCATGGAAAAGTCTTCCCCTGTCTAAATATTAACTCCTTTTAGTTTATTTTTTTTAGTCTTTCTGATGTTTACTTTTTTTTTAAAGATATAAAATGCGCATCATGCAATCTGGGAAGAACTAGGGTCAGGGCTAAGACGATGCACTCGATCACAATCAACATCATATGAGAGAGAGAGAGAGAGAGAGAGAGAGAGAGAGAGAGAGAGAGAGAGAGAGAGAGAGAGATTAACATGCATGTAAGTGTGTACATGTGTGTGTGTGCATGCGTCCGAGTGCGAACCCATATATGTGTTTATAAAAAAATTATCGTTGGAAAAACATCTATGCTCACATTACCACTGATCATTTTCTTTTTAGTCAATCGTACGCTCAGTCTCTCTCACATTTTCTCCCCATTCACTCTCCTCCATAACATTCACACACCAACACACTTACACTCATCCAAACTCGCACATCATTTTATATCGTGTTCTGCACCCATTCTGCAACACACATTCACTATCCTCCCTTTTGATCTATGCTTAACCGAGTCCGTGGTCACGGACATTAGAAACACGAAGAATAAAAAATTCGTCCATAGCCATACACATGCTCAAGACTGACA
Source organism: Monoplex corrugatus (assembly GCA_030674185.1). NCBI lineage: Eukaryota > Metazoa > Mollusca > Gastropoda > Littorinimorpha > Ranellidae > Monoplex > Monoplex corrugatus. The sequence goes on along the minus strand of JAPXFY010000018.1, from coordinate 24,958,682 downwards.
ATAAAACATTCAGCGACGTTCATACACATTCACAACATTGATAATAAATCAATCATCCACAGTCATACACATTCACAACTCCAGAACCAATCGTCACACATAGTCATACACATACGTGACATGGAGTATAAATCATTCAGGTTTTATGTAAGAAAAAAAAGAAGACGGTTGAGGGAATGGACACCACGAACACTGACAGTCGTGCAAACTCACTGACCGAAATGTGAAATACAATATTGTCCATAGAACATTACATTCATGCACCACATGTGATAAGTATCACATTGATATCATAAATTACAAATTGTTCTTAATACGAGCAATACACACAAGACAATACAACTCGAAACCATGTATACAATACATCTTTCAGTAGTTATCAGCGTTTATCGATTCAACCTTTATCATTAGTAGTCTTTCCGTGTTTTTAGCAATGCGCGGCCTGCTCTAGTGTTCGTTATACGAGTCATTTTAGTGAATCAACTGGGTATAACTGGCTCCATAATGTGATAAGTAATGTTTCAATGTTTCAGCAGAGTGTTAACAGGAACGCTAACCTTGTTCAAAGCAGGAATGGACCCAGCGGAACGTGTCGATGATGATGTCAGTGTGTACAAACAGATTAACATTCCGGTAACCTTCAATAAGTCGTGATCTGTCGGGAAAAGCCTCTGCTATTGGTTCAGTGTGATGGGTGCGTGTTATCTGGAGTTTTCGCTAGTTTCGATCTACTTTGAAAGACCGAATAAATGAGAGAGAGAGAGAGAGAGAGAGAGAGAGAGAGAGAGAGAGAGAGAGAGAGAGAGGAGAGAGAGAGAGAGAGAGAGAGGAGAGAGAGAGGAGAGAGAGAGAGAGAGAGAGAGAGAGAGTTTGACTGCAAAGTCGTCGGCTTGTACACAAGATATACATGTATCAGGGGCAATCACTGAATCATTTAATGTGGAAACACAAGGGGAACATGAACACAAGAACGATATCATACACATTTTTATATCATAGTCATTGTCACCAATCAGTAACGCTACAGAATAATAACATTATTGGTATTGCCAGACATTTATAATACATTTTCGCGTGCACACCTATAAACGACGGTAGAACGTGCATGCTTTTTCACAGTAGAAAATCTATGCGATGCTTTGGATGCATTATGCTTCTCCTGAAAACTTGTAAGTTGCAGAGACAAATTCTGTACTTTCAAACACGTAATGTTTCCTTTTCTATATTTTAACCCAAAACTGGATATTCCTTGACGTTTAATTAGAGCTGTTCACATTTGAATAGCATCAAATAAGCTTTCTTTGCGTGTTTTTCTCTCTCATCTAATAGTAGTGTCCACACGCAAAGAATACATACACTTCTGAAAAAAAAGAACTCCAGAAGCTGCATTACTAAGTAGAGTAAATGCGTTTCGTTTCTACAGTCCTAAGAGAGGGAAAGTACTGTTAACATATCAAAGGTGTTGTACAGTTAATACATAAAGTTGCAGTACTGATAACACGTAAGAGATAAAGGACAGCGTACTGGGAATAAAGAAAATAATCAAAATGGAGTACAAATGCCGCAAGAAAGGTATCAATGAAACTGAAAGGAATACAGGGAATGTTGTTGCATGACTAGTTGCTGGACCTGAAAAATGCTAGGTATTTGTGTGATCTTGAGAAAGATAATTATGAAAGCGAACTATCGACAAAAGTTGAAAACTATGAGGGTTTCACATTACTATATTAAGCGAAATCATTTTACAAAATACTGACGTCTAGGAAATGAGATCTTGACGACCATGAAATATAAAACCTCATTATCAAAACAAATATGATTACTGATTAGTGAAATACCCACAAACAAGAACACCAAGAACACCGAGCTTAATATAAAAATGGCAAATAGATTTTTTTCTCAAAATAGTGATAATGAAGAAAAACAATTTGTTCTGTGTGCTGTCCTGCTTTAAGCACGTTAAGATTACAGTACATCCCGTTTGAATTCCGTGTTATCCAATTCGGCTTACTTTTCTTCTCGCATCCAAACAATAAAATATTGTGAGGAAGTTGGCAGTTTATTAAATACAAAGTAGTTAAGTTGCGATCTTCCGCGACTTTGTAATGCACAGTATTGTGTACATCGTACATACATCCATTTATTTTGTGTTATGGACTTTATATGAATAAACCATCTGAAATCTCTTTCTCTCTCCTTCTTACACACACACACACACACAAAACACACACACACACACACACACACACACACACACACACACACACACACACACACACACACACACACACTAAATCATGAGTAGAAGATTTATCTGTTATGTTCGCAAAACCACAAATCTATGAATACATCAGGATTGACAAATAGATTTAAAGACAACTACATATAATGATAAAGAAAAATGAATAGTGTATTGCTGAGATGAACTTTCGTTAGTCCTCTTTCAACACTGAATGGCTTAGCTAAATGCCATTGTCATAAACTCGGCGTTACTGGTCACAGTGAATTTACACTGTTTATTTTACTATTATACATGTTTATGAATGTTAAATGTTGTTTATATGTTAATGTTGCCGTTCATGAGTTTATCATCATCTTCTGCTACCTCCTTTTGTTGTTGTTGATGTTTGATGCTTGTTGTAAAAACAAAGCACACACAAATCTAAAACGCCTGGCGGACTTCATTTAAGTTAGGTTTTATCTAACTCAGACCAACAGAATGTCATCTTCCAACGTAATCCAATTCATTAACAGGCTCATACTTCTGTCCTTGAGTCAATGAAGGGGGCCACCATTTTTCGAAGTATGTTTTCTACTTACAAAATATGTGAAATATTAGAAATTTGTATTTTAAATCTGAGAAAACCACCGAGATATTGTGTATGCATAATTATGTGTGTGTGTGTTTGAGAGAGAGAGGAGAGAGAGAGAGAGAGAGAGAGAGAGAGAGAGAGAGAGAGAGAGACGGAGCAGATAGAGAGAGAGAAGAAGAGAAGAGAGAGAGCGTAGAAAGACAGAGAGTGACAGAGAGTAGAGAAAGACACAGAGAGAGTGACAGAGAGATAGAAGACGAGAGAGACAGGGATGAGAGAGAGAGAGGAGAGAGAGAGGAGAGAAGAGAGAGAGAGAGAGAGAGAGAGAGAGGAGAGAGAGAGGAGAGAGAGAGAGAGAGAGAGAGAGAGAGAGAGAGAGAGAAGGGGTAGACAACAATAAGTGAATAAAAAAGACACTTTCTATTTTCGTGGGTTCTGTCATATGCAAAAGAAAGCAATCTTTACATCAAACGCTCGCTCACAGATAGTCTACACTAATACAAGTACACTATAATGCCCATAGAGGGTTTGCAGTAATACAGACGAAAGACAGATTTCACTGAGAAAATTGTTTGCTGGCCGAGGAATACAGAGAAGCAGACGGATGGACACGCAGACATAAACACAGACAGACAGTACTAGAAAGAAACCTTACCGTAGAACAGTAGGAGCACCTCTTTGTCAGTTTACACGATGTCCAAGCCAAACTCTGCACTTTCTTCCAACCGTCAGGTGTTCGAACCCCAGCACAAGCCACCAGTCACAGGACAGGAATTTAAAACATCGACATTGCGGCGGTCCAGTCGTGGGAGACGTAATCAAATATCTTAGTAACGAGACGAAAGAAACCAATCTGAACCACAGCCTCAAGAGTCCAACAGTCAGAGGTTTAAATTAAACAAAGACTTTTAAGTTCAACCATGAGAGACTGAAGTCCAACAATGAGAGACTTAAATGCAACAATCAGAGAACGACGTCCATCAAAGACTTAAATCCAGCAAAACTTTGTCCCTTAAAATCTTGAATGTAGCTATGAGAGACTGAAGGGCATCACAGCTTTGTGACAGCAAAAGACACAAGCGATGTTGGCCCAGACTCGTTCAGTATGGTGACAGACCACAAGAGTACCTCGTTATGTATGTGCTACAGACCTACTTTAGCTTTATACCCAGTTCCATCACCGTCCTGCCTCTCTCCCGTCAAACTAACGCACTAATGCTGCCACCACACTCACACAAAGGGCGCCTGTTAAGGCCCAAACTGGTCATAGTAATCTTATGTGGTCCATACTGTCTCAAAGCGGATTTCCCCCATATTGCTAGAAAGCTATCTGCACAACGTTTTGCCGCATTAACACGACCATTAATGTTTTACAACTAAGAAATATGCTACCGAGGAATAAATATACAATGGTCACGACACCCTGCTGCGAAAGATAGAAAAATGAGATTTTTTCTGCCGTTAGGCCCGAGCTTTGGCGTTTCTGAAGAGAGAGAGAGAGAGAGAGAGAGAGAGAGAGAGAGAGAGAGAGAGAGGAGAGAGAGAGAGAGAGAGAGAGAGAGAGAGGAGAGGGGTGAGCGCCGACGAGTGAAGGTGTTGATGGGGAGTTGCCGTTACAAAGCCGACATGGGGAACCGTCTATTATTTTCCAAGACCCGTGTCCACTTAAGTAGCGTGTCCACACAATGCCGTTTAGATACTCCATTACACTCTGTCTCTCTCTCAAGTAAGTCCTGCCTATATGCATAGTCCTGAAATGCAGTCACTTTTTTCAGTCCCATCCTTTGCACCGCCCAAGTCACGTCGATCCCACGCCGATGATTCCGGCACGACAAAATGCCACAACCTGGCACGACAAAATACAACCTGGCACCACACCATACCACAACCTGGCACCACAACATACCACAACCTGGCACCACAACATACCACCACCCCAGCACTACAACATACCACCACCCCAGCACTACAACATACCACCACCCCAGCACCACAACATACCACCACCCGAGCACCACAACATACCACCACCCCAGCACCACAACATACCACCACCCCAGCACCACAACATACCACCACCCCAGCACCACAACATACTACCATCCCAACACCACAACATACCACCACCTAGCACCACAACATACCACCACCCCAGCACCACAACATACTACCATCCCAACACCACAACATACCACCACCCCAGCACTACAACATACTACCATCCCAACACCACAACATACCACAACCTGGCACCACAACATACTACCACCCCAGCACCACAACATACCACAACCTGGCACCACAACATACCACCACCCTGGCACCACAACATACCACCACCCCAGCACCACAACATACCACCACCCCGGCATCACAACATACCACCACCCCGGCACCACAACATACCACCACCCCGGCACCACAACATACCACCAACCTGGCACCACAACATACCACCACCCCGGCACCACAACATACCACCAACCTGGCACCACAACATACCACCACCCCGGCACCACAACATACCACCAACCTGGCACCACAACAAACCACCATCCCGGCACCACAACATACCACCACCCTGGCACCACACATACCACCAACCTGGCACACAACATACCCACCAACCTGGCACCACAACATACCACCACCCGGCACCACAACATACCACCACCCGGCACCACACATACCACCAACCTGGCACCACAACATACCACCACCCCGGCACCACAACATACCACCAACCTGGCACCACAACATACCACCATTCCGGCACCACAACATACCACCCCCGGCACCACAACATACCATCAACCTGGTACCATAACATACCACCATCCTGGTACCATAAAATACCACGATCCAGCAACATCCCATGGCACCACAACATACACCATCCCTAGCACCACAACATACCACCACCCCAGCACCAAAAATACCACCGATCCAGCAACATCACCATGGCACCACAACATACCACCACTCGGCACCACAAATACCACCACCCTGGTACCATAATATACCACCACCCTGATACCATACACACACCCCCTGGTACCAAACATACCACCACCCTGGTACCAAACATACCACCACCCTGGTACCATAACATACCACCACCCTGGTACCATGACACACCACCACCCTGGTACCATAACACACCACCACCCTGGTACCATAACATACCACCACCTGGTACCATAACACCACCACCCTGGTACCATAACACACCACCACCCTGGTACCATAACACACCACCACCCTGGTACACTAACATACACCACCCTGGTACCATAACATACTCACCCTGGTACCATAACATACCACCACCCTGGTACCATAAACACATCCACCCTGGTACCATAACACACCACCACCCTGGTACCATAACAACCACCACCCTGGTACCATAACAACCACCACCTGGTACCATAACATACCACCCCTGGTACCTAAACACACCACCACCTGGTACCATAACACTTACCTACCACACCTGGTACCATAACACACCACCACCTGGTACCATAACACACCACCACCCTGGTACCATAACATACCACCACCCTGGTACCATAACATACCACCACCCTGGTACCATAACAACCACCACCCTGGTACCATATACACCACACCTGGTCCATAACATACCACCACCCTGGTACCATAACAACCACCACCCTGGTACCATAACATACACCACCCTGGTACCATAAACACACCCCCACCTGGTACCATAACATACCACCACCCTGGTACCAACTAACCTGGTACCATACACACCACCCTGGTACCATAAACATACACACCACCCTGGTACCATAACATACCACCACCCTGGTACCATAACACACACCGGTACATAATACCACCACCCTGGTCCACCTAACATACCACCACCCTGGTACCATAACAACACACCACAACCCCGGTACCAACACCCACCCGGTCATAACACCTGTCTAAAACCACCACCCTGGTACCATAACACACACCGTACAACCTACTGGTCCATAACAACTCACTGGTACCATAACAACCACCACCTGGTCCAAACACACCACACCCTGGTACATAAACTCACCCTGGACCATAACCATCCACCTGACATACACACCCACCGGTACCATACCACCACCTGGTACCATAACAACCACCACCTGGTACCTAAATACCCCACCTGGTACTATACCACCACCTGGTACCTAACACAATGGACATAACATCACACCTGGTATCACCGTCCAAATACACACCTGGTACCATAAATACACCCTGGTCCATAACACACCACCTGGTACATAAATACCACCCTGGACCATAACACACCCACCGGTACAAAAACCACACCCTGGTCCATACACACCACACCTGGGTACCATATAACACCACCACCGGTACCATAACTACACCACCCCTGGTACCATAACAACACCACCTGGTACCATACACACCACACCCTGGTACCATTAACACCACCACCTGGTACCATAACAACCACCACCCTGGTACCATAACACCACCACCTGGTACCAACACACACCACCCTGGTCCATAACAACCCCCACCTGGTACCATAACAATCCACACCACCCTGGTACCATAACACCCACCCTGGTACCATAACACCACACCCTGGTACCAAACACACCCACCATTACCATTAAACACCACCACCCTGGTACCATAAAACCACCACCTGGTCCATAAAACCACACCCGTCCTAACACCACCTGGTACCATACAACCACCACCTGGTACCATACACACACACCTGGTACCATAACATACACACCATCGTACATAAATCCACACCTGTCATAACACACCACCTGGTCCATAACAACACCCCTGGTACCATAACACCCCACCCTGGTCATAACCACCACCTGGTACCATAACTACCACACCCTGGTACCATAAACACCACCTGGTACTACATCACACCTGGTACCATAACACACCACCCTGGTACCATAACCATCACCACCCTGGTACCATAAATACCACCACCCTGGTACCATAACACACCACCACCTGGTCCATAACATACCACCACCCTGGTACCATAACACACCACCACCCTGTGACTACATTACACACCCCCTGGTACCATAACACACCACCACCCTGGTACCATAAATCACCACCTGGTACCATAACAACCACCACCTGGTACCATAACATACCACCACCCTGGTACCTAACATACCACCACCTGGTACCATAAATACCACACCACCTGGTACATAACATACACCACCCTGGTACCATAAACATCACCACCACCCTGGTACCATAACATACACCACCCTGGTACATAACACACCACCCCTGGTACATAACATACCACCACCTGGTACCATAAACACACCACACCTGGTATCACAACATACCACACCCTGGTCCATAACAACCACCACCCTGGTACCATAACATACCACCACCCTGGTACCATAACACACCACCACCCTGGTACCATAACATACCACCACCTTGGTACCATAACACACACCACCTGGTATCACAAAATACCACCACCTGGTGCCATAACATACTACCATCCGGCACCACAACATACCACCACCTGGGTGCCATAAACATACTACCACCCTGGTACCAACAACATACAACCATCCGGCACCACAACATACTACCACTCAGGTACCATAACATACCATCTCGGCACCACAACATTACCACCACCTGGTACCTTAACATACCATCTCGGCACCACAACATACCACCACCCGGGTACCATAACATACCACCACCCTGGTACCATAACATACCCACCCTGGCACCACAATATACCACCACCCGGCACCACAACATACCACCACCCCGGTACCACACAATACCACCACCTGGCACCACAACATACCACCACCCCAGTACCACACAATACCACCACCCTGGCACCACAACATACCACCACCCTGGCACCACTACCCCAGCACCACAACATACCACCAACCCGGCACCACAACATACCACCACCCCGGTACCACAACATACCACCAACTCTGGCACTACAACATACCACCACAACATACCACCAACCCCAAAATCATCCAATCGAAGTCACATGCAAGGCTGCCCACAGGAGCCAGAGACGTCAAGCCGCCGTGGGGCCATCCATCAGAGGAGATCCTGCACTGTTGCTTAGTCTTTTCGGTGGAGTTCAACAGCCCCTGTTCTGATCTCACTTACTAAGGGCAATGCCCATTAAGCCTCCAAATTAACAACACCAATCACTCACTAGCGCGGATACGGACGAAAGAATGATACCCCCCTCTCCTCCCGTAAAGAGACCACGACCACAGTTCTCCAACGCCACCCCAATGAACCCAGTGACTCCATGAATCCACCTCTGGCAGTGAAGCCACAGAGGAAATCAAAATTGAGGTCACCACGAGATCATGGCATGGAGTGTCACACAATCTGGAATACTGTTCAAGATGCTGTGACGTTCCAGTTAGGATAGTGACTGAGCAGCAGGGCTATACTCCTACCTTTACTATCAACATATCCTGCTGTAAACTAAGGCCCGAGAGATACAGACACCTGCGGTATTGGGTCGGGAAATTTGAGCAACACTCTCATTAACGTTTCTGTAAAGCGGATAAGATTTGATTGTGCCCACCAAAACAGATCTGATGTCAACGGTCCTGCAGGGGAAAGTTGAGGCGAGGAAAAGAAAGGGACTACCGAACACTTCCTATTTCAACAACATCGCTGAAGTCTGTGGTCGCCCACAGATATCTTAATCGTGTGGCCTGGAGAAGACTTGTGACGTCGAGCGTGACCCTTATGGCCGAACCCGGCGAGACAGAGAGGTGAGATGAGATAGCACGCTCAACTCCGGGCAGGAACCGGTCAAGACAGAAAACTCTCAAAACGATTTTTTGGACAAGAAGGATTACACCCACTGCCTTCCAGTCAGTAGTCGGCTGCATAACCACTTGGCCACGGTGACTGGACTATGTAATGTTTACTGTTTTCCTTCTGTTAATTTACTCCCAAAAGAAACAACCGGCAGATGGCGGGTTTCATGGTTGCGGAAAGTACAAGATATGTAGCACACACACACACATATATGTAGCAAACACACACACATACACACATATATGTAGCAAACACACACACGTACACACACAAACACATACATGCATACACACACACATAAACACACACACACATAAGCACAGAGAGACAGACAGAGAGCTAGAGAGAGAGAGAGCTAGAAAGAGACAGAGAGAGCTAGAGAGAGATGGAGAGAGAGGGAGAGACAGACAGAGACAGAATGTCCGTGTTTTGAGCCTTTTGCAACGTGCTCGATTTCTGTCCATAACAAGGCAATGTCACAGTCATGATTGTAGACCGCTTTGGACATGGTTAATTTGCCTCCTGTTCCACTAACAGCTATCAACATTTATGACTAGTAATACAGTACATGAGAACAAATTATCAACGCCTATTTCAAGAAAGAAACACGTTTACGCTGAATAGACAAAGAGGGATATGAAATGAAAGGAAACTTTTCCAACAGAATAGACACCAGCACAAAAGCCAACTTACATCTGTTCATCTGCCGTTGCTAATCTATTCATATTAAGACAAACAACAACAACAACACAACAAAACCACAAAAGACATAAAATCAAAATAATGTAGACACAAAGTAACTAAAATCTGACCATAAACACACAAAAGCATACTACAAGCTGGAGTAATGTATTTCATTCTCTTTTATTTCTGTTTTGTCACAATGGATTTGTCATGTGAAATTCGGGCTGCTCTCCTGAAAATGTGCACCGCCGCAGTACAGCACCACCCATTTGTATTTCCCCTTTTCTGTATGTGTGTAGTACTGTTCATTCTATGAAACAGGATTTTTGTACAGAATTTTGCCTGGGGCAACTCATATGTTGCTATGGGATCTTTAACAACAACAACAAAAACAAACAAACACAGAAACAAACAAAAACAAATACGGACAAAAAAGCATTGTGTGTGTGCCGCATACTGGTTTATCGTCTCCTCCGAAGGACTAGCATCAAAGCTCCCACTTAAGATCTACGTTCATACGATATCATCTATGTTAAAACATAGACAAATACAGGTGCAACGTGTATAAGAATTATTATAAATAATAGATATAATTTAATTATCAAGAAACATCAGAAAGAGACACAGAGAGAGTGAAAGAGAGAGAGAGAGAGAGATGGAGAGACAGAGAGAGAGAATGAGGAGGAGGAGGAAGAGGCGGAGGAAGAGGAGGTGGAGGAGGAGAGAGAGACAGACAGAGAGACAGAGAAAGAAAGACAGACAGACAGACAGAGAGACAGAAACAACATGGAAAGAAGACAACTAAGGACACAAATTATTAATGTCATTATTAACATTATTATTATATTACTATATGATGTTTAGTCGTAGTAATAGTAGTAGTAGTAGTAGTAGTAGTAGTAGTGTAGCTGCAGCAGCAACAGCAGTAGTAGTAGTAGTAGTTGTAGTAGCATTCTTTTAAACGGAGTACTATTAGTATTACTATCATTACTATCAATATCATCATCATTATTATTTAAACGAAATGAAAAAGGAAGCACATTGCAAGCGCCTGTGCTCTGAGCTCCGAGGAACTTTGTGTATCAGTAATGAGGAAATTGTGTGACTATTTACGGGGCGAGGGGGGGGGGGGGAGAGAGAAAATGAGGGTGGGGAGGGAAATAAACAGGGTGTCGGTTGATGATACTTCTAATTACCACATCCGTGTACTCATGAACCAGGACTGCGAGTCTTTCTGTCAACGTTGGTCAACCTGGGAACGTGTACAACTTGGCCTTGTGTGTGTGTGTGTGTGTGTGTGTGTGTGTGTGTGTGTGTGTGTGTGTGTGGTGTGTGTGTGTGTGTGTGTGTGTGTGTGTGTGTGTTGTGTTGTGTTGTGTTGTGTTGTGTTGTGTTGTGTTGTGTTGTGTGTGTGTGTGTGTGTGTGTGTGTGTTGTGTGAGTGTGAGAGTATGTGTGTGTGTGTGTGTGTGTCTGTGTGTGTGTGTGTGTGTGTGTGTGTGTGGAGAGAGAGAGAGAGAGAGAGAGAGAGAGAGAGAGAGAGGTGTGAATATGTATGTGTGTGCAGATATGTATATCTATGTGTGCATAGGTGTGTGCATTTGTGTGTGTGTATACATGCCTATCTATCTATCTATCTATATAGTATATCTATTACTATAATAATCTATCTGTCCGTCCGTCTGCCCATCTATCTATCTATCTATATATCTATCTATTTATCTACCTATGTGTGTATACATCTCTCTCTCTCTCTGTTATATATATGTGTATATGTATATATATGATGATGATGATCATCATCATCCAATACTACTATTCTTCTTATTATCATTATCACCACTATCTTGGTAATCATCAGCAGTTCATAATCATGAGACTTGGGGGCAGAGACGGCACAAAATGACTGTCACTCGGAGAAATAGTAGTAGCAATAGTGGAAGAGGAAGATGAAAGTGATAATGATGATAATGATGATGACGACGACGATGATGATGATGATATGAACACGAAATAAAAGTAGGAAAAAAAAAAGAAGAAGAAGAAGAAGAAGAAGAAGAGGATGACCATTTTGACCATGATGAAATGAAGAAGTAAAAAGAAAAGAAGAAAAAAAAAAGTGAATGAAGATAGCGGGAAAAAATACAACGATGAAACAAACGAGGAAAATGACAAGAATAACAACAGCATGATGATGATGATGACGATGATGATGATAACGACGACGATGATGATGATGTCGACAACGATGACGATAATATAATGAAGGAAGCAAAAAAAAAAAAAGACAAAGAAGAAGACGAAACGGAGGAGGAAACGAGGAGGAGGAAGAAGAAGACGAAAAAGAAAATGATGATGCTAATGATGATGCTGATGACGAAATGAAGGACGAAATAACAAACAAGAAGACGATGATAAAGAATAAAATGAAACGGAGAGGAGGAGGAAGAAAGAAGGAAGAAGAAGAAAAAGAAATAAAAAAGGGAAACTAAGAAGGAAGATTAAAACAACAACAATACAACAACAACAACGACAAAAAGCCCCCCCAAAAAACAAAAACAACAACATCAACAACAACAAACTTCCAATGCAATTCAGTACCATCACAGGACTAGCCAAGGGATAAAGTGTGTCTAACTACTATGCATCACTGATGACACACTAAAAACAAAATGTGCGATTCCTCTCAAAAACAAACAAACAAAAAAGCAAAGCGAGAAAACACGGAGAAGGAAAAGGACTGACCTTTGACATTTGACCTGGGCGGGGACAGCCGGGCTTTCAGCTCCTTGCATGTCTTCTTTGCCTTGGTCACTGACACACACACAATTCGACATTGTTTTTACATGGCAGGAATTTTGATGAGTATCTCTCACTTCGTAATAATTAGATTTCCCGAAGCAAGTAAATGCAAACAGGTCACACCACACCTGCCTTAGCACCTCCCTCCTGATGGGTAAAAGGTGCAGATTTTGCCGTTATTCCCGGCCAACATGTGTGCAAACCTGTTTACACCTAAACTTCTCACGTGTGTGTACAAGCACTCAGAACATCAAATATGCATGTAAAAGGTCTTGTAAGTCATATCTGTGTCCACTGACTTATGGAAACATGAAAACACCAAGCATTCACGCCCACCGAGGACGGTGTGTGGAGACTGTGCAGCAGCGTACTACTGCACAGTATGAGCAAATCAATCTGCAAACACGCATCCGAAAAAATATCTGAACGCTGAAAACAAAGTGCACTATTAGTAAAAATAACATCAACTGATAAGCACGCATTTCAATGCATCTTTTCCGTCACATTGGAAATGAGCCAACAATGGCACCGATGCTCAAATACTTGGCCAACCACTTAACTGTGTATGGGCCTACTCCAGTTGATATATATCTGTGTAGACTTTATTGTGAACATCACCAAAACCACCATATATAAACACAATTATTCTACATGTGTAGCCAAGTGAGTTTATTTGTAGTTATAGTGGCATGCGCTGGTTTGTTAGCAAGTACCAAAGAAAGCATCAACAGCACAGCAACTTGCATTAAAAACACTTCACGCAAGCATGGCTGACCACAGTGATGTCAGGTATGGTAACACTGGTAATGGAAAACGTCTAAGCCTAGGTTGAACAGCTAGCTCAGGGTCAGACATTTACCTTGAATATTTTGTACATTCATGGGGGGGGGGGGGGGGGGGAAGCATGTGTGATGCAACAATATCCAGTAATTTGCTAAGCCTGGTTGGACATCGGCACGCACGCACACACATGCACGCATACACACACAGTGATACACATACATACACACACAGGCGCGCTGATATACTTTAGACACAAGACACACGACTCAAGCACACTTTTTTAATGTCTGCATCGTGTTAAGCCACCCTGAGACAATTGAAACTGTGTCTGACTGTGATGTAGTGCATGCCTTAGATCTATACATTACATTTCTGAAAGGTCAAGATGTGCCATTACCCTGAGGTCACTGAGAATGAGGCGGCAGATACCTCACTGAAAATAATATTATGATTATCTCATTACTCTGATGTCATAGGGGAGTGAGATGCCAGAGACCTTCCTAGTGGTCAAGATTGTCCCATTACCCTGAGATCATAGTGGCGGAGACAAACATCATAAGGATGGCGCCCATCTTCCCACCCTCACTGTTCTATCTTCACTGACCACGAACAGGTCCAGGTATAAATTCACAGCTGGATGGGCCAGAGTCTATATACATACATGTATTTTGTGGGACCAGAGTCATACCCGTGCAGTGAGACCTTAAGGCAGTAAGCTCTACTTCTGCACCCAATAGCTGTCACAATCATGACAGGAACTCAAAACATATACATGTGTGTGTGTGTGTGTGTGTGTGTGTGTGTGTGTGTGTGTGTGTGTGTGTGTGTGTGTGTGTGTGTGTGTGTGTTGGTGTGTGTGTGTATGTGTATGTGTGTAAAGTGTGTGTGTGTGTGTGTATGTATGTGTGTGTGTGTGTGTGTGTGTGTGTGTGTGTGTGTGTGTGTGTGTGTGTGTGTGTGTGTGTGTGTGTGTGTAAGGTGTGTCTGTGTATGCGTGTGTGTGTAAGGTGTGTGTGTGTATATGTGTGTGTGTGTGTGAGGTGTGTCTGTGTATGTGTGTGTGCATGTATGTGTGCGTACACATGTGTGTATATATATGTGTGCGTGTGTGGATGTGCGAGTGTGTTTGTGTATGCGTGTGTAAGTGCGACTGTATATGTGCATGTGTGCGCTGTGTATGCGTGCATGTGTGCATATATTTTTGTGTTTTTATGTGTGTGAGTGTATGTGTGCGCGCACGAGTATGTGTGTATATGCCGTGTATTGTTTGTGCGTGTGTGAGCGCATGCGCGTGTGTAGGTGTGTGCATGTTTGTGTCTGTGCAGTGTGTGTATGTGTGTGCGCGTGCGTGTGCGCATGTGTATGTGTGTAGACGTGCGTGTGTTCGTGCATACATATGTGTACGCATGTACGTGTGTGCATATGCGTGCACGTGTGTATTTGTGTGTGCGTGCGTGTCTTTTGTGTGTGTCATATGTGTGTGTGTTGTGCACGAATGTGTGTGTGTTTTTGTGTGTGTGAACACGTGCGTGCATGTGTTGTGTGTGGGGTGTGTGTGTGTGTGTGTGTGTGTGTGTGTGTGTGTGTGTGTGTGTGTGTGTGTGTGTGTGTGTGTGTGCGTGTATGTATCTGTGTTTCTCTCTTTCTTCTTGTGTACGAGAGACACACAGAGATAATGTCAAACGCAAACACGCACACGAAGGAAAGTGAGGAAGCGGAAGGGTGACAGACGAAGGGGAGGGAGGGAGAGGAGACAGAAAAAGAGAGAGAGACAGAGAGGGAGGGAGAGAAGAGGAGGAGAAGGAGGAGAAGGAGGAGGAGGAGGAGGAGGAGGAGGAGGAGGAGGACGACGACGAGAAGAAGAAGAAGAAGAAGAAGAAGAAGAAGAAGAAGAAGAAGAAGAAGAAGAAGAAGAAGAAGAAGAAGAAGAAGAAGAAGAAGAAGAAGAACTCGGGTAACTTTCATCAAACGTTTAATCTGTTTTTTGCACTTGTGCTTAAGGAGAAGAATTAGGTAGGTGTTGAGGTCGACGAACTGACTCACAGTTCCTAGCCTATATATCAAAGGCATTGTTTTCGACCTGGTATCATCATCATCATCATCATCATCATCATCATCATTACTATATTATAATCCGATTTTAATTTGTTTTGGCGCTGACTTTAATTTGTTTTGACACTTTCAAAAGCCAGCCCAGAAAATCATTCCAAAAGATTTCACACACACACACATACACACATGCAGGCGCATGCACACACGCGCGCGCGCACACACACTCAAACAAACACACACGAACACACACACGCGCATGTATGCACACACTCACCCACGCACACGTGCATGCATACACACAAATACATACAAAGAGAGACAGAGAGAAACAGAGAAAAAATAAAAAACAGAAAGGGAGACTGAAAAAGAGAGGTGGGTGGGGGCACGAAATAATCTGAATCATTCACTAAGTCATGCTTAAAGCAGACAGACAGACAGACAGACAGACAGACAGACAGACAGAAGTCAGTTAATGTCAGGCAGGTAGGCAGGCAGACAGACAGGCAGGCAAAGGAGACAGACAGGAAGACAGAAAGGGAGAGATGCAGGCAGGCAGGCAGGCAGGCAGGCAGGCAGGCAGACAGACAGACAGACAACCACATATACTGTCTAGCAACACCATGCAGCATACGGCGTCAGGCCTGGGAGAGAGGGAGGGATGGGAGAGGGTGGGAGGAGCACAGAAAGAGAGGCAGGAGGGGGCACAGACAGATAGATACGTGGATAGATAACACACACACACAGCGGCAGCAGCAGCAACAGCAACAACAACAATTAAAAAATAACAAATACGCAGACACACACGCATACACACAGCAATTAAAAAAACAACAACAACAAATGACAGGCACATACACGTAGGAACAGATAGAGAAAGACAAATAAACAGACGGACAGTCAGGCACACACACACACACGCACAAATACACAGTAACAAAAAGACAAATAACACACACACACACACACACACACACACACACACACACACACACACACACACACACACACATTCAGAGCAACAAAAAGAAAATAACACACACACACACACACACACACACTCAAACAAACACACACGAACACACACACGCGCACGTATGCACACCACACACTCACACGTGCATGCATACACACAAATACACACACAGCAACAAAAAGACAACACAAACACAAGAACCAAGCAGTCAAACAAAACAAAAACACAAACATAATAAACACTCAAACAAACGACACACACAATAAGAAACACATAGTTAAACAAAACCACAGACGACCAAAACAGACAAAAAGAGAAAGGAAAAAAAAGCAGTACCTTGAGGACTAGCACTTCCAGCCTTGGGCTGGATATCCAGACGACAGCGAGCTGGAGGTTGATCGGCCTGAAAGTGGAGGTTGCTCCATGCCGACCCACAGACACCTACAGCATGCACACGCAGACAAACGCACTGACATACACATGCATAGTACTATGTCTACGTCAACATTTGCACGTTGGGAGAGGCAGTGAGGGTGGAAGAGAGAAATGGTGGTGGAGACATGGAGGAGAGAGAGTTAGAGACAGAAAGACAAGGAAGGACATAGAGGAAAAGGGACAGGGGGGGGGGGGGGGAGGGAGCGAAGATGATTGAGACAGGGGAAGAAAGCCTAAGACAGAAAGAGAAGAGGAGGGGACGGACACGGAGGAGGGACAGACGGGGAAGAGAGATGGTGGAGAGAGGGGGTAATAGAGAGAATGAGGCCAAGAGACGGAGAGAGAAAGGAAGTGGAAGGAAGAGAGGGGAAGGAAAGGGGGTGAAGAAGATGAAGACAGGGAGAAATGGGAGGAACAGGAGGGTGAAGGGGGGGGGGGGGAGGAACAGGCGGAGGAGAAATGGATCGGGAGAGACGTTGGAGGAGTGAGAAGACGGAGAAGTGAGGTAGGAAGAGAGAGGAGTTGGAAAAGACAACCAGAAGGAGGGAGAAAAGGAGGGAAAGGGAGATGGGCAGTGGGAGAAAAGAAAAAGATAGAGGAGAGTGGAAAGGAAGACAGAGAAAGAGGAAAGAAGAGGAAGTGACGGCTGAAAGGGGGGGGGGGGGGGAGTTGAGGAGAGGAGGATAGGCGATGTATAAAAGGTATCACGTTATTTGAACATTGAGTGTAACGACTCATATATCAGTATCAATAAAACAAACTATACCGAAATAATAATAAGAATGACATATAATAATAATAATATAATAATAATAATAATAATAATAATAATAACAATCAAAAAATGATAAAAACACAACAACAACAATAATAAACAATGATAATGATAATATTGATAATAACAACAATAAAACAATAATAATAATAATAATAATAATAAATAATGATGATGATAATAATAATAAGAACATATGCATACATAGTACTACTACCTCTACCATTAGTACTACTAGTACTAGCATCGCTACTAGAAGTCACAGAAATGACAATAACGAAGATCTGAATTGCTCAATGTCACTGGAAACAAACACACAAGCGTTTTTGTTTGTTTGTTCTGTGTTTGTCTGTATGCGTGCGTACGTGCATGTGCGCGCACGTGTGTGTGTATTCCGGAGCACCTCTTTTGTTACTATGGGATTGCATGCTACACACAGGACCACGGCTTATAGTCTCACCTAAAATACTACATTAACTAGACCACCACTTAAGAACTAAGACAGTGAAGGAAAAATCCCTGTCCAAATGATGATTTGAAGTGGAGATTCTCATGTCCTACGCGTGTGCTATAACCACCAGGCCACACATTCAATATGGCAACAATATTATTCATGAAAGATAATTCAGCAATAAGATCAAATCAAAAGGCTTAAGAGTGACAGAGATTGAGAAAAGAAAAAAAGAATGAAATAAAGGGGGAACCCCCCCCCCCCCCCCCCCCCCCCCAGTAACTTTACAGGAGACGAAAAAATACAGGACTTGGCACCCGAATATGGACTTGAGCAGGTTGGTTCGCAGTATGATAATAACTAAACTGACTGAATGTACTATGCTGCATAAAAGTAAAACGGCGGAATCCCAGAAAAACGGAGGAATCCCAGTAAAAAGGGAGGAATCCCATTTCAACAGTATGCCGGTCTAGCCATAACCTGAGGAAATCGACTTCAAAGCCAAAGTCCTCGCCATAATGGTGGGCGCAAGGGAGAGGGTGGGGAGTATATGGACGGTAGGCAAGTCTGCCAACGTCCTCATGAAACAATTCTCGATTGGGGGGAAGAAGAGGATCAGAAACCTAATGACAATGGCAGAAGCAGCTGAAAAGAGTTGCACCTGGATCTGGCCAAGAAGGAAAATAAAAGTGAACTTCATAAGACTTGAAAGGTCCTTGTATACAGCAGGTGTCCGATAGATAAGTGATCAAGACATCCGTCACAAGGGTGACGCCCGACCATCAGGTGACGCGCGTTTGAACCCACATGAGGGGGGGAGGGGGGGAGGGGAGGGGAACAAAACAACGACAGCAGTAGAACATCCTTAAGTCATAAGCTGACCTGGATGCAACCCGGCTTCCTTAGCGTGTAAGCAGTTTCGGACCGGAATATTGGCTTCTGGGGGCTTTTCCTGTGAAGACCTGCTGTACAGCTCTCCGTAGAGCTTCTTGTTATCATAATAATGTCTGTCATCCTTGCTGTATTGGCACTACCCGGATCGTCATGGTGAACATTAACATCAGCGAGAATACAAAGACAACCTTTCCTTAATGTGTTTGTACAGTCACGCAAACCATAACATAAAATATGATGCAGGAAATGAGGTAGTTTATTTTTCTTGCTGGCAGGAAGATTGTGAGACACAAAAGCAATAAAGACAAGAGTGTAGAAGTGCAAGGTGATGTAACTTCAAACGATAAATGACATAAGGAGATCAGCGACGCTGATGACGTGAAAAATACAATTTAAAAAATAGAATGTCTACTGCCGTTTTTGTTAGCTGAATTGTTTCAATTTGCATGGTGTTTTTCGACGAGACAAGCACGTTTTAGAAATGTATTTACCTAATTTTTTTTATTCGTGCATAACAATGGAGATAATGTTAAAATGGGCTGACCGTTTTTGTTTTTTTTAATATTATCATTAAGAAAAGAGAAATGGAAAATAAGAAACCAAGCCGGTGTCGGGTCGGTATGAAATAACCTATTTGAAAAAAATGTCTTAAAATGTTCTCATTCTTTCAAGGAGAAAGCACCGCTGTCATAATGCTGGCCCCAAGAAATGTGGAGGTGGTAAGCTCCCTTGAGCCCTCAGTGTCATGCGACGACTGTTAACTTGAGTAAGATCTCATTAATTAAGCCCCTGGGTGTAACGCGACAATAGTTACCGTTAGTAAGATCTCCCGTATAACCTCAGGGTGATGCGACAACCGTTAACTGTGGTCAGATCTACATGTACCACCACACGATTATGGGGCAAATTTTATCTTACCCTGTTCTTCTTTTCACTTCCACTTGATTTTTCACCCTCTCCCCCTCACAACTACCACACACACACACACACACACACACACACACACACACACACACACACACACCACACACACACGTACACAAACGCACACATTACTGTTACGTGTGTGTGAGTGCCTGTGTCTGTTGTGTATATGTTGTGTGTGTGTGTGTGTGTGTGTGTGTGTGTGTGTGTCGCGCGTGCGTGCGTGCGTGCGTGCGTGCGTGCGTGCGTGTGTGCGTGTGTGTGTGTGTGTGTGTGTGTGTGTGTGTGTGTGTGTGTGTGTGTGTGTGTGTGTGTGTGTGTGTGTTTTCAATGAGCGAGTGTCTGAGTGCTTGTTACGTATAATGTTCCTGGGTTCGCGTATTCGTTTCTATAGTATATGTTCAAACAATGTATGTGTATGTGTATGTGTATGTGTGTGTGCGTATGTTTATGTGAATGTGAGTGCGAGTGCATGTGTGTGTTGTGAAGATGTAGAGAGGGACAGAGAAATGCATTCATCGCTTTTGTGTTTTGTGTGTGTCGTTGCAAGCCCAACTGAAATATGGAAGTAGATTTTATCGTAATTCATTTCCATCGCTCCTTCAACTCTATGAGTATTATAGTTAATCTGCTTTCACCATAGCGGTGACAGTTGACATGTACTGCATTACACTTGTCTACCTTTGATTCTCATAGTCTTGTGAAGCTCTTAGGGCTCTTGTGAGATGAGGCGTTATACAGGTGGTTATTATTATAATAATCATTATTATCAGCATAATCATCATCATCATCATTCCCATCATCATCGTCATCGTTGTTATTATTATTATTATGACATTTACAACTACTACTACTACTGATGATGATCATCATAATTAGCAGTAGCAGTAGTGGTGGTGGTGGTAGTAGTAGTGGTAGTAGTAGTAGTATCAGTAGTAGTAGTAGTAGTCATGTTTGTTATTGTTGTTGCTATTATTGTTATCATGACATTTACTACTACTACTGATGATGATGATGATCATCATCACCATCATTATCAGTAGTAGTAGTAGTAGCAGCAGCAGCAGCACTAGTAGTAAATGTCATAACAATAATAGCAACAACAATAACAACGATGATAATGATAATAATAATCATCATCATCATGATAGTAATGATATTATCATTATCATCATTACTCTTTAATTATTGCTATTATTATCATTATTGTTATTATCATTATTAGTATTGTCATTGTTGCCGTTGTTGTTATTATTATTACTCACCACTGTTCTTCTTCTTATTGTTCTTCTTCTTCCTGTTCCTTCGCCTGCCGCCTACGTTGATGTAGGCGGCATGAGTGTGGGCGCCCAGGCTGTCGTGCAGGGCCCGGTTGAGGGCATTCTGGATCTGCTCCCTGAGAGGGCCCCTCATCTCCCCAGGCTTCACACCCCCCGCGACACACGCTTTACTCGCGCTGCATGTTGCTGTACCTGTCAGACAGTGAGACCAGTGAAGAGTGTGGGATGCTGGAGGTTCCGGGTTTGATTCCAGGTCGGACAGGGGTTATTCTCTTCTCCCCTTCTAGACCATGAGTGGGGGTCTGCGTGCTAGTCTTTTGGATGGTATTATAAATCATGTCTCATCTGAAAATGCCTCAGACACAAGACTGTTACCACTGGTTGTCAAGACCAGAACCGGTGGTTATCTTCTGAGAACTGGGCACAATAGGATGAACAAACATTTTTTCAGAAAAATGGCAGCTGTGCCCTCCCCTGTGTGTGCTTGTGAAGAGGCAGAGCAGGACACGAACCTCAACCTACAGATCTGCAGGAACCTCCGGCTGCTGAGGGAGTAAATGTGGCCGAAGCCAACTACCCTTAAGGAGGACCTGTACAGGCCTGTGGATGCTTTGCAGACGACAGGCAACTTTATCTGGAGTGCTGATCTCCGGGTGTAACGGCAACGAGATGAAGAAAAAGTATGTCATGTCTGCTGTGCGCACTAGTGAAAGTCCTGGTAAAATTCTGTAAAAATTTCATTTACAAATGTAATCACGAAATACACACAGACAACAATCAACAAATAAATGGAAATAAATACACAATCAGTCGCTGTGGTGCAGTGGTTAGCACAACAGAGAGAGAGAGAGAGAGAGAGAGAGAGAGAGAGAGAGAGAGAAGAGAGAGAGAGAGAGAGAGAGAGAGAGGGAGAGAGAGAGGGAGAGAGAGCAGGGGAGAGAGGGGAAGATAGAGAGGGGGGAAGAGAGTGTGTGTGTGTGTGTGTGTGTGTGTGTGGGGCGTGCGTGTGTGTATGTGTGTGTGTGTGTGTGTGTGTGTGTGTGTGTGTGTGTGTGTGTGTGTGTGTGTGTGTGTGTGTGTGTGTGTGGTGTGTGTGTGCATGTACATTTCCCTTTCACCAGCCCACCCTATTGCGCGTTTCATTGCATTTTTAAGGAGAGGAAAATGTTCGCCTTGTCCATACCTCATCTGATTTAAATTTCAGGATTTGTGATTTTTGGACAGCTCGTGATTAATTGATTTTTTTTTTTTATCTTCGTACTAAAATCGTGTCATGGTTTCCATCTTCATAAGGGCTAAACCACACAGACGACAAACTTGTTCAATCTGTTTCGAATTTGACAGATTCTCCCGTCTGACCCTGGGAAATGTAAGAAAGAGTGATATACTGGTTACAAACGATTCACACATTCTACATTCACTAATACCTTTTAAAAAATGAAGAAGCACCGTGGTACGTATCGTGTGACGTGATACTCAGTATTAAATGCTTTACATGAACGATTGGATTTCTCCGATGTGAGAGATAAGCAATGTATAGCAAACTCCTTAAAGAACCTTTGCAGAGGTCTTCCTGGAGATGTAACTTTCAAGTTCTTACAACAGCTCAAAAGGTTTAATATTATGTGACCATACATAACGGAAAGATTTTTAAATGCATTTCAGGCTTGAAAGGATAATCCTGAGCTTGGTTTTTATCTGTTGTCTTTTTAGACTTGGAGTTTTTAACGTGAAGTTTGCCCTGATGTGGCTCTGGTGGTCAGCTGGGCTTCAGCAATATGACCTTGAACTCCAGAGCTTCTGTCCCATTATTCTGTTCGTGTGTGTTCTCCTGACCACAAAGTGGAATGTGCATGCCCCACGCTTTTTTTTTTTGCATCACAGACCACAGTGTGAACCAAACAATATGCAGACATGCATCCGTGAAATCTCTGCTGAGAACGAACAAGAAGAAAAAGGATGGAGGGAATTACAGGCGACAGGTGAGTCTGCACCCGTCTGCCGTCACTACCTATCACTTCTGATTAATCATCTGTCTCTGTCTGTCTGTTTCTCTCTCCCTCTCTCACATACAGTCTAACACACTCATATTCTCTCTCTCTCTCTCTCTCACACACACACACATATTACACACACACATACACCACACACACACTCTCTCTCTCTCTCGCTCTGTCTGTCTCTCTCTCTAGCACAGAAACTCATTCTGTCTCAGTCTCTCAATCACACACACACACACATACACATACACACACACTCACTTTCTCACAACCACACACATACTTTCAACTACACACACGTATTCTCTCTCACACACACACACTCTCTCTCACACACACACACTCTCTCTCACACACACACACTCTCTCTTTCAACTACACACATGTTCTCTCTCTCTCTCAACCACAAAACAACACTATGGAGCCCTCCCCGTAGTTTTTTATGTCTCTGCAGCCGGCACCAGTTTGCACGTGCGCTAGGAATCATGTTACACCAGCTCCGACCACGTGGCTGCTGTCTCGTACCACCACACAGACATCATCGTCAACTTCCTCTTCTTCGTCGGTCTTTTATCTATGGGTCTATCCATGTATCTATCGGTCCTCATCATCACCATCACCATCTTCTTCTTTTTCTTTCTCATCATCACCATCATCTTCTTCTTCTTTTTCTTTCTTCTTCTTCCTCTCCTTTCTTTCCTTCTTTTTTCCCTTCTTCTTCCTTTTCTTTAGTCTTCTGTCTTATTATCATTTTATTCTTCATTTCTTCTTTCTTTTCAATCACTTTGTTTTTTCCTCCAAGTTTTCTCCGCTATCTGAGAAAGCTAGCATGTAACAATTGCCAGAAATTACGGAAGCGGGCAGTGGATGATGCCAAAGAAAGGATGAATCACCCGTACGTCGAGCACACAGCGCTACTGGAACTTTCTGACAGTGCCTTAGGTAAGAAACCGGTGTCGGAATGTTCGGCTGTGTCTGTGTGTGTCTCTCCCCTCCACTACAACCACAAAACCACACGAAGCGTGACAAAATGGGTACCACCGGAAAGAGGAGGCTAGTGTCTACAGGTAGAATACAAAAATCTGGCCACTCAC
This sequence comes from Monoplex corrugatus, assembly GCA_030674185.1. Classification (NCBI taxonomy): domain Eukaryota; kingdom Metazoa; phylum Mollusca; class Gastropoda; order Littorinimorpha; family Ranellidae; genus Monoplex; species Monoplex corrugatus. Next base: position 24,933,835 of record JAPXFY010000018.1, on the reverse strand, counting down.
CTAAAAACGAACGGTTAAATTTGTGAAGATGTGGAGAGAAGGTCAGTCGGTAGCGATCATGAAGAAGTAGAGCGGCTTGAATCTCATTCAGTCTCAACCACATCTCGCTGCTTCGCTCTTTCTTTGCGCCAGCTGGGCTCCAGGCCAAAATGTTCACCTCTACTGTACCCCATCTCTGGAAGGCCATAGACAGTTATGGTAACACAGACTGGCAACTCAGGGAATTTCTGGACTAAGACAAGCCTAAGCACTGATTATCGAAAATGATAACACAAAAACAACAAGAACAAAAATACTAACAACAAAAACCAAAACCAAAATAATACTAATAGCAATAATAATAGTAATAATGATAATAATAAAAATAATAACAACAACAACAACAATACTACTACTACTAGTAATAATGATGATGACAATGACTAACCATGATAATCATACTACTACTACCTCTAGTACTACTGCTATTACTATTACTACTGCTACTATTACCACTACTACAACTACTACTACTGCTGCTGCTGCTATTACCACTACTATTACCACCACCACTACTACCGCTACTACTACTACCACCAAAGAGAATAGTACCTACGATGGTACTAGTCTCTTCCCTGCTATTACTACTACTACTTCCATTTATATAAGTCCATATCAAAGCACAGTTGTTGTATGCGACATCATTGTAAGGGGGGGGGGGGGAAAGAAAAGTAGACGGGTAACATAGTCCATACATTAATGCAGTACAATATTAATATACATAGTTAGGTTCATACATTATACAGTATAAACATAATCCGTAAGATTCATACATTAATGCAGCATAAACATGGTCAGTTCATCAAGAATAACGACAGATCGTAACTGAAATCAGAAGTAGGGAATACAATCATTGGTCGACACAGAATATGGAAGAAAAATGCAGAATTCACTTGATAAATACAATGTTTATATACATACACACACGGATACGCGTACACAGACATACACACAAGCGCACGCACACACTGAGACACACACACACATACACACACACACACACACACACACACACGGCGAGGGTGGGGCGAAAGGTTACCTGTCGATACATTAATCCTATGAATCTTGCACCCTATCCACCAGCTGCAAAATTAAACACTTTGACTCTAAGCTGGTGGATAGGATGAAGGAGTCAAAAGGTTAAGTTTTTGCTTTGCAAGCATGGTTGACATTGCAGGATGCTGGTGGATAGGGCGCAGGAGTCAAAGGGTTAACGTAGTATAAGAAGAATAACAATAAACGATAACATGATATCAATAACAGGGATAGTACCACTAGTCCATACAGAGTATGTAGAAAGAAAAATGTATGAATTATTTGATAAACAGAAATCTTTTACACACACACACACACACACACACACACACACACACACACACACACACACACACACACACACACACACACACACACACACACACACTCGTTTTGTGGGATTAACGCCTTTATACACTGACACTATACTGAGACAAGTTAAAGACTTGCTTGGTAAATAGTGTGGCCTTAGTGGGCTTCACTACGTCGTGTTTTATTGACCAAGACAGGAGATTTTGTCTAAAGTCTTATTTTCTGCTTCTTTCTTCAACAGTTCTGATCGTAAAAACACAACGCTCATGAACTGCAGTTATTCATAAGGAGAGAATGACTGCCAGAGACAGATTGCCAAGTAGAGTAATAGTGGGTATATTGTTACAACCTGTCTTGACAGAAAAGCAGGGTTGTCTCCGTTACAATAGTAAAAACAGATAAGAAAAAAAAAAACAGCATACAAACAAAGCAAATAAAACAGACCTTTTATTCGACAGAATAAACTGACTGATCTAAGATACAAAACGAAACAAACCTTTGAAAAAGACAATATAAAAAATCAATTAAAAAAACAAAAAGGAAAAGAAGAAACAATGCAGGAGGTGGGGGATGGGGGGAGGGGGCACCATAGCAACTCCTTCTCCGCCCACCCACCCCCAGCACGATCTGTCAATATTTAGGCCCCTTCAAAGGGAAGTCCGATTGCTCTTAAAGCAAGTGACGTCTTTCGTTCTGTGTAGTACTCCGAGGTCTACCTGACAGCAAGAGGAAGGGAGCATCTACAAATATGCAGAGCGAGCTACTCAAACCTAAGGTAGCAGAACTCCACAAAGCTTACACAAATCACCTAAACAACTAACAAACACCCAGTAAAGACAAGATCTGGAGGAAAATAACTTGGAAAACGAGTGTAGGAAAACATATTCTTGTAATTTAGGGTAGCAATCTTGTGTAGTTCAATATCGCTAAAAAAAGAGACTGATTGCCAAGGACTGGCTGTCAAGAACAGTAAATGCAGACACACTGGTACAGTCCCAAGACAGGGAAAGGAGGATGTCTGAACTGAAGTCAGTTGAATGACACAGCGATGTTATTATGCTGGTGGTCCCGGTGGTTTTGCCAGACGATCATCCCACAGAGCACGACAGAGCAAGTTTCCGATCTATTCATGTCTGTAGCTAGGGCATAGCGGCAACGTGTGTACGCGGAAGGGGAGGGGAGAGGGATGAAGGAAAGAGAGAGGAGAAGAGGAAGTGAACAAATGAGTCTTCCAGCGAGAGTAATGCAAGCAATCGAGCACACATAAAACAAAACAAACAAACAAATAAACAAACAAACAAACAAAACATTGTCAAAAATTATCAGTTAATGTCTGTTTACTGAATTAGTTTCATATGGAAGAGATTAAGAGAAACAAAACCACAACAACAACCGAAAACGGATGAAACATTTGACCTACCAGTGTTATACAGAAAATGTTGTATCCACACGTGCAGAATTAATACAATTAGGCCTGATGAGAAAACACGTCCACACCAAAGACATGTACAGCCGTCAGTTTTTAAAAGATCAGACAGAACATGAGTTTAGGTCTCTGCTTAAAAAAAAATCATGAAATCATGAATTTAGGGACTCAAGACTAACGACCAGCCATATTAGGTGTACGGATGGAATGTAAATGTGAAACAGAATTAAAATATTCTATACAACTGCCTTTAAGTTTTACATTTTATTCTTCAATTTATTTTTCAGTTCTTTAGAAAAATTGAAAATGACATAGTTTCTTTTCTAAGTGGGATGAAAAATATATAATCATTTGTAATTGAAGGGAAAAAAAACGTGCAAAGCAAGAGCGAAAAAAGGTATCACTGTTGATGAGCTAAACTTATGCTCATCATTGTACTCTTGAATCTGCTGAAAACCTGAAAGGTTTATCCGAGAGGTTCTGTGCATGTCAAAAGTAAAAAGAATCTCCTTCTTGTTGAGTTGTCCATGTATTGTTGCGTGTTGGTTTGGTTCTCCCTTCAGTTTCACGTGTGTGTGTGTGTGTGTGTGTGTGTGTGTGTGTGTGTGTGTGTGTGTGTGTGTGTGTGTGTGTGTGTGTGTGTGTGTGTGTGTGTGTGTGTGTGTTGAAACATGCTTTGTGTGTGTTTTGCTTTCAGTTGTGTGTGTGTATGTGTGTGTGCGCGCGCGCGGGCGTGCGTGTGTGTGTGTGTGTGCGTGTGTATACGTGTGTGTGTGAGTGTGTGTGCGTGTGTGTGTGTGTGTGTGTGTGTGTGTGTGTGTGTGTGTTGTAACATGCTTTGTGTGTGTTTTGCTTTCAGTTGTGTGTGTGTGTGTGTGTGTGTGTGTGTGTGTGTGTGTGTGTGTGTGTGTGTGTGTGTGTGTGTGTGTGTGTGTGTGTGTGTGTTGTAATATGCTTGTTTGGTTTTCCCATCAGTTTCATGTGTGTGTATGTGTGTGTGTGTGCGTGTGTGTGCGTATGTGTGTGCATACGCACGCGCGCGTTTGTGTTAGTTGTGTTGCGTGTATGTGTGTGGGTGTCTTGTAACATGCTTGTTTGGTTTTCCTTTCAATCGTGTGTGTATGCGCGTGGGTGTGTGTGTGTATGGTAACGTACTTGTTCAGTTTTCCTTTCAGCTGTGTGTTTGTGAGCATGGCACGTGTGTGTGTGTGTGTGTGTGTGTGTGTGTGTGTGTGTGTGTGTGTGTGTGTGTGTGTGTGTGTGTGTGTGTGTGTGTGTGTGTGTGTGTGTGTACATTTGTATGTGTGTAGATTTGGCTGTGTTTCTTTGTATGTAACATGTTTCTGTGACGGCTCTGTAACTGTGCTGTATGCCGAGTTCTGATGTTACAAGAGATAACACACTACAAGTTCAGTACAAATATTTCACCATCATCATGATTATTCTATTATCATGATTACCATGTCTGTTTAACACTTCTACCTGTGTATGTTTGTCGTTATCGTTATTCTGTTGATACGTACACTTATGTTTTTCAGGAGGCGTCTGTCTTTATCACTGTCTTCCTGTCTGTCTGTCTGTCACTCTCTCTCGCTCTTATTGTTTGACTTGCTTTGTAATGGTATTTGTCTGTGTGTGTGTGTGTGCAACTCTGTAAATGCTGGGTTTTTTTTGTTTCGTCTGCGCAAATGGTCCCTGATCAGCGTGGAGTTGTCAAGGGTGTAGTTTTCCTGTTAATTGTAAGTCAACAGGCTCTTTGCTGAGTGTGGTAGGTTACGATTACCTCCCCTCTCTCCTTTTTTTTTTTTTTTTAGAAGTCTGCTCTCTTGGAGTTATGTGTGTGCGTGTGTGTGTATGTGCAAGGACACTCACACACACACATTTGTACGCGAGCTGTCCTCGCCACTGGCATTCCTGTCGAAGCTCAGTAAGCCCGTACAGTTTTTTCTGACCGGTGACTGCAAAAATATGAAGCAGCTCCCCAATGAAAAAAAAGAACTTAAATAGAAGGCAGTCGTATGTTGTTTGCAGCCTTAAAACAACAATAGAATTCTAATCGTTAATTATGTCAGTTACCTGCTTTTTACGACATTACCCAGCAGATACAGATACAGATACAGATACAAATTAGCAGGCGAAAGACTGACAATTTCTGTAGACTGTGATGAGACATCAATCATAAAATCTAAATAAATACAGCTCAATTTGAAAACAGTACATGCTTAAGAATACCTGCTTGACAGGTGGGGGATGGATGGTGGTTGGGAGAGGGACAGGTGGTGACTACGAAGACTTCTCTGACCACGTAATGCTGCTGCCTCACGCGATGAGACTGTTCCGTTTGTGATAATGTGTGCACCTGTGTCACAACTGTGGACTGGAGCGGTCGGTACGATGTGTGTAGTCGTTTGTCTGCAAAGAGGGAAAATGTGAAGAATATTTTTCAGAAGTATCTGACGACAATAAATACAATAGATTTTAGTCTTTAATTTGAACAATGTTTTCTTGAAAGTGTAGACACCGCTTGGCCCAACACTGTTCAGCAGCATGTCACTGCACAGCTTGCATATTCCGTCTTCAGTGGGTGTACATGCTCGTTGTTTTCATGTTTCCATAAGCCACCGACCACTGACATGGCTTTACATGATTTTTGAAATATATATTTGATGATACATGCAGGTCTGCACATGTATTGACATTACATGTAAAGATTGGGAAAAAAATTGATATCCGCCCTTTGCCTACAAGGCATTACCTGGGAGGGTTCAAACTTGGACCTTCCGAATGGAGTCCAATATTCTAACCACTTGGCTCACCCACCAGCCAACACTGCTTAAGACAAGTGATTTACTGCCGGAGTCAGGTGATCGCCAGCAGGCAAAGTCCCCACTTCTACGAGAACACACACACACGCACACACACATATATATAAGCCCAAGTGGCTTTACAATAGCAAACATATTCAAACCTCAAATTAAGATGACATTTTTTTTACAAATGTTGGACTCCAGTTGGAAGGTTTAAGTTTGAACCTACCTGGGTAGATCACTTCACGTCTGAATGATGGCTTGTTGCGGTGTAGCTCACGCACACAGACTGACATACGTACACACAAATGTGTGCAAAAACTGATCTTATCACTAAATCAGTAAATGTTGACAAGAAAATGTTTTTCCACTCCTGAGCGGTCTTTATGGCGCAAGGTGTTTGAGACTTTAACGCCTCCCGGTTTCATCTTCTTCTTTTCTTCTTTCCACTATCATCTCCGTTGCTAAAGATTTAGAGAAACAGGCACGATATAGATCTATAATTGTATGGACTGTGGCGGTCAGCGGTGAATTAATGCCAGAATACGAGTTTGATCAACTGTTTGATTTACATTATGCAACCACGCTCGATTGTGATTAACCTCGGCTTTCGAAAGCGAGGCTCTTAGCACTTGACATGTCGCTTTTACTGATAATTATCCAACAACAATCGAGTGGCTGATCAATGTTACGAAATGTATTTTGAAAATTACCCATGACCAGCAACCATACACCCAAACACCACACTCGCTCTACAACTTACCAACTGCAGATCTTAACGGAAAAAGAAAGAGCAATCAACTGACCTCTGTAGTAACCGTGTAGTCTACTCTGAATCGTGACATTTTAAACGTAAACAAATTAGCGGCCAACACACACACTGTGACACACACACACTAAACGATCTAATATCACTATGACTATATCGTTATAGTGAAAAGACGTTAAACCAAGCAAACGATGGTGAGCAGTTTAGATGACTCACTCCTTCAAATTCCGCGCATGAAATCAAAATCGGACTTCATCACTTAAAAAACAACAACAAACCCTTCCACAAAAGTTAAGCTTAGGACTAATCCCACATTTTGGTTTGGAAATCTATTCACGAGAAAATCGATCCCGAGGGGAAGGGTGTGGAATCAGGTTATTGTTTGGACTAGGACTAATTACATTGTGTCCCTACGCAAAATCTATGAGAAATCTAAACTCAGATCTAAATTTGATCCCTAACTGAAACTGCCCTGAAGCTAAAAATGCTTTATCAATCTCCGTTCTGTTAATGCAGTTGTGGCTTTTGTGACGTACAATATAAGATCAACAATCACTGTCGGAAAATTCCAACTTAACAAATGCGGAGTTGTTTTTCTTTTCATGAACTTCCAAAAACATGCAGACGACAATCTTTCTTCGCGAGAGTTTCGTATTTGACAGCAACGGCTACTTGCTTAGCTGCAACATGTCTCTTTTATCGTTTGCGCCAAGTGTTTGGTCATTCATGTGTGAGTATAGTTTTCTTTGCCTATTTTTGCATTTGAAGAAACAAACAAACAGTTTAAAAACATTGGATGTTGCCTATGTGTGTATTTATGCCCTCGTAAATAGTGCAGCCTAAATATAGCAAATTGTGAGGTCATTTGAGATCAGAAAGACTGGAGGAACAGTCTCATTCAGTCAGTCGGTCCATCCATCCACCCGTACATCAGATGGCTGGTCAGCCAGTGAGATAATTGATAGATCAGTCGATAATCCAGTCATCTTTCTTTAAGCTGAGAGGAAGGGAGGGGACACACACACACACACACACACACACACACACACAGATATCCTTTTTCAAGGGTAATAGATAAACATCACACATGCCATTTGAGTACTGAAATACTTATTGGAGTCCATAGATCTTCGTTTTAGGATAGTGAGAAGCAGACAGAATGCAAAGGACTAGATGCCACACCCACCCACAGACATAGCCTACACCTAGCAAGCAAGTAAGCGCACACACCACACACTCTGTGTCGTTCATATAATAATAATAATAATAATGATGATGATAATAATAATAATATATACATGTATATATAAATATTATTATATATGTCCGTGACTTTGTTCTGTTTTTTAGATCTATATAATTTATGTCCGTGACCTTGTCCTGTTTTCTCTGCGTTGCACTGATGGAAGAGAGCTAACCTTGACACAACAATGCAAATTTGAGTCGCCTCCCTTCACCTTCACGATGACGATATACTGTGCCCGTTAGAATGGTGTCAGTGCACAAAACGATCAGTACCGCCATGGGTAAAATCACTGCACCAGAAGTCGTGGCAAATTTTTATATGGCAAAAGGCAGCAAACTGTGACATGAAAAAGGTGTGACATCCAGAGCATGGAAGTTGGGCTTGCGCGAGGGAACGGGCGATTAGGAGTTGACGTTTATATATACATGTATATATTATTATTATTATTATCATCATCATTATTGTTATTATTATTATATGATAACCTTTCAGAATGATACAAACAAAACAAACAAAAACAGAGAAAGAAACAAACAAAAAACAAACACGAAAACAAAACAAACAAACAAAAAAAACAACAAAAAACAAAAACAAAACAACAAAACAACAACAACAACAAAGAAAGTCATCTGCAAAAACGACTCGAGACCCGACATAGTACTCCATTCCTGTTCATTAAAAGATAGTTATGGTCGCATTCATTGTACCATACGAAAGTAAAATGGAGGAAGCTTGCGTACACAAGACTGAAAGTATGTCACCCTAGTCAGCAAGTCGAGGAGCTTCCAGCCAAAGTCCTCGCCATAGAGGTAGGAACATATACGTGAAAAAGAACATGAAACAAACCAAAAGCACTTCACAATGGCAGAACTAAATTAAAAATAGTTTTCCTTAACTGCTGTAAGCTCAGTACCAGTACACGCACCTAAACCTCTAATCGTTAAAAACCAAACAAAAAGAAAAAGAAAGAAAAAGAAAGAAAAGAAAAAAGAAAAAAAGAAAGAACGAAAGAAAGAAGGAAGGAAAGAAGGAAGGAAAGAAAGAAAGAAACAGATAGACAGTGGAATCTGCAAAGTATAGCGTGTAAGCTAAAACAATGTAGTCGTAATGGGCAGGCTAACTGTTGTTCTTTCTTGCTCAGCGGATAGGGTTTGTGTGTGTGTGTGTGTGTGTGTGTGTGTGTGTGTGTGTGTGTGTGTGTGTGTGTGTGTTGTGCAGGCTCAATTGTCCGTCAGATAACTGGTATACTAGGTGGAGTGAGTACGGAATTGTCCTTACACGATGAATCCCCCTTGATTAAACTCTAAATTGTTGCTTCGAGACACAAATTGACGTCACGTCGATCGGTTCTAGCAAATAGACAAGGTTGGCATAACCTGAAAACGTATATCTTGCTCATAAACGCAGGCCTGACGTCAGGGGATAATGTCTATCTTGCCAATGAACACATTGCTGACGTTTGATTATAGTTTGCATCTTGCCAACTGTGCGCAGAGGCAGGCACACACACACACACACACACACACACACACACACACACACACACACACACACACACACACACACTCTCTCTCTCTTTCTCTCTCACACACTCACCCCCCTCCCCACACACTACATCCACACACATACCCACACCACACACACACACGCGCGCGCGCGCATACACACACACACACACACACACACACACACACACACACACACACACACACACACACACACACACACAGAACAAAAAGATTCGCAAAAACGTTTACTAGCAGACCATTTGACAAATGGTCATCAGACTAATGGAGAAATGAGAATAATATTCATATTACATAACAGATTGATATTAACAGTTCAGTCCTGTGAAAGACACCGAACAGTCTGCCCAGAATGCACACAAACGAGACATAAAAAGAAAAAAGACAGGAAGGAAGGTAGGAAGGACGGCAAAGGCAATATGAAAAGGACAAGAAAAGAGATGAGAAGGAAGCAAGTACCAAAAGGGAAATGAAAGGGGACAAGGAAGACCAAAAAAACCAAAGGAAGAGACACACACACACACACACACACACACACACACACACACACACACACACACACACACACACACACACACACACACAGAGAGAGAGAGAGAGAGAGAGAGAGAGAGAGAGAGAGAGAGAGAGAGAGAGAGAGAACTCTTAAAGGAAAGGCTTACATTAGAGAAAAAAGCAAGGTAAAACATTTTGTCATTTAAAACCACCACTTAAAAGGCCCAATGGTTAAAAAAAGTTAACGTGAAATGACAAGCGAGGATTGGATATGTCAAATGTAGTTATACGTATTGAAATAATAACGACAATGATAATAATATGTTAAATAGTGATAATATTGATGTTAACGATAAGAATGTAATTAATAATAATAATGATAATAATTATAATAATATTGATGGGTACATGTACTATGCCTTTTCTCACAAGTAGTGAAGTACCCATAGTACTTCACAAAAGCATGAGACAAAGCCAGACGAAAATCAGATACACGTCAAATCTACCTCTATGATGAAAACAAAATGAGCCGTAATAGTACAATGTTAAATAAGCAATAAAAAAATTATAATAATCTATCCACCTCTATCTTATAGAAAACATACACACACGCTGATACGCACGCGCGCACACACACACACACACACACACTCAGAGTATAGACATGCAAACACAAACATTTAAACATACACACATGCACAATCAATCACACAGATACAGACATATACAAACACGCTCGTGCATACTCACACATACATATATGCACAAAATATAAGCACACACACGCCCACGCACATACACACACGCACGCGGCGCGTGCGCGTGCACACATATATATTGACACTCACACGTAGAGTATTATAGTTAAAATATATAATATGCAGTGATATATAGTTTTCTCGTTGTGACAAGTGTTAATATGTAATGATACATATTCATGTCACGCATAGTCCTGTCAACCAGACACAATCACATTAAAAGCAAGGAAAAGTAAGAACTACAAGCAGTCATTTTCCCACTTTTTTCCTGCACAATCAATCATTTGATAGTATAAACATCAACCGAGATTGGGATAAAAACCTGGGAAGGTAAAAATCTACGTATGAAAGATTATTATCAGGATTGTTACAAAGTCCCCGTCCGATGATTTTTATCAGACGTTAACATAAGAATATCATTGATTCACTGAGTCAAAAAAAAAAAAAAAAAGAAAAAAGTTGTACGTATTTTGTCCCACAGATCATTTTCAGTGATGGAATCGGCTGGCACTGTAAAAGTCTTAAAGTTTCTTATTGAGAAATTTGAGAAACCGAGTAAATTAGGCATCACAGAAAGCAAAACTCAATAGACTGCTGTCGATTACGGTTTTTCGGGCCCCGTAATTTTCGCTTTAGAACGTGATAAAGGCGTGCCTGCAACAGAATTCAACGATTTTAGGGAAAGGGAAATAAATACGTTCCTAGAATCCGCAATTTTCTGGCAGTTCTTTCCCTTAGACCGTTGTGGTAGGAATAGATAGCACGCGTCTTGATGCATTTCGTCTGATCTCCCAGAATCTCACAACATAAGGACTCAAACGTTTCACGACGTAGTGTAACTTTGAGGTTGTTTTTGTGTTTTTCTTTGACCAGTATTCTCAGTGGAGCAGAAAAATTGAACAGATGTGGCACTGAACCTGGTATATAGAAAGATGGTGTATGTTATTGGAGTGTGCCAGGCAAGTTTTCGCTTTCAGTACTGCATACCTTTTTGGATTATTTCTAACAAGAAAGCTGTGAGAATTTATTAAAAATCATTTTTTTAAAAGTTCATTACTTCTATTTTTGAGTGGTGTCTGTTTCATGTCTGTGTTATTTGTGGTTGATCGAAACTGTGTGCTTTGAGGGAAAAAGTTGCACCTCTTTGACATTATGACCAAACATGCTGAGTCTCAGGTGGTGGAACAAAACTCCTGCCATCTGTTTTCCAGTCAACTGCAATCGGACCTGTGTCGTCTGAATTGATGAATGGATTGTGAATATTAAAATCGGCTTGGAACCATGTCATCGAATCTCTCTCTCATCTGGGCTGATCAGTGGATCATCTTCTTCACTCTGGTGTTTGTCTTCTGAAGCTGGATTTGTCCCCCTGTTCTTCAGCGTATGGCTAACGATGTAGGTCTGTTCCCCACGTAAATGGTCTTTGGGATTTTGACATGATTTTAACTAGACACGGCTTAGGCGACAGTCTCCGTTAGATCTGTCCTCACTGAGCCTGGACTGATGACTATTATGATCCAGTGATATTCTACCAGCTTTATCAGTTTGTTGGTTTTCGCCGTGATGTGGGATGTGTTCTTTCACCGCTGTGTCGTCTGTCACACCGTCAGCTGTCCGAGATGCTTGGGCCAGAAAAGCAAAGGTTTTGTCATGTACAGAGCTGTTGGCTTCTGACCTGTGTAGTGATTGTTTGGCAAGGTTGAAGTCAGAGGTCAAGTCATAACTTAGGCGTTTGAACGTTCTGATGCCTGAGTAACAGGACTTTCCACGACTTTCTGGGATCAGAGGGGATGGAACTGGAGAAGAAAGGCATCGTTGACTCCTGTCATACCAGGAAAAGTCCTCAGAATGGTGACTGGATTCGTACTGTCTTAGTCTATCGAGGTTGTTGGTGAAGCTCTCTAGAAAAGAGGTATTGGAACTTTCAGTGACATCATATGTGTCATCCATGTCGTCTTTTGATGACTTAGTCTCTGCAGTCCTGTCCAGTGCCTGGACGGTATCACGAAGACTCAGTGTTGTTGATCCACATTTTTCAGACCTGCCGTCAATGTAAACTGCATCATGCAGACTTGGTGATCCAGGCATCTCACATTTTTCAGCCATACGACTAGTATCACGGGCACATTGTCTGGATGCTGCAGACTTTTCAGACTTTTGCTCACGAAAAAATCTGACCAGTCCAGATGAGAGGTAATCTAGGTCAGAACAGACCACAGAATCGTTTTGTGGCAGACAATATTCATCGAATGTGTGAGTACAAGCAGCATCTTTCACGTTGCCAGCACCAGGACAAGATTTGTCTGTATGTGCTTTCTGGTGGTCCAAATGTCTATCATGGTCAGGATCATGACCGTTCCAGGCGTACAGATTGTTGGCGGCTCCAGCGTCTTTAACTGACACAGTGTTATGGTAACAGCAATATGCTTGGTTGAGGTCGATAGCTTCAGAAGGACAGTCGGTTTCGTGGCACCAACTTGAGTCGGATTCTGAAGAGAAAACAGTCAGGTTTACGAGGCTTTCTGTGCCATAAACTCTCTGTCTTCATCAGAACTGAGAGCAGAAGTAGTGTTCCCAAAGTCGTCAAGGTGCAGGTTGGTACCACCTGGGAGACTATGACTATACACATCAGGTGTGATGGAAAGCTGAGAGAGATGACGTCGTCGACATGGCTGAGCCACAACACAGAGACATACTGGGTCAGTATCTTTACAACTTTTAAGTATTGGCTGTCTTTCTAGGTCACTGTCTTCACAATTTGTCAGATGAAGGCCTGATTCTTTTTCCTTCTGGAAACATTTGGCCTTGCCTTGTGCTGTGTATCTGTAGTGGGGGCTGTGTTCCAGCAGTAAACTGTCTTCAGAATACTGGTCAGAATCCAGCAGAGTGCTGTGTTGAGGATCCTTCCTCATGCCCCTGTCTGGTGTGGACATCCGATCCCCATCCCACAACTGGTCTCGGTGTGTCAGCTGATCTGCACATGGCACCTGGCTTCTATCGAGCACCTGGCTTCTATCGAACACCTGATTTCTATCTGACACCTGGCTTCTATCTGACACCTGGCCGTCACATGAAACCTGACTTCGGTCTGTCATCTTCCTTCTATCTGAAGCCTGGCCTTCATCTGAAATCTGAACAGATCCCTGGCTTCCATCCGATACCTGGCCTGACACCAGACCTCCATCTGACACCTGGCCCGATACCTGGCCTCTAACTGACACCTGGCTTCCACCTGACGCATGGCCTTCATTGGACACTTGGCCTACGTCGAACATCTGGCCTGACACTTGACCCCCATCTGATACCTGGCTCGACACCTGGCTTCTGCCTAACACCTGGTCTCCATCTGATACCTGGCCCCCATCAAACACCAGGTCTGACACCTGGCATTCATTTGACATTTGGCCTTCATCTGATACCTGGCTTCCACCTGACCACATGGACCTGCCCATGAAGCCGATGACTCTTCTTATACACATCATGTTGGTGTGGGATTGTCGGTTAGGTACACTCTGTTTGTTGATATTGGTTTGTTGATACTGTTGGTTAGGTAGACACTGTGTGTTCACATTGGTGTAAGTCTGTTGGTTTGGCACAGACTGTTTGTTGACACTGGTGTGGGTCTGTTGGTTTGGTACAGACTGTGTGTTGACACTGGTGTAGGTCTGTTGGTTTGGTACAGACTGTGTGTTGACACTGGTGTGGGTCTGTTGGTTTGGTACAGACTGTTTGTTGACACTGGTGTGGGTCTGTTGGTTTGGTACAGACTGTGTGTTGACAGTGGTGTAGGTCTGTTGGTTTGGTACAGACTGTGTGTTGACATTGGTGTAAGTCTGTTGGTTTGGTACAGACTGTTTGTTGACACTGGTGTGGGTCTGTTGGTTTGGTACAGACTGTTTGTTGACACTGGTGTGGGTCTGTTGGTTTGGTACAGACTGTTTGTTGACACTGGTGTGGGTCTGTTGGTTTGGTACAGACTGTTTGTTGACATTGGTGTAAGTCTGTTGGTTTGGTACAGACTGTTTGTTGACACTGGTGTGGGTCTGTTGGTTTGGTACAGACTGTTTGTTGACACTGGTGTGGGTCTGTTGGTTTGGTACAGACTGTTTGTTGACACTGGTGTGGGTCTGTTGGTTTGGTACAGACTGTGTGTTGACACTGGTGTGGGTCTGTTGGTTTGGTACAGATTGTTTGTTGACACTGGTGTGGGTCTGTTGGTTTGGTACAGACTGTGTGTTGACAGTGGTGTGGGTCTGTTGGTTTGGTACAGACTGTGTGTTGACACTGGTGTGGGTCTGTTGGTTTGGTACAGACTGTGTGTTGACACTGGTGTAGGTCTGTTGGTTTGGTACAGACTGTGTGTTGACAGTGGTGTGGGTCTGTTGGTTTGGTACAGACTGTTTGTTGACACTGGTGTGGGTCTGTTGGTTTGGTACAGACTGTTTGTTGACAGTGGTGTGGGTCTGTTGGTTTGGTACAGATTGTGTGTTGACAGTGGTGTGGGTCTGTTGGTTTGGTACAGACTGTGTGTTGACACTGGTGTGAGACAGTCGATATGGCAAGCACTGTGTGAGGTCGTTGTGCAAGGACTGGTCAAGAAGAGTCCGCTGACTGCAGTGGAACTGTTGGTGAAGTGACGATTGGTCAGGACGAGTGGCGTCGCTGCAGCATGACAGCAGGGACCTCCTTCCTGACGTTGACCGGGTCTGCTGCAGCTCAGTGGACATGTTGAAAGGATCTGGCCAACACAGCAACATTATGTAAGAATCAGTAGTATTTGTGCGAGTATCTCCATGAATGAAGAAGCCCTCAGGGCGAAATATTTAAAACAAGAGTAGTTTGTTATTTTTATTTAACCATCTGCATCTCTCTGTGTGTGTCTCTCTGTGTCTCTGTCTCTATCTGTCTCTCTCTGTCTGTCTGGCTGGCTGTCTCTCTCTGTATATGTAATGCAAATTCCCAATGTTCTACAGAATGTGTGGCATGAACACACAAACAAACAAAAGAAGAAAAGGTCTCAGAACACCTGCAGACACCTTACCCAACTCGTGATGCCGTCTGTCCACCTGGCACCATCTACACGAGCACAGCCACTGACATGTCTGGTGCAGGCCTGATCCCCTGACACACCACGCTCTTTCATGCCACATGTGATCCCTCACGCCATCCTGGTGCCCCCAGCCACACGTCCAGCGCCACCTGTAGCGCTTGTACCACACACTACACACCACGTAGATGACGAACAACATCATGGCTGTGCCGAGGACGAGGCTGCACAGTGAACAGGCCAACGTCTGAGATAGGGAAGATGAGGGAAGCAAGAAGAAGAAGAAGAAGAAGAAGATGAAGAAGAAGAAGAAGAAGAAGAAGAAGAAGAAGAAAGAACAAGAACAAGAACAAGAACAAGAACAAGAACAAGAACAGAACAAGAACAAGAACAAGAACAACAACAAGAACAACAACAAGAACAAGAACAACAACAACAACAACAACAACAACAAGAAGAAGAAGAACAACAACACAACAAAAAGAATTGAAGAAGAAAAAGGAGAAAAAGAATAAAAGAAGAACAATAGGAAAAGAAGAAAGTGCTTTGGGGAAGGAAGGAGACGTCGGGAGAGAAAAAAAAGATGAAAAGAGGGAGGAGTCTAGAAGTAAAACCGATCTGAAAAAAGGAGAAGAAATTGTCATCTTCATGAACATTTCAGAGCATTGTAAACATTGTCCCAGATACATCGGCTCTTCATGCCCTGATTTCCGTGATGACTTCATTGTTGGTTTCCTCTGTCGTTTCTGTGTCCGACGTAAATGCAGGTCGGGATATTCTGTCGTAAGTATGGTCGATCAGAACAGGCGTTGTTGAAATCCGTCGACGTGGCCCGGCAACAGTTCAGATTGTCCTCTGATGGTAGCCCCAATGGTGGTTTGACATCGCAGGCTCACATAGGCTTCCTGGTACTGGTACTTCGACTAAAGTGAACTTGGGTGTGGTGGGCGTGTTGAGGGGCCAGAATGAGCGGAATGTGATCAAAGCCACCGATGTAGCGTAGAAGATGGGACAGAATAAGGAGAGGAAGAGGAGAAGGAATGAAAAATAAGTCTGAATGTTTGAAAAAAAAAAAAAAAAAAAAAGACAAAGGAGTCGGAAGACAACGAGTAGTAGAAATAGTGGTAGTAGTAGTAGCAGAAAATGCAAAAAAAACCCTGTCTTATTCTATGCTTTATCCCATTTTCTATTTTTTGATTATAAGTAGATTAACAACGGGAGATAGGTAAGTTAGCGTCCTCATCATCGTCGTGTGCCCTGCTGCTTGGCATTGGCGATCACAGCCCTCCATACGAATCTATCCCCTCTTGCTGCAAGTAGGCCTACATCTCCCACCCTCTCTGTCCTCAGCCATTCTGCAAGTCTGTCCAGTATTTTCTCCCTGGTTCTACCTAAATGTCTTTTCCTCTCCAGTTTTCCTGTTGTTACTAGGTGCTCAAATTTCTCTTGTATCATAAAATGTCCTATAAATATTGCCTCTCTCTCTGTATGTTTGTGTGTGTGTAGTGAAAAACCTGTGTTTATCAGTGATATATACATTATTTCCCATACATGTTATATGATGATGATAATAAGTAATGGTGATAATAAGTTAGCCTACGTGCCAAATTCTGTACTGTGGAAGAATATGTTTCATATCTGTCCACTAGTACCAACATGGGTGTCGCGGTCAGCAGCGAACTGAAACACCCGAAATAGAGATATGCCGTGTGATATTAAGGTTTTGACGCGATTGATCAATGCAATACAGATCTATTTAATAAATGCATGTGTATGTGTGTGTGTGTGTGTGACTGTGTGTGACTGTGTGTGTGACTCTGTGTGTGTGTGTGACTGTGTGTACGCGTGTGTGTGTGACTGTGTGTGTGTGTGTGTGTGTGTGTGCGCGCGCGCACGCGCGCGTGTGTGTGTGTGCGCGTGCGTGTGTGTGCGCGTGCGTGTGTGTGTGTGTGCGTGTTTTCATAACTTAAAAAAAAAACAAGAATGTGCAGAACTATCTGGCATCTATCCATCTCACGAGAACAAGAAATGATGGGTACAGTAGTAGATGAAGAATAAGGATAGAGAGCTTGAGACGTAGACATAGACAGACAGACTGAAACGCGGACGGACAGACAAACAGGTCGAGACACAGACAGGTAGGCAGTGTGAACAGTGCTTCACAGCGTGTGTATGCGTATATTTTTTTTATACCGATTGCTTCATCGATATACTCTGTGTGCATACTGTACACTCATTAGAAGTCCTATTTAAGAACTGTGTAACATCTGCATGGTTATGTTCTGATGATAATGATCTGTGCATGTGCACGTTAAAAGTGCGTATGTGCGTGTTTATCTTTTAACATAAATGGAATGACAACAACAACAATTGTAAGATGATGATGATGATGATAATGCCGACAACAACGACAGCAACGGCAACAACAACAAATCGTCATCATCACCATCATTATCATAATGATAATAATAACATGACAATAAAAACATGATAATGATATTGATAATTGATAATAATAATAATAAATAATAATAATAATAATAATAATGATAATAATAATAATAATAATAATATAATAATAATAATAATAATAATAATATAATAATAATAATAATATAATGACGATGACGACGACGACGACGACGACGACGACGACGATGATGATAGAATACGTTAGCCCCCATATTACTTCATAAATAAAACCAAAGCTGCTAAGCTACTGACCCAAAAATTTCGATGGTAGAGAGATGTGACGAAGAATGGGGTGAAGATGGAGTTGAGGTGAGGATGGTGAGGGAATCGTTACCCCCATCTCCCTCCCCCCACCTCCACGATACCCTGCCGAATTGTGTTTGTTCCCATCCATTCCACCTGGTGCCCTCAGTGTGGGGTTGTGTTGCCAGAGGCACGCCCCTCACTGCCCGGATACCGTGTTGTGACTGGGACCTTGCCATCACCACACCTGTCAACATATTGATTATTATTATGTTTGTATGATGCAAACAGTCCATGTCAAACCATGCGCGTTTTACCTCCTCCTCCTTCTCTCCCTCGTCCTCTCTTTTCTTCCTCTTCCTCTTCTTCCTTCTTCTTCCTCTTCCTCTTCTTCCTTCTTCTTCCTCTTCTTCTTCTTCTTCTCCTTCTCCTTCTTCTTCTCCTACTCCTCCTTCTTCTCCTCCTCCTCCTTCTTTTTCTTCTCATTCTTCTCCTTCTTCTTCTCCTTATTCTCCTCCTCCTCCTTCTTCTTTTCCCTTAACCCTGTGAAGAATCAATGGGGCACCATACTAAAGAACCAGAATTCTCCAGCTAGATTGTGCGCACTTTACATTGAAGGAGGGGGAGAGAGAGAGAGAGAGAGAGAGAGAGAGAGAGAGAGAGAGAGAGAGAGAGAGAGAGAGAGAGAGAGGAGAGAGAGAGAGAGAGTTGTTTACCATGTTAATGTACTAAAGCAGTATATACATAGTCGGACACACGCACCAATGCATCCAATGCAGCATGAATACGATTCATTAAAATAACAGATCATAACGTGAAATCAGAAAAAGGTAGTTGTGACACTAGTCCACAATAAATATGTAAGGGAGGAAATGTACAAATCACCTGATAAATATAGGTTTCCACTACACACACACACACACACGCACACACACACTGTCTCACACACATGAAAGCAAACACACATTCATACACGCGTTCACACATGCACACTCATGGGTACATATACTCGTAGTAATGATGCATGCATGATGACAGTTCATCAAGAATAACAACAGATAATAACATGAAATCAAACTCAGCACAATTCTGATCGTGAATCATAAGCAGAAATAACAACACAAATTGGCTATCAGCACACTCATATGTCGGCCACAGATCAGTTTCTGCTTCTTGTGTCGAACTAACCCTTGTATAATTTTGACGTAACATTGAACAGCTAAGTAAGGCAGGTTAAAGTTTTCCTATAGCCTTAAAGTGGAAGGCGAGTAAGTGGTAGAGACTAACTTTTCTTCTCGGGGCCAGCATTATGAGGGCAGTGCCCATCCTTTGCTGCTTTACCCTCTCAACCTTGAACAGGGTCAGGCACCCGTTTACAGCTTGGTAGACAAGAGGCTACACACAGTTTTTGTGAAGTCGCACTGGAACTCATGCCATCAAATTAGAAAGCTATAAGCAGCACGACTATGAGCCGGCGAAGAAGAATAATTTGTGCATTGCAGGGTATTTCTTGTTTCTTTAAACTATCGGACGATGACACGAATTAGATTTGATGTTCAGCGTGCGTTTAAGCACACGAAGGGGATTCATGCACAAGCATGTCTGCATTTATGTTGATCTGGAAGATGGGGAAAATCACCATCAACGGTACCCACGTAAGATCAAACCCAGACATTCCGAGAAGTGCCTTGTCCTGATCACTCGGCCTATTTTACTGGCTTCCTTCAATCCCTAAGAACTGTAGAATGGCACCACTAATGCTGGACAGATGTCTCCAAGGCACATGTGTGATGTGCATGATTATGGAAAACTATTGTTGTCCATGCAGCAGACTCCCCTCGACACTCGGCGTAAACCACAGCAGAGGCTAAAGCCAGTTTGTGGTCATCGAAGTAAGAGTGAAGTGTGCATGCTAGATTTTTTTTCCTGTTTCCATAGGCTGGTATCACTATTATAGCTGCTACCACTGTTACTCTTTTTACAACTGCTACTACTATTACAACTGCTACTATCACAACTGCTACTACTAATATAACTACAACTACTGCAGCTTTTGCTGCTACTCTTGTACGTAGAGGACAGGAAGAAAGGTATCCATATCCGATACGACCTTGTGGGAAATCAGTGTTTGCAATGGGTACTGTCCGTAGCTACGAGGAAGATTCGAAACTGTTTGCTGTATACGAAGTAAAGTCCCGTTAATTCGAGACATTAGAATGTAACATTGTCTCATGATTTGCATGACCCGAAGGTTGTTCACAAAACTGCTGGCTTGTTACATCAGTTTCTTTTCTAGTATTCCGATTTTTTTCTCGGATGTGTGTATGCACGTTGTTTTGCCCACACTGTGCACGCCGTATGTTGCTGCACAGTTTGTATATTCCGGCTTCGGTGGGCGTGCATGTTTGATGTTTTCATGCTTTCATATGCCACCAGACACTGACATGACTTACGGGGTCTTCAGTGTGCGTGGTTGACATTCTACTTGCGTATGCACAAGACAGGGGTTCAGACGCTATCAGTCTCTACACGTTGATCTGGGAAATCGGGAAAATCTTCACACTTTACCCACCAGATGGGAGGTACTCAAGCAAGATCGAACACAGACCTTCCGATAGGAAATCCGTCGTTTTTCCGGCTTTACTACCGCGCTCATTGAATTTTGTATATAAGAAGGGAAATAGAGAGGCAAACAAGGAAATTGATATGAGCAAAAGATAACACAACATTCAAACCTAAGTATAGCGAAAAAGCATTGTTTGGCAGAGTACGACAGACTGACTTCTTTTCACTGACAAGCATTTCTGTCATAAGGGTTTGGTTGAAGTGTCTGTGGGTGGACAGAGCTTTGGGAATTGAAGAAATTAGAGAAAAAATCTCTTCCGGCTTTGAAAACCAGATCTCAGTATAACTGGTCTTTCATCATTAACTTCCACCCACATTTGATTAGACCGTTTGTTCCAGGTGCCATAGAAGGTGATCCACGTTTTGTCACATGTGATCGTGTCACATGATCTAGGCCCTCTAGGGTAAATATTTCAAGCAATTGCTTAGAACTCTGAACCCTCTGTTTTTTTCTGCTCCTCTGTCAGAAGAAGTATTTATCTGCCGTCAACGTCCCTCATCTCAAGATCATACCGCAAGATCTACTGAACTGTGCGAATTAAACACCGAAAGTTTTATTTATTTCACAAACTGAATGTGCTGAGAACAGTTTGCTTGTTCCGGTATTTACTTGGCCGTCCACATCGGTACATGTCTTTCGAGTCGGGTTTTCTTACTTAGAAACTTTCAGTTCTAAAGGCAGTACGATACAAGACTCGACGGTGAACAGGTGTCCGAAGAGGCCTCACCATACCATACCATACCATACCATACCATACCATACCATACCATACCATACCATACCATACCATACCATACCATACCATACCATACCATACCATACCATACCATACCATACCATACCATAGCATACCATAGCATACCATAGCATACCATAGCATACCATAGCCATACCATACCATACCATACCATACCATACCATACCATACCATACCATACCGCTGCAGACTGGTTTAGGCTATTCAGCCTTTAGTCTGGTCTTTTTCACGAAAAAAACCCACTTGGTTATTCATACAGTTGAAAAACGTCTTGCGTGGGTATTGATGGCGCAACCGTCTGAAAGTCTACCTAATCAGATACATGCGGTCTGCCCAATGGCGATCCCAGACTGGCCTTGAAGCTGTCAAGAGATGGTGCGTTGACCACTTTTTCTGGGAGCGCGTTCCAGGGATTCACCACTCGATAGAAGAAAAAGTGCTGGCGCAGTGAACTATTGCAACTCCCTTTCTTGAGCTTTAGACTGTGCCCACGGGTCTGCTTAGCACTGTTTTCAAGGACAAGAGGACTCTTCACGTTGTACAACTCGTGAGTGAACTTGTAGGTTTCAATCATGTCGCCCCTGTCCCTTCGGTACTGCATGCTGGGTGTCTTCATTCTGGCAAGTCGCTCTTCATAGGGATAGTCAACCAGACCAGGAACCAACTTTGTTGCTCGCCTGAGAACGCCCTCAATGATGTCCTTATCTTTCTGATACCTTGGTGACCACACACTGTTGGCAAACTCCAGGTGAGGGCGTATCAGTGCGATGAACAGCTGTCGCATGGTCTCAGTGTCGAGGTACTGGTAAGTGCGCCTGATCAGCCCTAGAATTCTATTAGCTTTGTTGACCTGTGTCTCGACATGCCAGCTGAATTTGAGCTCCTGATCTACCAATACTCCCAGATCTTTCTCTCCCCTTGATGACTCCAGCAGCACTCTCTCTTCGCTGTTGTGTAGTCTCATGCTATACACTGCCTTGGGGTTCCTGCGTCCGAGGTGTAGAACCTTACATTTTGTCGCATTGAACCGCAGCTGCCAACAATCTGCCCAGTCAACGAGTTTATCTAAGTCCTGTTGAATCCTGTCCCTCTTGTTTTGCTCCTCTACTGTGTCAAACATTTTTGTATCATCTGCGTACATCTGACAGATGCAGTTCACCACCTCTGGCATGTCATTGATGAACACAACAAACAGCATTGGCCCCAAGACACTACCTTGAGGGATTCCACTTAACACGGCTCCCAACTGGAGAAACTCCCAGTGATCCCAACTCTTTGTCTTCTGCCTGTCAGAAAGTCTGTAATCCAGTATAACACCTGTGAAGTGACTCCGTAGGATTCAAGCTTGGAGATTAACCGCTGGTGGGGCACAGAATCAAATGCCTTAGCGAAATCCAAGTAGACTACATCTACAGGTTTCCCCTCATCTAATGATTCAGTCCATGCATCCAGTACACTCAGAAGGTTCGTAACACAGGATCTCTGTCTGATGAAACCATGCTGGCAAGGTGCGAGAAAATTGTTGACTTCCATGTGGGTTATCACTTTGTGAGTTTGTCCCTAATGATGGATTCCATAACTTTGCAGACTGTGATTGTCAAACTCACTGGTCTGTAGTTGCAGGGCTGGCTCCGATCTCCTTTTTTGAACAAGGGAGTGACATTCGTCTCCTTCCATTCTTCTGGCAACTTTCCTTCTTCTTCTGACTTAATGAAAATAATAGAAAGTGGCTCTGCCAACTCTTCGGCAAGTTCCTCACACATCTGAATGTTAAAGTTCAAGTTGTTTGGGCGGCACAGACGATTTCCTGACATTTCCGCCGGTCTCTGTCCTTTGCAGCAAACTGAAAGTCACTAAAATCTGAGCCTCTCCACTGTCCTCTGTCCACGTTTTTGTCCTTCCATTTCTTCTTCTGTCTCTCTTTACGCCTCCTGACACTGTGCCGTGCAGTATAGTCTTCACATTGTCCGATAATCCGATGATGTCAGTGTATTTTTAAATTTTTTTTGTTGAACAAGAGTAAAATGTATCTTCATGAGTTTTAGTGGCTTGCTTCCTTATTTGTGACATGCTCAGAATAACAGATGAGCAAGTCTTCCATTGAACTTCATTATCACAGTTTGGACTCTTCTGCAGCTCTGCAGTTTGTACCTCTCTTCCTGACTCGCACACACAGACATACAGAGACACACACAGACACACACACACACACACACGCACACAAACAAACACAGATAAACAAACATACACACACACAAACACACTGACCTTTAAACTGATGACAGAGAAGTTGACAAGAAATAGACTATTCGTCGCCAAAGCTAGTGTTTGCCGGATGGTTGGTGGTGTGTCCGTGATGACAAACCGTTCTTTGTACATGCAAGACATGCAAGACCACTGATCACTGGTCACTTCTCATTTCGTCCCAAACACGTGCACATCGAATCAAAATAAGAAAAGATTGCCACAGTCCTGTTTGGCAGGGCAGTGTATTTACACACACACATAGACACACACAGACACACACACACACACAGACACACACACACACACAGACACACACACACACACACACACACACACACACAC
>JAPXFY010000018.1:24864688-24907188 GCA_030674185.1 Monoplex corrugatus | reverse complement strand
GTGATGATGAATGAGCGACATGACCAAAGGATTTACACAGACACACCCCTCTTCCTCCCTCCATCACCCCCCTTTCTCTCCACCCCACTCTCTTCCCTCTCTTCCTTCCTCCACTCTCTCTCCTCTTTCTACCTCCTTTGTCTTTCCTTCACACTCTCTCCTTTCTTTTCCCCATCTCTCCCTCAGTCATCCTTTCTCTTGCCTCTGTCCATCCATCCCTCTCCCTCACTCTATCACACTCTGCCTCCCCTTTCTACCTCCCTCACTTTATCTTAACCCTCCCCCCTCCCGCTCTTTTCTCTTATCCATTATTCTCATTATTCTTCTCCGTCTCTCTGTCTCAGTTTCTCAGTCTCTGTCTCTGTGTCTCTGGTCTCTGTCTGTTTGTCTTTCTCTCTGTCTCCGTCTCTCTTTCTCTGTCTCTGTCTGTCTACCTGCCTGTCTGTCGTCTGTCTGTCTCTGTCTGTCTGTCTCTGTCTGTCTGTCTGTCTGTCTCTCTCTCTCCAGTTTTCCAGTTTTACGTGTTTTATATGTATGCATTTGTATTCGGGTTTATCATTTTTACCACCCTACCCCACCCCTGCTGGCAAGTTCAGAAGAATAGCGAACGCCAGAGACATGTGAATGAAATAGTATGTGTACGTAAATGATATTTTCCAGTTTTCTGTTTTCCAGGGCCATCGACATATTCATATGCGTGTGTTTTCTTGAGCAGTCATAGCCCTGATACTGCTCTGATCAGTCGGCTGGGCTAAAAACACTAATAATAGCAACAACGACACTAAAAACGATAATAACAACAACGATAATCTCTCTCTAATATTAGTACTACTACTGACAACAATATCAACAACAACAACAATAATAATAATATCGATAATAATAATGATGATGATGACGATATCATCATCATCATTCTCTCTGTCTGTCTGTCTGCCTCTCTCTCTCTCTCCCCGTCTGTCTGTTTCTCTGTGTCTGTCTCCTCTCTGTGTGTGTCTCTGTCTGTCTGTCTGTCTCTCTCTGTCTTCCCTGTCTGTTTTGTCTGTATTCTTTCTTCTGTCTCTGTGAATGCAATTTGTCTGACTGTCTCTCTGTTCTGTCTTACTCTCTTTCCGTTTCCTTTTGTACTCTGCCTAACTGACTCTGTCCGTCTGCCTGCCTGCCTGCCTGCCTGCCTGGCCTGTCTCTTTCTCCTGCTGTCTCTCTTTTTCTGTCATTTTCTGTGTTGTCTTTCTCTCTGACACTTTCTGTCTTACAGGCACGACAGATCAGTGCTTTTGCTTGTGTTTTTGTTGTGTCTATTGTAAAAATCTTGTTCTGTATCCTGCTCCAAAGCTATCAACATTAGAATTGGAATAGCAAAGCAAATATGGTCCAGTTCAACAATATCTGGAAAGACAGGCATATCAAATGGCCTGAAAGTTAGACTTTTTAAATGTTTGATCTGGCCATTCATGATTTATGGCTGCGAAGCAGCAGAAAAGCTGATTGCAGAAGAATTGAGGCGACAGAGATGTGGTTTTATCGGAGACTTCTACGTGTCAAATGGACAGACAGAAGAACTAATGAAAGTATCCTGGAAGAACTTAATACCACCAGAAAACTACTAGCAGACTTCAACAAGAGAAGACTAAAATACATTGGCCATGTGTGACACAATAAGAACTCGGACCTCATGGCAACCTTTTTCAGAAAACAAAAAACAAAAATACAAAAACCTGACAAAAAGGAAGAAAGGCAGACCTCCATGATCATGCATCGAGAACATAACCAACATCAGTGCCCTAAATATTCAAGAAATTGTCCACAAAAGTCAAGACAGAGCGACTTGGAGGGAGGTGGTGTCAAAGAGTGCAGCGGCCAACATGAACCCGATGACACCGACAGGTGAGACAGATGAGGTGAGATCTTATAAATTGTAAAATGTAGAATGCGCACTAAGTCCAGATGAGTTTAGAAACTAGCGCTATCCAGAGATTATTTATTTTTGTAATTCTTTCTGTACTTTCTGTCTCTCTGTCCCTGTGTGTGACTGTACTTCTCCCCCAACTCACATGCTGATCAGCCAAGGATGACCCAACCTGCCCACTGTCCCACACGCTTGCTGAGTAAAGGGGTAGAGTTTGGAGTTTGTTCAAGAGTGATTCATTGCACTCGTACAATTCCGTATGTGCTCCACCCAAATCTGCCAACAGTTATGTGGCAGACTCCCCGAGACGACGCAAAACCCTATGCGCTGGCTAGGTCTTGAAATGGGGAAGGGGGAGAAGTGATCTATGAAGCACAAAGCTGACGCCACCAGAATGATGGAAACATAGAGACGGGCAGTGAACAGTTTTTTTTTATGTGAGGGGAAACTGAACTCGAGATACCAGATCCTGGGTCCACGGCTCTATCAAAACAACCAACCAGTTGGCATAAAAAGGATAGACAGAGTTCCCGCCTTCCTATCTGCCTGCACAGTTTTAGCACGGGTTCCATGCTGGCCTAAGACGGAACACACTACGTGTGGCCTCCAGTCCAGCTAGCTATGAATGGGTTCCTGCCCATTTTTCAGGGTTGGGGAAAGTAAACCAGCGAGGAGGAGGAGGAGGAGGAGATGGGCACAGTCCTTAAAACGCTGGTTCCCTTGAAAAAAATTGAGGTCTTTCCCATCTCACTACCCAGTATTCATTTATTTATCGTATATTTATACCTCCCATCGGGATGCCGGAGGCTCTTTTAGTATAAATAGTACCTCCATCATCCCCACCTCGAAATTCTGTGCTAGAAATTTCATCTTTTCTGTCACTTTTTTGTTTCTGCCTTGCTCCTTGCTGTCATCTCTTCCTATCATTTCTGCCTTACTGGTCCATTAACTCTATGTGTTTTATAAAGTCTTATATACTCTCTCTTAGGATTGATAATTGGGTACATGTATTGACTATATTTTTGGCTGTAAGGTAATGTGATGTTCAGAAAGAATTTTAGGCAATTTAGGCCTGTTTTTATATGTTTTAGTGTCCTTAGTTATCTTTAAATTCGTATTCAAGTTCTTTTTTAAATCCTCTGGTGATAAATTGGATGGAGTGGTCAACGCCAGGGGCCTATCCTTAAAATAGTTAGATAATGCGCGCGAATGTATTGATATGTGTGCTTACTTTTCTTTTCCAGTTTTCTGCCCAGTGAGATACTGTGTACGTTTTGAGATGGTTATAGCCCTGATATGGCCCTGCGCAGTCGGCTGGACTTTAAACATAAATATGTATAATAACAACGTATTCATATCTGTTTTTGGTCACAGTGGATTTAACATTCAAAAGGCGGAATGTTCTATTTTGGGAGAGCGCAATGTAGCGCCAACTATGTCTTTCTTTTATCTGTATGCCTATGTATTTCTCTTTACCTATGAAAATGGATTTTTCTACAGAATGTTGCCATGGACAACTTTTTTGTTGCCGTGAGATCTTTAACGTGTGCTGAATGCAGCACACGGGACCCCAATTTATCATGTCATTTGAAAGACTGGCACCTAAATCACCTTTTACGATCTAGAGGAAGAGGGGAGAAAAATTCCTGTTCGGTCCGTGATTTGAACCCGGGTTTCTTGCGTTCTGGGCAGATGGTTTAACCACTGGGCCACGCATTGCACTCTGAGAC
Source organism: Monoplex corrugatus (assembly GCA_030674185.1). Lineage (NCBI taxonomy): Eukaryota > Metazoa > Mollusca > Gastropoda > Littorinimorpha > Ranellidae > Monoplex > Monoplex corrugatus. Next base: position 24,903,549 of record JAPXFY010000018.1, on the reverse strand, counting down.
CTCAGGGTCGTTGGACAACTTTGACCTTTTTAATTCTCCACCTGCATGTATCCGCCACTTACAAGGGGCGTCCCAAAAGTCCTTGTCCTCACCAAGAATGAGTTTAGTTACAAGAATTAAATTTGGCACACGTATGCACATTCATCTCGGAAAGCTGCGTACAAAATATTAGCATTGACATATGATATCATAAGGTTTCAATCCGTTATATCCCCAATTTCTAAAAATTGTCATGTTGCCAGGAAAAAAGCCAGACTACTAGAGAAACATACGACCAACTAGTGAGGGTGTACGGGGAGATTGCACCTTCCAATTCAACAGTTTAGAAATGGTGTAATGAAAGTCAACCACCATCGTATTTTCGTATTGCCCAAAGGCAAAGTCATCTCACCAGACGGCAGATGCACATAAGAAACAGCCAACAGAATCGGCCAAGCTAAAACAACGTTCAAGAAAATGAAAAGCGTTCCTACCAACAAATGCCTATCAATTAACATTAGGAAGAGGGTTCTTGAATGTTATATAGAACCGATACTGTTGTACGGACGTGAAGCGTGGATAGTCAACACGCAAGCCAGAACAAGACTGAGGCAGCTGAAATGTTGTGTCTAAGAAGAACGTTTAGAGTTTCATTGATAGCAAACAAAACAAATGAGACAGTACTGAAGGAGGCAGACACAAAAATGAACATTATTGAAAGAGATTATGAAAAGACAATCAACATTTATTGGACTTTTTATGAGCAAAGAGAAATTAGAGCACCTAGTCACAACAGGAAAGTTGAGGGGAAAAAAGCACCAGGTAGACTCTGGGAGAAACTATTGGACGGACTTGTGGAGTGGATGAAGACAGAGAGGTTGGAAGATGTCCTTGCAGCGACAAAGGACAGATTCATACGAAGGGCCATGATCGTCAATGCCATGCGGCAGGACACATGATAATGATATGAGAGTCGTTGGGGAGTGATAGTTTTCATAATAAGCAACGCAGTGGAAAGCCAAAAACAGCCAACGATCATGTACATAATGACAGAGTTCTGGACATGGTCATGGCTGACAGACATATGACCATTCATGATATTGCGAACACCCTAGGCGTCCATCATACGAGTGTTCCTAGAATTCTGACCCAGTGAGGTGCAAATAACAAAAGTCTCAGCAAGGTGGGAGCCAAAACTTCTGACAGAGTAGCAGAAACGCACACGATTAACCCTTGCTCCGATACAATCCACAACGTTTCTAAGCTGATAAACCAAATTGACTGATTCATTGTTGTTGATGAAACTTGGGTCCACCATGTTACACCTGAGGGTAAAGATTCTCCCCCTCCAAAGAAGTGCTACATCAACTTCGATCAGCTGTCATCACAAAACACAAAAGGAATGTAACACCAGGCGCGTTCTTTCGTGAAGACAACACATCAGCACACAAGGTCTGGATCGCTTTCATTAAACAAAAGACGTATGAAAAAATATTAGAAAATCACTCTCATTCCCAATAAATCGATATGTTTGACACTGCCCGTGACGTCAGGATGGAAGGTTGATATCCCTTTCAAGTAATTCTTTTTAAGTTAATGATAATTTCGTTTTCTGTTAATCGACATTACTTAATAACAGTGTAATCATTGTTTCTGTCAGTGATTGTTGATTTAATGGACAACACCTTCCAATTGACTGTCCATACCATGATCGACTAGGCCTCAGTTTGGTGTCACTTTCGCTTCGAACCACGTCTGATCTCTGTAGCAGACGAGGAGGGCTGGTTTTCTTATTTCCTCCGTATGTATTTTCGTAAACCTAGAATTTTGTTAGTTGCCTGTACAGGTGGGGAAGCCGACGGCTCTTTCAAGATAAACAATAATTCCACCTACCGGAACTTCTGTACTAGAAATTTCCTCTTTTTGTCACGTCTTTGTTTCTGCCTTGCTCCTTTGCTTTCTGTCTTTTGTGTCTGTCATTTTCTGTCCTCCTGGTCCATTCTCCTGGAAGTGTTTTGTAAATCTTAATACTCTCTACTAGGATTGATAATTGATCTTTTAAATCTTAACACTTTCTACTGGGATTGATAATTGATCTTTTAAATCTTAACACTTTCTACTAGGATTGATAATTGATCTTGTAAATCTTAACACTTTCTACTAGGATTGATAATTGATCTTGTAAATCTTAACACTTTCTACTGGGATTGAAAATTGATCTTGTAAATCTTAACACTTTCTACTGGGATTGATAATTGATCTTGTAAATCTTAATACTCTCTACTAGGATTGATAATTGATCTTTTAAATCTTAACACTTTCTACTGGGATTGATAATTGATCTTGTAAATCTTAATACTCTCTACTAGGATTGATAATTGATCTTTTAAATCTTAACACTTTCTACTGGGATTGATAATTGATCTTGTAAATCTTAACACTTTCTACTAGGATTGATAATTGATCTTTTAAATCTTAATACTTTCTACTGGGTTCGATAATTGATCTTTTAAATCTTAACACTTTCTACTGGGATTGATAATTGATCTTGTAAATCTTAATACTCTCTACTGGATTGATAATTGATCTTGTAAATCTTAACACTTTCTACTAGGATTGATAATTGATCTTTTAAATCTTAACACTTTCTACTGGGATTGATAATTGATCTTTTAAATCTTAACACTTTCTACTAGGATTGATAATTGATCTTTTAAATCTTAATACTTTCTACTGGGTTCGATAATTGATCTTTTAAATCTTAACACTTTCTACTGGATTGATAATTGATCTTTTAAATCTTAATACTTTCTACTGGGATTGATAATTGATCTTTTAAATCTTAACACTTTCTACTAGGATTGATAATTGATCTTTTAAATCTTAACACTTTCTACTGGGATTGATAATTGATCTTTTAAATCTTAACACTTTCTACTAGGATGATAATGATCTTTAAATCTCTCTAGATTGATAAATCTTAAATCTTAACTTTCTACTAGGATTGATAATTGATCTTTTAAATCTTAACACTTTCTACTAGGATTGATAATTGATCTTGTAAATCTTAACACTTTCTACTAGGATTGATAATTGATCTTGTAAATCTTAACACTTTCTACTGGATTGATAATTGATCTTGTAAATCTTAACACTTTCTACTAGGATTGATAATTGATCTTGTAAATCTTAACACTTTCTACTGGATTGATAATTGATCTTGTAAATCTTAACACTTTCTACTAGGATTGATAATTGATCTTGTAAATCTTAACACTTTCTACTAGGATTGATAATTGATCTTGTAAATCTTAACACTTTCTACTGGATTGATAATTGATCTTGTAAATCTTAACACTTTCTACTAGGATTGATAATTGATCTTGTAAATCTTAACACTTTCTACTAGGATTGATAATTGATCTTGTAAATTTAATTTACTGTGATTGTCTTAATCTTACACTTTCTACTAGGATTTGATAATTGATCTTGTAAATCTTAACACTTTCTACTAGGATTGATAATTGATCTTGTAAATCTTAATACTTTCTACTGGGTTCGATAATTGATAACTGCATTTTTGACTGTAAAGAAATACGATGTGCGAAAGTGACACCGAAACAGGCCAGTTTATATATGTTTTAGTGTACTTAGTTATATTGTACATTTATACTTGTTTGTTTTCTAAAACCCATGTTGATGAATTGAGCGGAATGGTCAACGCAAAGGGCTTATCCGAACATTATGTGCACGAATGCATTGATATGTTTACCTAATTTCCCCCCCCCCCCCCTTTCTTTTAGGGTCAAGAGTCAACGATATTTTGTGTTATTTTGAGATGCTTTTTGCCCTTTTATGACTCTGAGCAGTGGGCTGGGCTCTTCACGTAATGTTTGATGCCGCGGGATTTGTGAGATCCGCAAGAAAGAGTCGGGCACCACCCTCATAATGATGACCCCGAGAAAAGTTAAGGTTTCCAACGTGTGGCTTTCTTATGCCCACCTACATTGTGAAAGACAGTCAGAAAGCGGGTGGAAGCTGGTGGGGTGAGGGAGTCAAAGACTAATAGACATCAAGCCCATGGCTGTCTGTCAAGTGAGGCAGCTCACTTTTGGAAACGCAATACAATTACAATTTTTCAGAATTTCTTCTACATATTTTTTTTAAGGACACAAATGTGTATCGTGAATGCATAGCAATACAGTCATTCACCTTCTGAAGACAAAAACCGAGCGAAGCAGTTTTTCGCGCACCGCCCCCTGAGTTTCCCATTCCCCCATACGTTGCCTCTCTCTCTCTCTTTCTCTCTGTCTCTCTCTGTCTCTCTCTCTCTCTCTGTCTATGTCTGTCTCTCTCTCTCCCCATTGTGACTCTGGCTGGGTCGTTTTGGTTGGCTAGTAAATCTGGTGTCGTGTCTCTCATGTTGTGTGCGCGAGCGTGTACATGTGTGTGTACATGTGTGTGTGTGTGTGCGAGTGTGAAGCTGTAAGCGGCAAGTGGCCAGTCAGGGGGGTTGTGTGGTTGTGTGTGGTCGTGGGTTGGGACAGTCTGACGAACAGAAGAAGATGGCTGCTTGGGTTTGGACCATTGGCATTTTGGGTGAGACTCCAGTCTTGTTCGTTTTCCCTATGCCTTTATTTATTTATTTCTGTAATCATTTGTGAACAAGTGACAAAGAGAAATGCTTTCAGAAAATCAGAATCAGTTACATCAACGATGTAAAATTTGATATACACATGTAGAAGAATGTACGCTTGTGCATGACGTGCGAAGATGGTCAGAGAGTAGACAAAAACAGGCATAGTCGCGATGAGCTGAATATCTTATTGTTACCCCCCCCCCCCTCTCTCTCTCTTTTACCGGTTTGTCGTTTTTGACGTGGTGATAGCCCTGATATGGCTCTAGTAGTCGGCTGGGCTATAAACAATATGAACTTGAACTCTGTCTTTCTCTGTTGCTCTCATCCTCTCTCTCCTTCTTCTCTTTCTCTCTTTTTGTCTGTCTGTCTGTGTCGCTGTCCTCTCCCTGTCTCTCTCCCTCCCCTCCCTTCTCTCTGTAAGTATGTTGTCTCTGCCTGTGTTATTTCCGTCTTTTTTCCTGTAGTTGTTTTTCTTTCTTTCTTTTCTTTCGTATAGTTGGTCGTTTTATCGTTCTGTCTGTTTATGTAATTGTAGTTTCTTTTCTTACCTGTTTTGTGCTTTTGGTCTACCGTAAAAAGGAATGTGTATGCGTCTGTGTATGTGTGTGTGGGGGGGGGGGGGGCAGAGAGAGAGAGACAGAGAGAGAGAGAGACAGAGAGAGAGAGAGAGTGTGTGTGTGTGTGTTTGTGTGTGACGCAAATGTGTTGGCAATATTTTCAGGTTTGGTTCTTTCAGAGCCTAGGGTGGATTTTTACCAAATTCAGCCCCAAATCTTTTGTTTTTGTATTCATCCTTTTCAAGGCCATTACATTGTCAGTCGTTACTGGCAGAGGTGTTCATTTTTTTTCCTGTTATTTATCAGCCGCATGGAGTTTAACAATGATAAAAGAGTGTTATAAATGAATAAATGTTTGCCTGATTGAGTTTTTGTATGAGAAAGTATTCGGTTAGAATGGCTTTGCCATCTTGTTTTTTCTTTGTTTTAATATATATATATATATATATATATATATATAATATATATATATATTATATATATATATATATATGTGTGTGTTTGTGTGTGTGTGTGTGTGTGTATGTGTGTAAGTTTCCATTTGTACAAGGTTTGGGAACAGGGGTACGTTTTTTGTTTTTCTATACTATCTTTCCCAACTCGCGCATAGCATGTCATTCAAATTCTTCTTTATTTTCAGTCTTTATCTTTCTTTGTCTTATGGATGAGAGAACTACACACGATTTCAGTGTTAAATTACTATGATATTTGTTTGTTTAACTCACGAGAGAATTATCATACGGGCTGCCGTGTTAAACGCCGTAATTGTAATTATTTCACTGACAGAGAATTTTCACATGATGACAATGTTAAACCATCATGATTTTAATTATTCAACTGACAGAGAATTACCACATGATGACAGTGTTGAACCAGCATAATTTAAATTATTTAACTGACAGGATAATTACCACATGACAGTATAAAACCATCATAATCTAAATCATTTAACTGACAGGAGAATTACCACATGATGACAGTGTTAAATCACGATAATTTTAATTAATATTAATTGACTGATATTATCAGTGATAATGATGATGAATGTAATGTTTAGCATTATTGAAATTATTGCGCGTGTACACTGTTGGACTGTAATAATGTTAGTTCTGAAAACTGGTGTAGCAGTAACAGCTACATTGAGTCTTGGCATGCAGATGATCCTGCCTCTGATGAAGGCTTTAATTAGAGCCAGACTCACAGCCATTACTTGTTCTGATGAAGGCTTCACTTAGAGCCAGACACACAGCCATCACTTGTTCTGATGAAGGCTTCACTTAGAGCCAGACACACAGCCATCACTTGTTCTGATGAAGGCTTCACTTAGAGCCAGACACACAGCCATTACTTGTTCTGATGAAGGCTTCACTTAGAGCCAGACACACAGCCATCACTTGTTCTGATGAAGGCTTTAATTAGAGCCAGACACACAGCCATTACTTGTTCTGATGAAGGCTTCACTTAGAGCCAGACACACAGCCATTACTTGTTCTGATGAAGGCTTCACTTAGAGCCAGACACACAGCCATTACTTGTTCTGATGAAGGCTTCACTTAGAGCCAGACACACAGCCATTACTTGTTCTGATGAAGGCTTTAATTAGAGCCAGACACACAGCCATTACTTGTTCTGATGAAGGCTTCACTTAGAGCCAGACACACAGCCATTACTTGTTCTGATGAAGGCTTTAATTAGAGCCAGACACACAGCCATCACTTGTTCTGATGAAGGCTTCACTTAGAGCCAGACACACAGCCATTACTTGTTCTGATGAAGGCTTCACTTAGAGCCAGACACACAGCCATCACTTGTTCTGATGAAGGCTTCACTTAGAGCCAGACACACAGCCATCACTTGTTCTGATGTAGACTTCACTTAGAGCCAGACACACAGCCATCACTTGTTCTGATGTAGGCTTCACTTAGAGCCAGACACACAGCCATTACTTGTTTTGATGAAGGCTTCATTAGAGCCAGACACACAGCCATCACTTGTTCTGATGTAGGCTTCAACTTAGAGCCAGACACACAGCCATTACTTGTTCTGATGAAGGCTTCATTTAGAGCCAGACACACAGCCATCACTTGTTCTGATGAAGGCTTTAATTAGAGCCAGACACACAGCCATCACTTGTTCTGATGAAGGCTTCACTTAGAGCCAGACACACAGCCATTACTTGTTCTGATGAAGGCTTCATTTAGAGCCAGACACACAGCCATCACTTGTTTGATGAAGGCTTTAATTAGAGCCAGACACACAGCCATTACTTGTTCTGATGAAGGCTTCACTTAGAGCCAGACACACAGCCATCACTTGTTCTGATGAAGGCTTCACTTAGAGCCAGACACACAGCCATCACTTGTTCTGATGAAGGCTTCACTTAGAGCCAGACACACAGCCATTACTTGTTCTGATGAAGGCTTCACTTAGAGCCAGACACACAGCCATCACTTGTTCTGATGAAGGCTTCACTTAGAGCCAGACACACAGCCATCACTTGTTCTGATGAAGGCTTCACTTAGAGCCAGACACACAGCCATCACTTGTTCTGATGAAGGCTTCACTTAGAGCCAGACACACAGCCATCCTTTAGAGCCAGACACACAGCCATCACTTGTTTTGATGAAGGCTTCACTTAGAGCCAGACACACAGCCATCACTTGTTTTGATGAAGGCTTCACTTAGAGCCAGACACACAACCATCACTTGTTTTGATGAAGGCTTCACTTAGAGCCAGACACACAGCCATTACTTGTTCTGATGAAGGCTTCACTTAGAGCCAGACATACAGCCATCACTTGTTCTGATGAAGGCTTCACTTAGAGCCAGACACACAGCCATCACTTGTTCTGATGAAGGCTTCACTTAGAGCCAGACACACAGCCATTACTTGTTCTGATGAAGGCTTCACTTAGAGCCAGACACACAGCCATCACTTGTTCTGATGAAGGCTTCACTTAGAGCCAGACACACAGCCATTACTTGTTTTGATGAAGGCTTCACTTAGAGCCAGACACACAGCCATTACTTGTTCTGATGAAGGCTTCACTTAGAGCCAGACACACAGCCATCACTTGTTCTGATGAAGGCTTCACTTAGAGCCAGACACACTGTCAACATTCGTCCTGATGAAAGCTTCTTTCAGAGCCAGACACACTGCAATTCTTGTTCTGATGAAGGTTTCACCCAAACAAGAGGCAGAGCAAGATACACAGCCAATACTGGTAATGAAGTTTCAATCAGAACCAGACACTGCAACACTTGTTCTGATGAAGGGTTCACCCACACAAGAGGCAGAGCCAGGTACACAGCTGAGACTCGTCCTGATGAGTTCTTCATTGACACAAGAGACAACATGACAAACATACGTTCTAATGAAGGCTTCTTTCAGAGCCAGACACACAGTCAACATTCTGTCTTAGGTAAAAAGACCTAATGAGAAGTCGAAATGTAGACGACATTTATACGAAGGAATGTTTGTGTTAAGCATCAAACAACTTCATAATTCTATTTGGTTTGTTTTTGTTCACGTGTGCTCAAATATCCCAGTGAGTTTTAACGTATATGGCGTTATTTAACCCACCATTAGAGCAATCATACTTCATTTCTGGCGGTGTGCATGCTGGATGTTTTGATGTTTCCATAAGCCGCCAAACGCTGACCTCCAGATACATTATCTCTAACATGCGTTGTTCAATGTGATACGTGCATACAACACGAAGGGACTCAAAGACAAACATTAGCACTGATGTTCACCTGAGAGACCGGAAAACTCCCCATCTTTTTACTCATGGAAAAATCTGCGTTTACTCACCAAGCAGGTTCAAACCCAGACCTTCCAGTCAGAAGACTAATGGCCTAACAACTTGACTGTCGCGCCTGTCATAATTACTTAAAAATGACAGTATGACACTTAAGTTTGTTTCCTCAGGAAGGTCGCAAGGCTATGTGATGTAAAGCACGTGTAACGTGATGGAAGGCGGGAACTAATCACGGCACGTATTGTCAGGATAAACGTAGATTATAGTCTGTCATGCAGTGTCAGTCCTAGACACAACTCCATAGCATCGTAATTGTCGTCCCCATCGTCGTCATCATCATAGCATTGTAAAACTTGTCCTAGATTTCGTGGCCAATAAAGTGGCATTGGAAGTGGGACAGACAAAACGATGAGCACAAATGAAGGTGCCCAAGCGCGATGATTCTTGAAAAAAAAAGGTATGGTCAAACTGCTCAACCACCCATGCTGGCCAGCCAGTTCCTCACGTCCAGCTAACTTACGGTTCAAGTGCTTTGTGTAAAAACACAAACTTTGTAAGTCGGTTATTTTGAAATCTTTTTTCCAGGACATGACGTTTGCAGTGTTTATGCATATAGAAGTATCCTCAGTGCGGATGCACTGTTTTTAGAAACTGAGACTGCAGCTGAAACTGAAACCATATCAGTACGTGTAATATAATGTATGTGTGCAAGTGTCTATGTGTTGTATTGTCTACCTGGACGAGGCCTGGTTGACGCAGAGATACAGCGCTCCCTTTCAAATTGACTGCACGAGTTTACACGGGTGTCAGTCTCTCTCCAACAAAAGTCGTGTACCCAGCCGACAGTCCGCCCATTTTTGAACGGATACATGACTTTCTTCAACATTAAGAAAGATGAAACAGTGAGGGAAAGAAGATGGGTACCGCCCTCACAATGCTGGCCCCGAGATGAATTGAAGTCTTTACCACGTCAGTCTCATACAACCTCCGGGTTGTGGGACAGTCTTCATCTGTTCTTTTAAATCAGTTTTGGCCTGACCTGTCAGTGCAGCCATGTATGCATAGAAGCATGTCTCCCAATCAGCAGAGTAGTGTTTGTATGGAAACATCTATCAGTGGGATCACATATATATGAAAACATGTCTCTCTATCGTGGACTGTGGAGTCCTGTTTCTACGGAAACACGTTTCCCTGTCAGGGACACACACAGTGGAAACATCACTCTATCAGGGCCCACACCGTGGAAATACCCCCCTGCCAGTGATCCACACAATGGAAACACGTCTCCCTACCAGGGGGGCCACACAGTGGAAACATCTCCCTGTCAATGACCCATAGAATGGAAACATGTTTCCTTGTCAGGGCCCATACAGTGGAAACGTCTCCCTATCAGCAGTTCACACGGTGGAAACATCCCCCCATCGGAAGCATGTTTCCCAGTGAGTGGCTTACACAATGGAAGTGCAATTCCCTGCCAGAGACCAACACAGTAGAAACTATCAGTGGATCCCCTGCCATGAGATTGGAAGAAAGGGGCTCCACTCTGCACCAACCAGACCTAACGAGAAATGAGCCGTGAGGCGTGATCCTATCAGTGGCCCATACAGCGGAAACATCTCGCCGTTAATGGCCCACACAGTGGAAACATATCACCCTATAAGGGACTCACACAGTGGAAACGTCTTCTTTTCAGAAACCACACACAGTGGATACACATCTTTCCATCAGTGGTCCACACAATGGAAGCACATCTCCCTATCAGGGACCCACACAGTGTAAGCCCTCATCATGTCCCATGACAACATGGACAGGGTTGGATTCATGTGTTTTGTTACTACAAAATTTTTCCACCTGAAAAACGGAAATGCGCGTTGCCATAGTATGGTGTCGCATTTTATTCTTCCTTTCTTCCTATATGTGTGTTGTGGTTTGCCTAGAAAAGTGGGACTTGCAGAATTTTGCCAGTGACAACTGTTTTGTTGCTATGTGATCTTTTTCATGCTCAAGGCGATTGCTGCCCACTGCACCATGGTTTATCGTCATCATTATATTGACTGAAATAATCTTTCTGCTGTTGACAGTCTTTTGCAAAAAGGGGCCCGTGTCCCCAGAACCAGGACTGATAACACCTCACAGCTCATTTCTCATTAGTTCTGCCTTATTAGAGAGGTTTGGATGGTGTAGAGGTGGAGACTATTCTTCCAATCTCATGGCAGGGGATCCAGCCCAGCTCACGGATATTTGTACGAGCGGCCTGCAGTCCACCCAACTGTGAATGGGTATCCGACCCGGTTCAGGATTAAGAATGGTAAAGCAACGAGGAAGAGAATGGGATCCATCTCCCACAACCCCCTCCTCCCCCCCCCCCCCCCTACCAAAACTGACCAGAGAGTAGCGAAGTCTCTACCACATCCCTCTCCTTACGACTTGGGTTAGGGTTATGGGAGAACTTTATTTTTAGGGTTATGGCAGAATTTATCTTTTGCATTATAGGAGAATTGACCTTTGGAGTTATGGGAGACCTTTACCTTTATAATTATGGAAAAAAATTACCTTTAGGGTTAAGGGAGATCTTTAGGATTTTTGGAGGACTGGAGAACTTTTGGAAGACGTCATCTTTTCCTACTTACAACCGCAAAGAGCACAGCCTAAACGCATGCTTCGCCAGACCGTAATGCGCAGAGGAAAGGGTTAGGATTTTGTTCCATATCCCATTCTTTTGATTGAACTGTAGACTCAAGACCTGATATCTGGAGTTCAATTCCAGCCCACAAATTAAAAACTGGCCCGTTTGCCGCCCATCTTAATGTTTCCATCATTCTGAAGGTAACAACTTTATGTTTCATAGATCCCTCCTCCCCATCCCCATCTTAAGATCTTGTCAGCACATAGGGCCAGGCTCAGCAGTCTGCCAGGTATTTATTGGCAGATCTGAGTGGAGCACATATGGATTTTTCTGAGTGTGACAATTCCACCTTAAACAAAGTCCAAACTCCAACATCGGAAGTAGTAGGGGAGTGAGGTGCTAAAGACCTCAACTTTTATCAGCTTTAGTATCAGGCAGGCTCTGATTTGTCTTCCATAACTTTAAAGAAAGCCAAGAACACAAAGAACACATACTGAAGGCCGTACGCAACAAGTTTGGCTTGAGCGAGATTCGTATCCGTGCGAATTCACGTGGTCAGAGTGAAAGCCGAGTGCTCTACACTTGAATTAAGCAGGCCTTACTTCAGGTGTACATCACCAGAACCAGACCGACCCTTGTAAGTCCCGCGCAGCGTCCACAACCAAGGCCATTACCCATGGTAACCTGTTCATGCTCAAACTCCCAACCCAGCCATCTCATGCACGAAGAACGACTGAGATCGATAGGAACCAGCACTGCTCCTAGTTTGAAAAGGCGCCCCATTATCCCACACCGCTACCTCTACAGGCCCTTATCCGCCGTCATAGCATAATCGGTTTCGCGTAATAATGTATAACGATTAGGATCCTTTTTGAATATCATGCGTTTTAATACGTATTACGAGTAATTATACCATAATATTCATATTTAGGATAAGTATGAATGGTGTCCGAAATTTAAGGTACAGATCGGCATAAATCGATCGGGATTAAAATGTTTGTGAAAGCTGTAAACACAAAGCAGTAGGGAGTTGTGATGCTTATAATAACAGACAGAACGGCGTTAATGTTGAGCGATGCTTATGTGACGTCACAGCAAAGATGGCTGCCACAATAGAGCAGTGGAGAAACATAAAAGTGCAGGGTGTAATAAGTTGTTTGCATGCCATGGACAGAAATCTAACAGAAATTCACCGTGAACGTGTTGCTGTGTATGGCGAACATGTGACGAGCAGGAGACAGGCAATAGTTTAGTGTGTTCACAGAAGAGCGTATGAATCTGTAGGACCAGCGTCATGTTGGGCGTCCATATGCATCAGCAACACAAAAGAACCGTGTGCACGTTGAAGCTTTGATTCCAGAGGACAGATGGCGCAAACTTCGTGATTTGGTTGTGGAAAGTTGATCTTCCAGAATCAGTGATCTGTGAAATTGCCCATGACAAGTTTGGATATCGGAAAGTGTATCTTGTGTAGTCCCAAAGCAATTGACTGGAGAACACGAGTTCAAGCGCATGGGCATTTCCTTAAAGCTTTTGTAACGGTTTCGGGGAGCTGTTGGGTGTTTTCTTAAACACATATCATGGGCGATGAGACCTGGGTGCATCAAGCTACCCCAAAGACAAAGATTGATTCCAATGACCTTGAAGCATCCTTCGTCAATGACCCCCAAAACGTCAAAGTTGAGCAGTCAGCCAAGAAATTCATGACTGTGTTCCAGGATGCAAAAGTTGTTGCTGCTCGTAGACTTCTAACTGCTTGGTCAGTTAACGCCGTCAGATACTGTGAAACACTGGACACACCGAGGCAAGTTGTTGGTCGAAAGAGACCAGGAGAATTGCTTTAGGGTGTCATCCTAGTCTATGACAATGCTACCCCCTTACACGACCAAGTTGACGAAAGAGTGCCTCCAGCGATTGTGATGTTTTACCGTATCCACTGTATAGCCCTTACTTGGCTCCTTCAGATTATCTATCACCTTTTTGCTCCACTCAGACATTTATCCGGGAAGAGGTTCAACACAGATGTCGCTGTTATTGCAGTGGTGCAAGGGTGGCTCCAGTCTTTTAACGCCGTGTGCTTAGAGAAGAGTATTTATGTGCTTGTGCACCGATTGGTTAAGAGCATCGGTTTTGATGGCGACTACATGGAAAAGTAGAAGAACAGCGCTGGTATATGATCTGTTCACAATGTTTTATTTGTGTCGTAATAAACAGGTTGGATTGGTTAATGTTTGTATCTTATTCTTCGGACTCCCCTCGTATGAGACGCCTTCTAGTTGACTTTAACAATATCACACCTGACGAATTGCTTAATACTTTTCCCTTCCTCTGTTTCTGTTTTATTTCTTATTTCTTGTTTTGCAGATTTTGACAGGCCTAATTCCTTTGGATTGAAATGTGTTCGGTGTCACATTATAAATGACGTTGTATATTGTGAAGAAAAAAAGCTTAAAACAGAAAAAACAACAACAGAATAAGGACGCTATTGTCATTTTGACAAAACAAATTGTTGCCTAATGCAGCAAAAAGACACAAACATAAACAGTTGTTTTTTTCACAGTCAGCGTGACGGAGTGGTTAGCGCAACAGAATGAATGGCAGTAGTGGGTCTGAAACCCTATTGGTGCAAAAAAAAAAAAAAAAAAAAAAGATTTCAGATTTCCCGGCTCCAATTAGGTTTAGGTGTACTATGGACTCAGCGAGAAAACAGGGTTCTCACCGTCCATGTCATTCTCTTTACGGATCTGTCATTAGGGTGTGGCTCAAATTTCCTGAACAACACTGTAGGTGTCGGGCCTGACTGACGCTAGGATATATTTGGTAAGGAGCGTAGCGGACAGCCCAGTCACGCAGTCTTAATTCAACAGTGGATCTTATGGCATCCATTCTCATGTATCAAAAAAACAAACAAACAAACAAAAAACAAAAACAAAAACACACACACTAAGTATAGAAAAACTGTCCCAGCTTCTGTGGTCCATCACTCCTTGCTCTCATGGTGACCTCAGTGTTGATGGATTTTGATGGCTGCTGGAGAGCCGACACAGCTGGCTGGGTTCAGTGAAAGGACGTCAGCTGAAAAAAAGGAACGAATGTAGAATTGTAAATATGTTTTGCTGCTACTAATATATTTTGATATATATATATATATATATATAATATTTATATACATATACACATACATACATACATATATACATTATGTATACTATATATAAATTTATATATATATATGTATGTACACACACATATATATATATATATATTATATACAGGCACACTCACAACAAACACATACACTGGCACGCACAAATACACACACACGTGCGCGCTTACCCAAGACCACACAGCCCAGTACGTTTTAGTACCCAATCCAGCACTATCAAGGATTCTGTCATCCAAACGACAGACCAATCAATCAACCAGTCAGACAGCCGACCAAGTTGTCGACGAAACGACAAAAAGTGAAAGAAAGGTCAGCTGACCTTGATCTGTGATATTTTTTTTCCTGTCCTCTTTCGCCCTGGGAAGGACGGCGCAGCTCCCGCATACCAATCAGATGCATGAGTTCGTGTCCACTGTGCAAAATCTTATGCGCGTGGCCTTCACCTATCCAGCCGTGACTGGGTACCTGACCCTTTCATGGATGGGTAAAGTAAATCAACAAGGGAGAGGAGTAGAACAACGTCTCATAATGCACACATAAATCTTGGTCTCTAACACCTCACTCCCCTAGGACGTGAAATTTGCAGTCTGGAGTTTGTACAAGAGGAATTGTCACATTTGGACATTTTTATATAGTGCTTAACTTAGATATGTCAGTCATTATCTCCTAGATTCTTTAAGTCTGGGCATAATGCTATGTGCTGGCAAAGTGTTAAAATGGCGAGGGGGGAAACATTGACATCAGCAGAATGATTGGAGCATTAAAATAGGCTAAGGACAGGCCAGATTTTGTGTTGTGGGTTAGGATTGAACTTGAGATATGAGAGCTTGAGTCCATGGTGTTGTCAAGAGTCAGCCAGCCTGCAACATACACCATACAACATACACACATACATACATACACACACGTGCGCGCGCGCGCGCGCATACACACACACACACACACACACACACACACACACACACACACACACACACACAACAGATAGAGAGAGGATGCTGAGCCAGGGTATACTCTCTGGTTCAGTGGTCATTCATGCCCTACTCTCATAATGACTTAGCTTTCAGTGGGTTTGGAAGTGTGTTGTGGGCACGGTAACACACATGAGTGGTGCAGAGGATGGGGCAGGAATATATAGAAAAAGAACGAATCAGTGAAAACAATAGAATGGAGACAAGAATAATAACGTGGGACAAACAAAAGGAACGATGTGACGGCTCAGAAACATAAAAAGAAAACTGTACTCAAGAAGTAATGATTTGAGGAAAGACAAAAAGAATGTAATAAAGTTGAGTGTACAGTTGATAAGCATGGCTCAGTCTGTCTGACTAGACACTGGATGCCCGGTTGAGGACTCAGTTGAATGTGGAACAGCATCGTCTGTGGCTGAATGATCTAATTCTTCAGTGGCAGTCTTTGATACAATTGACTCACATGAAAGGTAATGCCTGTAGGTGGCTGGTTGTTGCCACAATTTTTCTACTTTTTTTCTGTCCGACCTCAGCTGAGTTCATTTCTCCTCTGCAATGGCGATGCCTGCACGTACAGCTTGTCGTCAGCCTCGGCAATTTGTAGCTGTCTCTTCCCAGGTGTCCACGGGGGCTAGTTGGCAGAGCCATGGACTCAAGATATGATATCTCGAGTTCAATCCCAGCCTGCAACATTAAAAACTGGCCTGTTCGCTTGCTACCTTAATGTTTCCATCATCCTGGTGGTGTCAGCGTAGTATTTCATAGGTCCCTTCTTCCCTTTCCCTGTTTCGAGACCTTGCCAGCGCATAGGGTTTTGTGCAGGGTCAGGAAATCTATCAGATAATTGCTGGCAGATTTGGGTGGAACGCATATGGAGTTGCCCGAGCGCGGTGAATCCCTTTCCTGATAACTCCAGCAACTCCAGTAACTCCACATGATATCAGCGGACTTTAGATCGCGTCTGCAAACGTCTTTATATCGCAGTAGAGGGCGCCCTGTGAGCTGGGATCCTGCATAGAGCTCTCCGTACAGATTTCTTTCGGAATGCTGCCAGCCTGTATGCCGCAGACATGGCCACACCAGCGCAGTGATCATTGTGTGAACAGGACATACATGCTTGACATGCTGGCTTGGTACAGGACGTCCATGTTGGGCACATCGTCTGTTCGGGAAATACCCAGGATCGGGCGTAAACATTGCAGCTGGAAGCCATTTAGGTGATGCTTTTGGGGCACACAGATTCTCCAACACTCGCTGCTGAAGAAAACAGTACACTATATGCAGGCTCTGTACACTCCAAGCTTGGTGGCTGTGTTGATCTTGTCAGTTTTCCACACTCTCTTGGGAAGCTTGGCCACGGCAGCACTGTGGCAGTTCTTCCTGTCCTCTGGGTCGAGGGGCACGTTGTTGGAGATGTCGTTCCTAGGTACGATAAGAATGATAACAACAGCACCACCAAGCAAAAAGAAAATGATGATGGTGATGATACATTTCTTTTGTTGTTCATACGATGAGTTTGCATAATTCAACATGACAAAGGCGAGGAACAAGTGCAATTTACATAATTATATGGGTAAGATAGTCTCTCTGTGAGTTTTTAAAAAGCAAACATAACAATTTACGTAACATGGTGGGGTTAATCATTTTAATACGCTTGCCTGCCTACGTATCTTTCCAAGGACATGAAAGGACACGACTCTCTCTGTCTGCTTGTCTCTTTTTCTCTGTCTGTCTGTCTCTCTCTCACACGACACACACACACACGGCACCCACACGGCACCCACCCACCCACTCACACACACACACACACACACACACACACACACACACACACACACACACACACACACACACACATACACACACACAGACACAGACACACACACACACACACACATACACACGCACGCACACACCATCATTCTGATAGTGTAAGCTTAGTGTTTTATAGATGCCTCGCAGTTTGTTGACCTTGTTAACGCATAAGGCTTTGCGCATGCTCAGGGAATCTGCCAGGTATTATGCGAGTGCAATGAATTGTTCTTCAACAAACTCTAACATGTTATTTCCATTCAATTTCATATCAGAATATAGTTGTACCCCGTGTAATTTATGTATGGCATTGCGTAGATCAGACAGATTACTTGTTTCATATGAACTGATAAAGACTCATCTGTGTCATCTCAGATTTGCTTTAATATCGTCAGATGGTGTGTGTGTGTGTATGTGTGTGTTTGTGTGTGTGTTGTGTGTGTGTGTGTGTGTGTGTGTGTGTGTGTGTGTATGTGTGTGTGTGTGTGTGTGTGTATGTGTGTGTGTGTGTGTGTGTGTATGTGTGTGTGTGTGTGTGTGTGTGTGTGTGTGTGTGCACGCTTGCTTGCTTGCTTGCTTGCTTGTTTGCTCGCTTAAGAACCTTCTTTACATTCCCATCCCAACCCTTCCACTCCACTCGTATTGTATGTATTGTGGCCTATTCATGAAAATACTCTGAATTCACACACTTGCGCGCATGTGCACAGACACTGACACACTAGTAATCGACACACACGCATAAAACATACACACACACACACACACACACACACACACACACACACACACACACACACACACACACACACACACACACACACACACACACACACACACACACACACACACACACACACACACACAGAGTTTCCGATTTTCAATAACTGAGTGTGTCAAATGTCAGGTAGATTGGGTGATGATCTTTTGGATGAGATGATACACTTGCCCCCCGTGGGGATGCCAGGGGCTATTTCAACATAATTAGTATCCCCATCTTCCAGAAATTCTGTGCTGGAAATTTCCTCTTTTTCTGTCAATTTCTTTGTTTCTGCCTTGTTCCTTTGCTTTCTTTCATTTCCTCCTATCATTTTCTGCCTTGCTGGTCCATTCACCTGTATGTGTTCGATAGTTTTACATATTTTCTCTTAGGATTGATAATTGGACGAGGGAATGTGATATGCAGAAACAACTTTAGGAAATTTAGGTTCGTTTTTATATTTACGCTTTAGTGTCCTTAGTTGTTTGTATTCAAGTATTTTTTTCAAAAATCTTCTGATAATGAATTGGACGGAGTGGTCAACACCAGGGGCATATCCTTAGATTTTGTGTGCAAATGCATTGATATGAGTACTTATTTTTCTTTTCTAGTTTTTTAATAATCTTCTGTGAGGTATAATGTCCTTTTTGATATGGTTATAGCCCTGATATCTCTTTTCAGTCGGCTGGGCTTTAAGCAACAGTAATAATAACAATTTTCTGCCATGCTGCTCCATTCACGTGTATGTCTTCCATAAAGCCTTACATAATTTCTGTGTATTACGATCAACAACTGGCACGTACTGCATTTTACTCTAAGAAAATGTGAACTGCTTAGTGGCAATTGTATGTACTGTAGGCCTGGTTTTATGTATGTTTTGTGTTCTTAGTTTAACCTTTATGCTTATGCATTTGTTTTCAGTTTTTTTAATTCCCGTGGTGATAAATTCAGCAAAACGGCCAGTGCTAGGGACATGTCTATAGATCATTTGCATGAATGCAGTGATATATGTACTTAATTTTCTTTTCCATGTTCTCTTTTTTCCAGGGTCATCGATTTTGTTTAGACGTGTGTATTTTGTTTGTGATTGTTATAACCCTGGTATGGCTCTGAACAGTCGGCTGGGTTTGAAGCACTAATGATAATGTTCATGATAATAATGATAAAGCATGCAATGCGCGCAAGTATAAAGAACCCACGGCAAGGGAGAACTTATCGCCGGTAAAATTCTGTGGCAAAATTTGTTCTCACAGGGGGAACAAAAAATAAGAAAAAAAGACAAATGAAAAACACGCCGACAGAAAAAAAGGGGGTGACGCTGCAATATGACGACGTGCAGTGGGAACTGTAGACTGTGAATGTGTTGGGATAAAAGAGGAATAAATACTGAATGCCCAAATGAAGAGGACAGGGAGGGGATGGGGGGGGGGGGAGGATGCAAGCTAAATATTTCTGTATCTTTACCGTTGTAATATGTTTCTCTATCTTTACTGTTGTGATGTGTTTCTCTATCTTTACTGTTGTAATAGCAATAGCAACAATAATTAAAGAAGGTCGGCTAAATAGGTAACCTAGACAGGTAGGTAAATAAGTACCTAATTACTTAGCAGATTGATGATGATGATAATGATCATGAAGGATATGATAATGAAGCTTTACGGTAGAAGTATAATAATACTAGCAGCAACAACAGCAGTTCCATTTTCCCCACTGCGCTCGGAAAATTCCGTGTGCATTAAAATCGTAGATGACGTGTTGGAAAATGATCCAAAATAACTATGGCAAATGGTCGAATTATTCGCATAGACGGATCACAGATTGTTGTTGTTGTTGTTGTTGTTGTTGTTGTTATTGTTGTTGTTGTTATGCTTATGCAGGATGATTAGATATTTTGATAGAACTATGGACTCAAGATATGATATCTCGAGTTTAATGTCAGCCCGCAACATTAAAACTGGCATCTTCGCTGCCTGTCTTACTGTTTCCGTCATTCTTGTGGTGTCAGCTTAGTGTTTCATATGTCCCTCTCTCCCCTCTGCTCAATTCAAAATCTTACCAATATATAAAGCTTTGCGCCGTGTTAGCGAGTCTACGAGATATTTGGTGATATCTTTGGGTGGAGAGCGTATGGAATTGCTAGAATGCAAAGATTCCTCTAGTCTACAATACGCTAGTAAGGTCATGAGATTCTACCCATCATAACAGGTTTTATGTACTGTTGCCCACACTTGTGCCAATGTGTCACTGAAACAGTAGGCTATAATGTACTGAAATGAATCTCTATTGATGGGGAGCTGCACTTCAGTAGGCCTACACTACAGCCTGATTTTGTCCATACCATAGATTGATATAGGGAGACAAAATTCGGACTGAAACTATTGCATGTACTCGTACTTTCCGTCTCCTTACATTCCAAACTATAAATTATATTTGTATAGCGCCATTCTTTAAACTCAGTAGGACTCACTAGGTACTACACACAATCAAACATAAGTGGAGCACGGAGAATCCAACTGTTAGACGAACTGACCACACTCTGCTATGCTGTCGCACAGGGCGCATCTTTGGTAGGCGTGCATGCTGGGTGTTTTCATGTTTCCGTAAGCCAGCCACTGACATGACTTACGGGATCTTTCATATGCATATATGATATTCTGTCTACTTGCTCAATGAGCTATGGTAGGTCTGGGCACATGTTGACTTGGAAGATCGCAAAACTGTTTACCGTTGGCCACCATGTGGAGGTATCTAGATAGGGTTAAATCTAGGATCTTCTGGAGATTGAGAGTCCTTATACTGCATGCCAGTCATAGACATTGACAACAAAACTACAGACGAAGATTCATGCAGTAGAGATGAGATGCTTCAGAAGACTCATTGGCATCTCTTACGCTGAACATACGATAAAGATGAAGTGTGAATAACAATCGCCCAACACGTGACACTATGAAAACCCGCTGTCCACAGTAAAAAATAGAAAGCTGAGATGGTATGGTCATGGAACGAACAAGATCCAGCAGACTTGAAGCAACTAACGCAAGCAAACTGCCACATCTGCAAGAAGCACTGCCAAACATCAGGTGCACCAGACATGTTCTGTAGTGGATCCCCACACACTGTGCTATTCCAGGAAAGGAAGACGCAGACAAAATGGCGAAGCTGGGAGCAGAACTTGAACAGAAAGACAACAAAATCCGCCTGACAGCGGCAGAAACATCGCCAAGTCTCTGTTCAAAGCACCCCAGCTACATGGCAGTTACCACCAGCTGTCCTGACAAGAGCAAGTCATTATCCTCCGCCTGCCGACTGGGCACAACAGACTGAACACTACATGAACAAGCACTTCTGACTTGGACTATTCTCTGGTGCCCCTGTGGAGAAGCTGACCAGACAAGGAATATGTCCTCCAGGACTGCGAGAACTACCGTTCGCTGAGGGAGGTCTGGCTGACACCCCTGAGTTGCGAAAGAAGCTGTACTTGTCTGCAGATGCGAAACAGAAGACGACCTGTTTCATCCTTGGGACGGTGGACAAGCAGAAACAGATAACATCGCTGAGCGAATTAGAGAAACTTTATCTCAACCCAGGCACTCACCCACAACCGTGATAGACGGAGGCACCTGGTGCAGCGTTCTTGATTACAACGTCCCTATAACCCTGGTGTGCTGCAAGATCCGTAGCCGTCATATGATTTTATATGTTCTTGTGCGTATGTATGTATATATGTATGTATGTATGTATGTATGTATGTATGCATGTATGTATGTATGTATGTATGTATATATGCATGCATGCGTGCGTGCATGTTTGTATGTTTGTATGTATACACGTATGTGTGTATGTAGGCAGGTATTATGCAATAATTTATAATTTTTCTGCTCATTTTTTATTTTGTTTTTTACCTGTTTATTTGTTTTCAGTGTCCATGATCAGTGGAGGCCGAGGACAGACAGCACCTACGCCGTCAGCCGCAGGTACTTTTTGTTTGTTCCTCCAAGTCTTGTTCTGTGGTTTCTACAGTCTGCGTGTTTGGTTGTGTGTGTATGTGTACGTGTCTGTGAGTATGTTTATGCGGGTATGGGTGTGTTCTGTTTCTTTGTGCACTCCTGTCTCTCTTTGATTCCTCTCTCTTTTTCTAGTGTGTGTGTGTGTGCGTGTTCTTTGATTTAACGTCTTTTCATTATGAGTGATATCAGAACGTGTGCGTGTGTGTGTGTGTGTGTGGTACGCTCGCGCGCCCGCGCGCGTGCGCGCGTGCGTTTGTGTGTTTCGCACTCTTTTCTCTTATCCTTAAATAATTAAGTTTGAGCTCTCTCTCTCTCTCTTTCTTTCTTTCTCTCTCTCCCCTCCCCCTCTTTCTGTCCTTCTCTTTCACACTGTCTCCGTCCCCCCGTCTGTCTATCTCTTTTTCACTCGCTGTTTCGCTCTCTCGTATCTCTATGTTCTGTGACCCAGACTCAAAAACTTCTCATTGTTGTAAAAACCGTCAAAAGATGTAAACCCCCCAGAAAAATAAATCAAAGAACGAAAGCAGACCCATTCATTTGCAGACTGGGGCGTAAGATGTCTACATCTGTGAGCTACATAGTTTAAATCTCTCTGCCTCTGTCTCTGTCTCTCTCTCTGTCTCTCTCTCTGTCTCCTCTGTCTCTCTCTCTCTGTCCCTCCCTCCCTATCTTTCTCTCTACCCCCTCTCTCTCTTTCTGTAGTACAGTTTGAAACACAAAAAGTATGTTGTCAGGAAAGAAAACATCAGCAAACAAAATTCTACTGCCCCCACCAGACAAAATTCTACTGCTTCCAAGGTAGACAGAGTAATCCAAAAACGTATCAGCAGCCGTCAGAGGAGCATAATGCAGTCAGTATCCTCGCCCCCACATGCCCCCCATGCTCCTGACAAACTGGATACTATAATCCAGTGAACACTCCCCTAGATAGTCCCCATGTAACTGAGAGACGTGTCCAAAATAGTCAAGCTACTAGAGAGCAACAACATAAACACAATGTTGTTCACACTGATGACAGTGACGATACTTTCTCTGTCAGTAACAAGGATGACTTAAATGGCAGCGAGGATGAAGCTGAAGCTAAATGTGACATGACTGATATTGAGGAAGCAGGTGACAGTTATGATAACGAGCATCCTGAAACGGTGACTGAAAACACGAACATTACTACCAGCGCTGGCGATATGAATGTCAGTGATGAAATAAGTGAAGATAATTATTCTGACACAGTAACACCAGGACCAGAACTAGCTGTACTACAAACGGTAGAGCAAAATAAATCAAACCTAACAAAAGCAGACACGACCAAACAAACCTATTGAATGAACAAAATAATACAGACACAGAACTTGAATACTGACAGACTGTCATACGCAGAAGACAGTATTCATATGTCGGACAGTGAAATTCAGGTCATAAACCATCATTTGCAGTTTCAGCCCCATGCTCATGAACAACGACCACGACGTGCCGTGTCCCAACACGAGTGGTCAGCCAGGGCACTGGCAGAGCGCGTCTACGGTCCAGTAGTCAGAGCAGTACCGTGGATTCCTTTAGGAATATACAAAATAAGGATCAGGCAAAACTCAGAGACAGGTCACAAAGTACGAAAACAAAACCCGAGGTGGGTGGTGCCTCAGATACCAAAAGATAGGTAATCGGCAGGGCCACAATACCAGGTAGATGTATTCTGTCGTCTGGAACTGATAAGCATTCCCCTTTAAACTGGAAGACTGCACCAATGTCAGGATCTGAGACCAACTTTCCTGAGAATATCATAAGTGTATCTAACATTACATTCATTGATTATAATGTAAATGGACTCTCAGAAAAAAACAGAAAATACAGATTTTATTAGTTTTTGTTTTGCCTGTGATCTGATCAGTCTGAATGAAACATTTGTTTCGACTAAATTTGAATCAGCATTCTTCATTGATTTAGTGATATTATTGATTTTATGATATTCACATCAAAAGCCAAAGTTATCTAACCAAGTGAGATATTCTGGGGATGGGTTGTTATGATAAGAAAATCCTTCTCTCATGTTATTGAGCAAATTGAAATAGAACAGGAACATACAGTGGTTGTTAAGATGGCCAAAGACCTGTTCTCCGTAGACAAAGATATACAGTACTACTAATATGTACAAATATCCCTCCATATGATTCCATTTACTGGAATAGTCAACAAGGCACGTATGGTATGGAAGTACTGGAACAGTGTATTCTACACCTACATGAAGTACGTAATGATTTCTTCATTACGTCAAGCGGTGATTTCAATGCAAGAACAACGTGTGAAAACTGTACCTTCAGTGGTGACAGCAGTAACTTAAATGTGAATGTCACTGCCAGCAACATATTTCCAAGGAATTCACAAGATAAATGTATTAACACTTTTGGTAATCAACTAATTGAGATATGTAATATGTTTGAATATATCATACTGAATGGGCTGTGGGAATCAAACTTTGAACAGCTGTACATTTATTGGTTCCTTTGGAACTAGTATCGTAGACTATTTCATTGAGTGTATCGATTAGTTTTCAGCTATGCACATTAAGTCACTTGATGTGAAGAACATGACAGATGCTGATCACCTACCGGTGGTTTTGACTGCTGAAGTCATAAATGGTATTGTCAAAAGTGATCTTGGTGCAATACATTCAGATAGTAACAAATTCTCTGAGAAATTTATTTGGAAACAGGAACTTGAAAAAAAAATCACAAAACTTCGAAAAACAGAGATATCCAAAACGAGACTCAAATTGGCCCACCAATACCTTACATAGCGATGTAGATGGTGCTTTTGACATCTTTGTACAATATCTAAGAGATGTCAGCGCGTGTATGTACAAAATGTTTAAACTTAACAAAACAAAAGACCAAAACGGTTTGACGGGGAACGCCAACAAGTACAAAATGAAAGTGGACAAAATGTCAATTATTTTAGGGAAAATAGAAAGGAAGAAGATAGGAAACTGTATGTGGAAGCAGGGAAAAACATACCAGCGATTACTAAAAGCAAAAGACAGGCTTTTAGACAACAAAAAGCAGAATCACTAGCGAAGGAAAGGAATAATTGATCACAATTTTGGAAAACGTTAAGAAGCACGGTGTTATGGAAAGGAAGACAAAATTAAGAATAACACTAGTACTGATGTCTGGTTCAATCATGTCAAAAACGTTTTTCAAAATAACGGGGAAAAATATGGCAAAATTGTAATATTGAGGTTGACCTGAATGAGGAATTGGAACACATGCTAAACAGAGATTTATCTGACGATAAGATCAAACTGTTGATAAACTTAAAATGAGGAAAGTAAACGGAATGGACAGTGTGTCAGCTCAAATATTTAAAAAATGCGATAAAGATGTCCAGATGTTTCTCTCTAAATTATTTAATATAACATTTCGCCGAGGGATATATCCTAAGGTGTGGTCGAAAGCCATCATCATCCCTATTTACAAGAAAGGGGGTCCTGAAATTACGGATAATTATAGGGTATTTCTTTATTGAACTTAATATCAAAATGTTATATTTCAATATTGGACACGAGATTGTACACCTGGTTAGAAAATAATAATTTGATCTCAGAAAGTCAAGCAGGATTTTGTAATAAACATTCAGCCATTGGTCATACATTCATGTTACATGCCATCCTTCAGACATTTTTTGAAAGAAAGACAGAAAGCCATATGTTGCTTTTGCTGACATTGAGAAAGCGTTTGATTGTGTCAGTCACGATAGACTTTTGCAATCTATTCTAAATGAGGGAGTAAAAGAGAAATTTCTTGCTGCAATTATGGCTACGCACGAGTCACTATTTTCGTGTATCCGTGTGAATAATGATCTCTCAGAGATATTTGAATGTCCAGTTGTGTCAAACATGGTTGTGTTCTGAGCCCAATATCATTTTCGGTATTCATCAATCAGTTAGCAAACCACATGGCTAACAGAGGCAAACGCGGTGTTCAGTTACTACCAGGCATTTATTCATTTTACTATGACGTGGTATTTTTTCAACTGCATCTAATGGTTTATATAATGAATTGAATTTCTATATTCATGCTGTAACAAATGAAATTAAAACTGTAAACATTGATTATGGTGTTTAGGAAAGGGGGTTTCCTGGGAAAGCAGGAGAAATGTTCTTTGGTGGAAATAGACTGGAGGTGGTGAACAGTTATTGTTATTTAGGCTTTAATTTTACAGAAAAGGCCCATTTAGCAACGAAAGGAAAGAAAGCAGATATATAGCTTAATATGGCTTTTAAAAAATACCAGGAAATGACAACGGGTACTTTCTTTAGAATATTTGATGCGAAGACACAACTCATAGTATTATATGCATCTGAGATCTGGGGATTAAATAAACTGCAGCACATTGAAAAGGTACATTTAATGGCTTGCAAAAGATTTTTGGTGTACCTTTAAGGACGCCCATTAAGATGGTATATGCTGACCTGGGAACATGCCCGCCATGTATGAATTCTAGTATCTCCTGCTTAAGATGTTGGTCTAAAATGTTACAAATAGGTGTTAAAAGATCGCCCCATATTGCTTATCGTATGCTACTACATGTAGAATTAGATACAAATGGAAAGGATTGTTGGGTGTCGGATGTAAGGAAAATCTTGTGCGAAACCGGATTTAACATCGTGTGGATGCAGCGGTGAAGGCGTGAAGGGGTGAAGGCGGGTTACTGGCGCCTGAAAACCAGTGCTTTGGGTAGATGGGGCTCATCAGTCTGGGAAGACAGCTCATCTAAGAGAAGGAAAACTCTGATTTCAAACCTCCGCTGCCTTGCGGCCATACCCACTCATAGGAAAGGCTTCGGGAGTCAACCCTGAGGAAAAATCCGGAGTTGGAGTCCCTAAGGCAGTTCGCCGTTGTCTACAACCTCGTTCTGGCAACTCCTGCGTCGCCCCTGGTACCAGGCGTACAGGCCTCCGTCTTTCCCTGGATTCTACTAGTGGCGAGGAGAGGGGGGATCTGCTGCATGGGCAACAGCTCGTCCTCCATATTCACTTGCCCAGGCCTGCACCTGGAGAGGTCACTCCAGCTTCGCTGGTACCACAGCATCGACACAACACGAGAGTAGCAGATACCGGTTTTAAGCCTAGGCTTTTTTGGCGTAAGTGCACGTCATGACCACAACGCCTCCTGGTGCAGACTATCATCTCCTGAGATGTAAAGAGGCCGACGATGCAGCGAGGAGTACCACGTGTAAAAGCATTTTCAAACATCTTCAGACACAGATTTGTTGACTTGTATATCCAAGAAAGGACTGGAACGATCAGAGATTGCGAGAGATACGAGAACTACAGATCGTTCGAAACCATTTTTGAAAAAGAAAAATATATTTCCAACATGGATACGTATTGTTTTAGAGTTGCTATTACTCAATGACGATTCAGTGTACTACCACTCAATGATAATACACATCGTCACAGTGAGTGTGCTCACAAAAAGCAAGTTGAAAACGAACATCATTTTATGTATGAATGCCAGTATACACAGATCTAAGAATAAAATTCCTAAAAGAGTAAGTTAAAATACCACTCGGTACATAAAGCAATAAGTTCACACCATATATATGATGTGTCCAGGAATGAACGATGACAGCGAGTGACGGATGGGATATTAAATTGCTGGGTATCTGATTGGCAAATTGTTTGGAATTGATCTCGTTAATTGGACGATTATTCGATTCGTTGGATAATCAACTAACTGATAAATGATTGATTGATTATATGATTGATTGATTAGTTAATTGATAGATTAAACGTAATCAGTGGAATGGATGAGACTCTGGTTGATTCAGCTGATTGATGATTATTATTTGGTTAAGTAATTCACTGACCAGCTGATTGACGATTATCAAGTGGTTAAGTAATTCATTGATTACTATTTGGTTAAGTAATTCACTGGTCATCGATAGACTGACTGATTGAGTTATTTGATTGGTTACATGATCTTACTGGCAGATTGAACGACTGATCAGTTGATCGATCTATACATAACATGCTCTGTTTGATTAATTACCAAGTTAACCAAGTGATCTGGCTGAGAGTTAATACTGGTTACTTCCTCTGACGGTTAAACTGTCTGTCTGTCTCTGTTTTGTGCGTGCGTGCGTGCGTGCGTGCGTGCGTGCGTGCGTGCGTGCGTGCGTGCGTGCGTGCGTGCGTGCGTGGTGTGTGTGTGTTGTGTTGTGGTTATATTTAGTATTTAGGGCCTTTTATTTTTTGTGTGTATGTTTTTTTTTTTTTTTTTTTGTCTTTTCTTTTTTTTGAGAGACGGGGAGCAGAGTGTTAGGGGTCAAAAGTTGAATTGTTTTGTTTTGTTTTTGGGGAAGGATAGCGGAGTGTTAGGGGGCAAAATGTTGAATTCGTTTGACGCAGTTTGTGAGGTGGTGTGGTGGTGAAGAATATGCTTCTACGTCTTGTGTACCTTCCTGTTAGTTTCTCTGACAAGAGCGACAAGACAGGTACTTATTAATTGTTCACCTTTAGCACACGCATGCACACACGCACACACACACACACGCCCTTCTACACATGCTAAAATATACTGACTGCTCGCACACGCACACACACACGGGAGTACTAATCACTTGGAATTTAGCAGAAGTCATAGTTGACAATTTGTTACCTCCGCTGTGATCCTCACAAAAACATGGGATTAAAGAGAGACAGGCAGACAAGGGGGCGGAGAGAGAGAGAGAGAGAGAACGAGAGAGAGAGAGAGAGAGAGAGAGAGAGAGAGAGAGAGAGAGAGAGAGAGAGAGAGAGAGAGAGAGAGAGAGAAAGTTACGACGAGACAAGACAAAATCCTTTATTTCTGAAGGTTAAAGAGGAAATAACATATATATAATGGCATCCGGCCTTTGCCCTGAAAAGGAAAAGAAATAACCCAATGAAAAAGTGTGCCATTAATAACAATCACATTATTCCAGCGTACGAAGACAAAACAGACCTGGGTGTAAGAGGAAAAATGAAATCAAAAGTAAACATTAAACTTAAAGAAAACAATATATATATATGTATATATATATATATATATATATATATATATATATATATATATATATATATATATATATATACACACACAATATATATACATATATATATATATATGTATATATATATATATATATGTATATATATATATATATATGTTGGATGACCAAGGCCAGGATTTAAACCATAGTGCCAAGGACATCCACGCTGACGGTTCTGATGCGGATTTTGCACAAGCTCTTAACGCCAAACGTGGAAAACTCAATTTGCCGCCTGCCGGTGCAAAAGAACAATGGGAGAAATTAGATGAGGAACTTGTCCTTAAGCTGAATGCGCTAATAGGGAACAGTACGCTGGAACACAAACTTGACACATACGGAGACATCATATACTCTATCTGCAGGGACACTTATGGAGTGAAGCAGCCAAAGACAAAAACGCCTCCCCAGAAATCCAGAAGACAGCAACAGATGGAGAGCATCCGGAGGGAGAAAAGGAAGCTTAAAAAGCGAATGAAAACTGCCTCAGAATTCGAGAAGCAAGGGCTCCTGGAACTCTGGAAAGATCTGAAGGCCAAACACAATGCTCTCAGCAAAGTGGAATCAGCAAGGCGAAGAAAGAGCAAAAAGAAGAAGACTCAAGATCGTTTCTTCAAAGATCCCTTTGACTTTGCAAGAAAGCTGTTTGAACAACCCAAATCAGGGACTCTCACAGTGGGCAAGGAAACCCTAGAGCAGCATCTCAGGGAAACATATTCCGATTCTCAGCGCGAGGCACCACTTGAAATCCAGAATCTGGTTTGGCCTGCAGCGCCAGAAGGAAAATTCAATAACAAACCACCAACACTGGATGAAGTGAAGAACGTAGTAAAGAAAGCCAGAGCCAAGTCAGCACCTGGACCAAACGGAATACCATACCTGCTCTACAAGAAATGCCCAAAAGTGCTCGAGTGGCTCCACAAGATGATTCGATCAGCATGGAGGAACCAGAAGATCAGCGACCAATGGATGAGAGCTGAAGGAGTGTACATTCCGAAGGAGCAGAACTCCAGCAGCATCAATCAGTTCAGGCCAATATCACTTCTGAACGTCGAGGGGAAAATCTTCTTCTCTGTTATGGCAGCAAGATTGACAAAATACCTGACTGAAAACAAGTATCTGGATATGTCAGTCCAAAAGGGAGGCATACCAGGAATGCCTGGATGCTTGGAACATGCCACGTTGATTTGGGATGCCATCCAAAAAGCAAGAACAGAGAAGAGAGACATTGACGTAGTTTGGCTTGATCTGGCGAATGCATATGGATCAGTTCCACACGATATGATCCAGCTGGCTCTTAAAATGTATCACATCCCAGAAAACATCCGAACAATGCTGAGGAAGTATTTCCAAGGGTTCTCAATGCGGTTCTCTACCAAAGAATACACCACGGACTGGATAGACCTAGAGGTGGGCATTGCAATGGGCTGTGCAATCTCTCCCATACTGTTCGTGTTGGCAATGGAAGTCATCTTGAAAGCTGCAATGAAGAATTCAGGTCCAGTGAATCTGGGAGATGGATACCAAATGCCTCCTCTGAAAGCTTTCATGGATGACACAACAGTCTTGTCCACGGATGAGGAAGAGACACACCAAATCTTAAAGCAGCTGGATGAGCTGGTGGCCTCTTCAAGAATGAGGTTCAAACCTAAGAAATCCCGAAGTCTCTCACTGTGAAAAGGAAAAGTGGCAGATTCAGTCAAATTCATGGTAGCCAACCAAGCCATCCCCACTGTCACAGAAGAGCCAGTAAAAAGTCTCGGAAGATGGTATGATGACTCCCTGAAAGACACACAAAGGGGATGTGAAACCAAGCAAACAGCAGAAGAAGGCCTGAAGAAAATAGATAACTGCGGACTGCCAGGCAAATACAAAGTCTGGTGTCTACAGTTCATGCTGATACCAAAGCTGCTGTGGCCACTGCTAATCTATGACATTTGCACCAGCACAGTCGAAGCAATGGAAGCCAAAATCAACAAATACACAAGAAAATGGCTCGGTGTCCCACCTGGTCTCACTGATGTTGCATTCTACTGTCGTCAAGCAATGCTGAAGCTACCTCTCAAATCCATAGTGGAGGAATACAAAGTTGGAAAAGCAAGACTGTTGAGCATGCTGGAGGAATCGGAAGACAACATCGTGAGATCAGTTCATCCAAAGCTGAGAACTGGCAGAAAGTGGAAAGTCCAAGAGGCTGTAAACAATGCCAAGAGAAACCTCAGCATCAAAGAAATAATTGGACACACGCAAACCAACAGACAGGGACTGGGAGCAACAAAAATGCAGTGGTGGTCCAAAGCCAAAGGGAAGGAAAAAAGAGACATGATCATACAGGAGTTGAAGGAAGAAGAAGATGTCAAAAGAGTGCAGAAGGCAGTCCAGCAAGGTCAACAGGGGCAATGGACAACATGGGACAGTGCACTCCAAAGAAGTCTCAGCTGGAACGATATGTGGCACATGGCTCCTCTAAGGATAAGCTTCCTCCTCAGATCTGTATATGACCTGCTCCCCTCGAATGCAAACTTAGTGAAATGGGGGAAATCAGACAACCCAGCATGTCCGCTCTGTCAGAAGAAACAAACAGTGGAACATGTCCTAAGCTCTTGCAAAGTAGCGCTAGCCCAAGGAAGGTATACATGGAGGCACAACCAAGTTCTGAAAGTGATCACAGACGTGGTTAGCGAAAAAACCATGACCCCAAACGCACCAATTGCTATGACAACGTTCTACAAAGCAGGAGGGAAACAGGTCTGGCCCGAAAGTGCTATGACAACCAGCACATTGCCAAAGGGTCTTCTGGATGGAGCAGTCGACTGGGAGTGTACAGCAGACCTCCCAGAGTGGAGAAATTACCCAAATGTCATCAGCAAGACAGGCATGAGACCAGACATCGCTCTCCACTCTGACTCCTCGAAACAAGTGATTCTGATAGAACTCACTGTGCCATACGAAAGCAGAATGGAAGAAGCACATATCTACAAGACCGAAAAATACGCCGGTCTTGCCAGCACCCTGAAGAAAGCAGGTCTGCGGGTCAAAATCTTCGCCATAGAGGTCGGGGCAAGAGGGTTTGTGGGCACCTCCGCTTATGATCTCATGAAACAACTCGCCATTTCTGGGAAGAAGAGGACTAGAGCCCTTAAAGCGATGGCAGAGGCAGCAGAAAGGAGCTCAAGCTGGATCTGGGCAAGGA
Source organism: Monoplex corrugatus (assembly GCA_030674185.1). Taxonomy (NCBI): domain Eukaryota; kingdom Metazoa; phylum Mollusca; class Gastropoda; order Littorinimorpha; family Ranellidae; genus Monoplex; species Monoplex corrugatus. Next base: position 24,871,016 of record JAPXFY010000018.1, on the reverse strand, counting down.
GGAACCAAAAGTGAACTTCATAAGGATTAAATTCCCTACAGATGATGTGTGCCCCGTTAGCACATTGGTAAAACCGCGTACCGCAGTTCTGAAGCGCAGAATCGCCCAGGTTCGCTCCCCGGCGTGGGAAAAATAAAAATAAAAATAGACAACAGCAGAAGGGCATCCAGGAGTCATGACCTGGATGTGGCCCGGCCCCCCGAGAGTGTAAGGAATTCAGGGCCGAAACACTTGTCTAAAGGGGGTTACTTCTCTGAAGACCTTCTGTTGTCTAGCTCTCCCTAGAGTTTCTTTCTACCTACATATATACATATATATATATGTATATATATACATATATATATATACATACACACACACACACACACACACACACACACACATATATATATATATATATATATATATATATATATATATATATATATATATATATATACGGAGAGAGAGAGGAGGGGAAAGAGAGAGAGATGGATGATAGCTGCACACACACACAGACATATTATATACGGTAGTCTAGTGGGTAAACGTCGGAATTCCAATCAGAAGTTCCTAGGTTCGATCCGACTAGATACCTCTGTCTGATGGGTAAAGGGTCGAGATTTTCCCATCTTCCAGGTCAGTATATGCGGAGATCTGCCAATGCTCAAAAGCTGGTCATGTGTACAGGCAAGCAAGAATTTCAAATCTTTCACACTAAAGATCCTGAAAGTCATGTCGGCGGCTGGCTTATGGAAAGACGATGAGCTATTGTTGAAGATCATCCTTCATGGCACCCCGATAGGAAACTGTTACCAGGGTCGACAGAGGGAAAATAGGGTTGGAAATACAAAAGACTGGATCACCCGTTTCATGCCTGAACTGTTTGTTGCTGCACCCTAGAGACTGAGATGAAGGGTCTGTCTGCTGCTGTGTTCCTTCAGTCCCCCCAACAACCACCACGGTAATGGGATTAGATGATGATGATGATGATTACGATGATGATGAGGAGGAGGACGACAACCACGACCACGACCACGATGATGATGATGATGATGATGATGATTCGTTTGAACATCGTTTTGGTTTCATTCGTCTAGACCGAGGTGTCGGATTTGAAGTTTGGAGCTTTTTTCAAGGGGTAGTCATCACGCACGTATACTTCCATAAGTGCTCCATCCAAATCTATCAGCAATAATCTGGTAGACTCCCTGAACATGTGCAAAATCCCAGGAGCTGGCGAACTCTTGAAATGAGGAGGGGAAGGAGGGACCTATAAAACACTAAGCTGTCACCACCAGAATGATGAAAACATTAAAGATAGCCAGCGAACAGGCTAATTTTTTAATGTTGCAGACTGGGACTGACTTTGAGATATTAGGTCTTGAGTCCACGGCTGTATTTAAAGAACCTACCAGTGTTAGAAGATTGAATGAACTGATACATGTTTTTCCGAACGTTTACCTGGTTCAACGTGGCAGAATTGTGCGCTACCATTTACAGTAGAATTGTTCATATCTGCAACGTTTCAACCCTCAGATGATAAATTGGGCGGAAAGGTCAGCGCCAGGTGCATATACTTACAATATGTGCGTGAAATCATTGATATCTGTCGATTTTTTCAATTTTTTCCTTATTTAAGTTAGTGAGGTGTGTATGATTGCAGATAGTTACTGCCTTGATGTGACTCTGCACAGTCGGCTGGGCTTTAAACAACATCACAATAATAATGATGATCATAATAGTAGTAGTACTATTACTGCTAATGATAATAACAATAAAAGGCACTTGGTCTCAAAGACGTGAACTCTCTTTTAGAAGTCAGCAAGCAATGTCCAAGTGTTACACCCGTACTGGAAGAAACAAACAAGTACGTAATCTATTAGGCAGTTTTGTTCATCATCATATAATACGTTATACTTTTTATTACATTATTGCCATTGCTATAGTTATTGTTGTTATTGTTCGTTCTTGAATAGCGCTATTCTCCAAACTCATTTGGACACACTGCACATTACGCATATTCAGACTTTAAAGTGGACAATGGAGAACTATGGCTGTTAGGCCAGCTGACCGTATTTCATTATGTTATTGCACAGTCTGCATCTTTGGTGGGTATGCATGCTGGATACTTGCATGTTTCCATAAGCCAACCACTGACATGACTGAAAGGATCTTTAACATGCGTATTTGGTATCCGGCATGTGTATATACACGAAGAAGGTTTAGGCACTGGCAGGCCTGCACACATGTTGACCTGGGAGATGGGAAAAATCTCCATCCTTAACCCACCAGGTGAAGGTGTCTGAGCGAATCGAACCCAGGACTTTCTGGTTGGAAGTGGGACGTTTAGTCACTTGACCGCCGCGTTGTGTTTTACGGTCTTCCGTCCGTAGTAAGCTACGAAGACACGTCGATTAGTCAAGTAATAAATGCATATTGCCGAGCTAACAAATGATGTGGTGACAGCGTTCCGCAAGGAGTGGCCACGCTACTTTGTGATTTATTATTACAACTCAATCTCCCAAAGACAAGACATGACTTCGCTTGTCACATCAGAGGAGAGAGAGAGAGAGAGAGAGAGAGAGAGAGAGAGAGAGAGAGAGAGAGAGAGAGAGAGAGAGAGAGGAGAGAGAGAGAGAGAGAGAGAGAGGAGAGAGAGAGAGAGAAGAGAGGCAGACACAAAAAACAGACTGACGGAGAGAGAAAGAGACAGACAGACACAGAAAGACAGAAGGGGGAGGGGAATAGAAGGACTTAGAGAAAGACAGAGACAGAAAAACAGAGACGGAAAGAGAGACATTCAAAAACGGAGACAGAGAGAGGCGGAAAGTGAAGAAAGACAGAGACAGAGAGAAAGATATTCAGAGACGGAGAGAGGAAGAGAGACGGACCAGCAGCAGACAGAGGGAGTGAGTGAAACACAGAGAGAGGGAAAGACAGAGGCAGACAGACAGAGGGAGAGACAGACAGACAGACAGAGGGGAAAGAGATAGAGAAAGGGAGAGATTCAGGGAGAGACTGAGAGAGAGATAGAGAGAGAGAGAGAGAGACAGAGAGACAGAGACAGAGAGAGACAGAGAGAGAGAGAGAGAGAGAAACAGAGAGACAGATAGATGGAGAGGGAGAGAGAATAAAAAAGAGAGAGACAGACCGACAGAGAAGGAAAGAGAAGGAAAGAGGGAACAGACAGACCGACAGAGGGAGAGAGAGAGGAGGTGACACACACGACACACCGACAGAGTGAGAGAGGTATATATACGCACACACACGCACACACCACACACACAACGCACACACACACACACACACACACACACACACACACACACACACACACACACACACACACACACACACACACACACACACACACACACATATATATATATATATATATATATATATATATATATATATATATACGTATGATTTATTTATTTATGATTTTGGACCATGGCCCCTCATGAAGAGTGGGGATTACATAATAAATCAAGTTTTCAAAAATATGTTGTAAGCACATAACATCATTTATCAGTATACGCCAAACAGGTTCCCGTCAAAACCATAACCGAGTGATAAAAGAAAACGTAAACAAATCCATTTCTACGAGTCATTTTTATCCTTTTGAAATATAGCCATAATTTTCATTACATGTACATCTTCATTTTCTGTCATAAGAAGTAGACTTAACATTATCTTTGTAGGGATGTTCCAGTATTTTTCAGGACTATGTGTTTTTCTGAGGTCATCGAATCAGAAAACTCTAAAACAAAATGTTCTTCATCTTCAGTGGCACAGTTACACAGTTTACACGTCAAAGTATCTTTATCAGATGTCCAGTATCTTTTGAAATGCACAGTAATTTCTGACACACCACATCTAAGTTTCTGCAAGAGCTTGTTTGATGAATTTGTTTAAATTGGCTAACATTAGACGGTTTAATACAATTTGAAATTTTAAACATAAGGCAAAACTGTCACTTGTCTGAATATGTTCATCTCAGTTCTGCCATCAGCAGTCTGTTAGTAGTATTACTCTCTGTTTGAAATAATAGATGAAGGCATTTATATTCTAAACTCTTTGATTTTCCTAGACAAAAGCAAATTGAAACTGACACAAGCACGGAGAAACATTTGATGCCTAAGACTGTTTACCTATACACTCTAACTCTTGATAGTGCGTAGGCTTTTAAGGGCAGTCTATTATGATCCATACGGCTTAACTTTAGCTAATATCTTATAAATGTAACACATGAGTTTACATACAGTGGATATTTTCCATACTCGCAGTAAACCATGTCACTTGGAGTGCACCAGTTATCACCAAGAATCTTTTCAGCAAATAAATGCCTATTTTTTCTATTGGCAAGTCCCCATAATTCTGCTCCGTATTGTAATTTGGCTGTATTTGTTAATTGAACAGGTTCGTGAAGATTTCAACAGAATTACCAGATATTACTTAAAACACTCAAGGCTGCTTTCTTTGCTCTTGAAACTAGATCACGACACGTAAAGCTAAACATTAATTTTGTTGCAAAGTATATTCCATGATGTTTATATTCATTCACCATAGACATTCTCATATTCCCGTGGTGTCCTCGTTCGTTGACCGCCAAGAACCCTTCCTATAGAACAAGCATGATATTACGTTTGCTTGAGTTTGTTGGCGGCCCTATAAAGACTGTTTACTTGAGTCTGCAATCCTGCGGTGGTTTCAGACAGAAAAACAATATCATTTGCAAACAACATGATTAGTATCTTCGACCGGTATACTGAAAAATTTAGCGCTGTGTCTTCCCACTATTAATTACTTCTAGAGTTAAATCGCTGATGAAGAAGGAAAATAACACAGAACTGCACACATCATCTTGCTTTACCCCCGGAGTGTAATGAATGAACATAACCACCAAGTTTGGCTCCATAACTTCCCTCGCTTTAACTTCTTTACACATACTCATGATACAGCGAAACTTTTACCCTTGATCTCATTTTTACGAGGATTGGCTATAATAATACATACCTTGAAATTGAATCGAACGCCTTTTCAAATTCAATGAAAGCTATGTATAGCTTTTGAATCAGTGGAAATTGTTTCTTTATAGCCACTAACAATGCCACTAACCTTGCTTTGTACTCACCCGTTGTACTGTTTTGTTCTACGTATACTTGTAACCTGCTGTTGATAATAGAAATGTATAATTTTCTACTAATGTCAGACAAAGAATACGTGTGTAGTTGAGAGAGAGAGAGAGAGAGAGAGAGAGAGAGAGAGAGAGAGAGAGAGAGAGAGAGAGAGAGAGAGAGAGAGAGATCTTTTTATAAATGGGGATAAGACGTAGTCTTAATCAAGAGGATTGCCTGTAATCAAGTCAATAGCCGCCAGAAACGCACGAAAGAAGAACGCATATTTCATTGACGAAAGAAGACAAATGCAAATGTTGGACCAAATAAACAACAACCTTTGTCAGCTGTACGTGAAGGACAAGACGGAAGAAGGGCAAGAAGTTTTATGTGCCTCTGTCGATGCATTTACGCCAGAAATATATCTTGGACTGGATCGCACGCACGCACGCACGCACGCACACACACAGACACACAGACACACACACACACACACACACACGCACGCGCGCGCGCGCACGCGCGCAGAGGACAGAATAAGATACAACATAGAACTGACAGACTGAAATTCTACTACTAAAATTGTAAATGGATTTTGCGCAGATGATGCCTGCAAACAGACCCCTCCCACATACACGCCTTTACGTAAGCGTGCACGCGCGCGCGCACACACACACACACACACACACACACACACACACACACACACACACACACACACACACACACACACACACACAGAGAGTAAACATTTTCGGTATGGAAGACAACTGAATCCTACAGATGTTTTTTGCTGGAGGGAAGAAACCGTGACCAGGGCGATACAAGGATGCCCTGAAGGCCGACATCATGCACTGTGTACATTGCCCACAACAGAGTTAGCAGTCAGCAGCCGTGCACACAGGGCATAATCACATTTGAACAGTTTTGAACAATTGCTCTTCTTGTCTTCTTCAATTGCAAGAGGACCAGCTGAAACAGAACTCAGGGCCGCAAGACTCCTTTCCATGAAATGCCTGAAAAAACATGTACTTTCGAGATAGGTCATATCCCACATGGTGACCAACACCAAGTGATGAAGATCAGTTTGCCTACTTACCTGTCGGATTGCCGGGAGAGTCCAACTTCATCATTATGACGAAACTTACGTGTGTGAGGTTATTATGCGCTCACAGTTCAAATTAGCCATGTTTGAATGGATTACTCATGACTTGTATCAAAGTCGA
>JAPXFY010000018.1:24834688-24852188 GCA_030674185.1 Monoplex corrugatus | reverse complement strand
CTTGCAAACCTGTGCCATCATGATGTGACTTGCAAACCTGTGCCATCATGATGTGACTTGCAAACCTGTGCCATTATGATGTGACTTGCAAACCTGTGCCATCATGATGTGACTTGCAAACCTGTGCCATTATGATGTGACTTGCAAACCTGTGCCATCATGATGTGAATTGAAAACCTGTGCCATCATGATGTGACTTGCAAACCTGTGCCATTATGATGTGACTTGCATACCTGTGCCATCATGATGTGACTTGCAAACCTGTGCCATCATGATGTGACTTGCAAACCTGTGCCATCATGATGTGACTTGCAAACCTATGCCATTATGATGTGAATTGAAAACCTGCGCCATTATGATGTGATTTACAAACCGGTGTCCAATAGTTAAAGTTTCCCTACATACAGCAGGTGTCCAATAGTTAAAGTTTCCCTACATACAGCAGGTGTACAATAGTTAAAGTTTCCCTACATACAGCAGGTGTACAATAGTTAAAGTTTCCCTACATACAGCAGGTGTCCAATAGTTAAAGTTTCCCTACATACAGCAGGTGTACAATAGTTAAAGTTTCCCTACATACAGCAGGTGTCCAATAGTTAAAGTTTCCCTACATACAGCAGGTGTCCAGTACAATTTCCCTACATACAGCAGGTGTCCAGTACAATTTCCCTACATACAGCAGGTGTCCAGTACAATTTCCCTACATACAGCAGGTGTACAGTAGTTAAAGTTTCCCTACATACAGCAGGTGTCCAATAGTTAAAGTTTCCCTACATACAGCAGGTGTCCAATAGTTAAAGTTTCCCTACATACAGCAGGTGTACAGTAGTTAAAGTTTCCCTACATACAGCAGGTGTACAGTAGTTAAAGTTTCCCTACATACAGCAGGTGTCCAATAGTTAAAGTTTCCCTACATACAGCAGGTGTCCAATAGTTAAAGTTTCCCTACATACAGCAGGTGTCCAGTACAATTTCCCTACATACAGCAGGTGTCCAGTACAATTTCCCTACATACAGCAGGTGTACAGTAGTTAAAGTTTCCCTACATACAGCAGGTGTCCAATAGTTAAAGTTTCCCTACATACAGCAGGTGTACAGTAGTTAAAGTTTCCCTACATACAGCAGGTGTACAGTAGTTAAAGTTTCCCTACATACAGCAGGTGTACAGTAGTAGTTAAAGTTTCCCTACATACAGCAGGTGTACAGTAGTTAAAGTTTCCCTACATACAGCAGGTGTCCAATAGTTAAAGTTTCCCTACATACAGCAGGTGTACAGTAGTTAAAGTTTCCCTACATACAGCAGGTGTCCAATAGTTAAAGTTTCCCTACATACAGCAGGTGTCCAATAGTTAAAGTTTCCCTACATACAGCAGGTGTACAATAGTTAAAGTTTCCCTACATACAGCAGGTGTCCAAAGTTAAAGTTTCCCTACATACAGCAGGTGTACAATAGTTAAAGTTTCCCTACATACAGCAGGTGTACAATAGTTAAAGTTTCCCTACATACAGCAGGCGTACAGTAGTTAAAGTTTCCCTACATACAGCAGATGTCCAGTACAATTTCCCTACATACAGCAGGTGTCCAATAGTTAAAGTTTCCCTACATATAGCAGGTGTACAGTAGTTAAAGTTTCCCTACATACAGCAGGTGTACAATAGTTAAAGTTTCCCTACATACAGCAGATGTCCAGTACAATTTCCCTACATACAGCAGGTGTCCAATAGTTAAAGTTTCCCTACATATAGCAGGTGTCAGTAGTTAAAGTTTCCCTACATACAGCAGGTGTACAGTAGTTAAAGTTTCCCTACATACAGCAGGTGTACAGTAGTTAAAGTTTCCCTACATACAGCAGGTGTACAGTAGTTAAAGTTTCCCTACATACAGCAGGTGTACAGTAGTTAAAGTTTCCCTACATACAGCAGGTGTACAGTAGTTAAAGTTTCCCTACATACAGCAGGTGTACAGTAGTTAAAGTTTCCCTACATACAGCAGGTGTACAGTAGTTAAAGTTTCCCTACATACAGCAGGTGTACAGTAGTTAAAGTTTCCCTACATACAGCAGGTGTCCAGTACAATTTCCCTACATACAGCAGGTGTCCAATAGTTAAAGTTTCCCTACATATAGCAGGTGTACAGTAGTTAAAGTTTCCCTACATACAGCAGGTGTACAATAGTTAAAGTTTCCCTACATACAGCAGATGTCCAGTACAATTTCCCTACATACAGCAGGTGTCCAATAGTTAAAGTTTCCCTACATATAGCAGGTGTACAGTAGTTAAAGTTTCCCTACATACAGCAGGTGTACAGTAGTTAAAGTTTCCCTACATACAGCAGGTGTACAGTAGTTAAAGTTTCCCTACATACAGCAGGTGTACAGTAGTTAAAGTTTCCCTACATACAGCAGGTGTACAGTAGTTAAAGTTTCCCTACATACAGCAGGTGTACAGTAGTTAAAGTTTCCCTACATACAGCAGGTGTACAATAGTTAAAGTTTCCCTACATACAGCAGGTGTCCAATAGTTAAAGTTTCCCTACATACAGCAGGTGTCCAATAGTTAAAGTTTCCCTACATACAGCAGGTGTCCAATAGTTAAAGTTTCCCTACATACAGCAGGTGTACAGTAGTTAAAGTTTCCCTACATACAGCAGGTGTACAGTAGTTAAAGTTTCCCTACATACAGCAGGTGTACAGTAGTTAAAGTTTCCCTACATACAGCAGGTGTCCAATAGTTAAAGTTTCCCTACATACGAAGTGTCCAATAGTTAAGTTTCCCTACATACAGCAGGTGTCCAATAGTTAAAGTTTCCCTACATACAGCAGGTGTCCAATAGTTAAGTTTCCTACATACAGCAGGTGTCAGTAAGTTTCCCTACATACAGCAGGTGTCCAATAGTTAAGTTTCCCTACATACAGCAGGTGTCCAGTAAAGTTTCCCTACATACAGCAGGTGTCCAATAGTTAAAGTTTCCCTACATACAGCAGGTGTCCAGTAAAGTTTCCCTACATACAGCAGGTGTCCAGTAAAGTTTCCCTACATACAGCAGGTGTCCATAGTTAAAGTTTCCCCACATACAGCAGGTGTCCAGTAAAGTTTCCCTACATACAGCAGGTGTACAGTAGATAAAGTTTCCCTACATACAGCAGGTGTCCAGTAAAGTTTCCCTACATACAGCAGGTGTCCAGTAAAGTTTCCCTACATACAGCAGGTGTACAGTAGTTAAAGTTTCCCTACATACAGCAGGTGTCCAGTAAAGTTTCCCTACATACAGCAGGTGTACAGTAGTTAAAGTTTCCCTACATACAGCAGGTGTCCAGTAAAGTTTCCCTACATACAGCAGGTGTCCAGTAAAGTTTCCCTACATACAGCAGGTGTCAGTAAAGTTTCCCTACATACAGTAGATGTCCAGTAAAGTTTCCCTACATACAGTAGATGTCCAGTAAAGTTTCCCTACATACAGTAGATGTCCAGTAAAGTTTCCCTACATACAGTAGATGTCCAGTAAAGTTTCCCTACATACAGCATGTGTACAGTAGTTAAGTGGTTAAACTTTATTTTTCTTAATATAATCAAAGGACATAACTCTTGAGAATTATCTCCCATGTTGTATAGAACTTCTCAGATCTAACACAGTTTACGCTACCCATTCAGCTAGCATAGAAGCAGATACAAAGTACAAAAACAATAAGCTCAATAGGTTTTTATTTATTTTCATAATTAAACCGTTTTTTTGGTGTATAGATACATAATCGTTTAGTGACAAAATCATACAGTTTTATGGGGATGGTGCAAGATGTGACCGAGATGTGGCCTGTAAAATAAAAGAGTGGGTGATTTTTCACCTACGGCATACGGCAGTAAAGACATCCTTCACAAGGGGGACTTGGCCTTCAGGCGCCTGACCACCTTAAGGGCGTGAGTTCAAACCCAATTGGAGGAGTAAATGTCGATAGCAAAGGGCATCCAGCAGTCATGAACTGGATGTCGCCTGGCCTGTAAAGAGTTCAGGGCCGAAAAACTTGTTTGAGGGAGGAGGGGAGTGGGGTGGAGCTTTTCCTTTGAGGATCTTCTCTTGTCCAGTTCCTCCCAGGATTTCTTGCTACACACGGCAGTAAGTCCTACAGTCAGCGACCCAATGTGGTCAGGGCCCCCTGGCTTTCCCATGGAGACTGTCAGAATTGTTATCATCTACTTTCCAGTCCCAAAATGTTCTGCCACCCCCTCTCAGTATCCATACCACCTTTACCTCATTTATGCCACTTAAGTTAATGCTCAACTGTCTTCGTCATCCATCATCTTTTTTTTTGTTTTATGGTCTTTTTCTAAGGATCATCACACTGAGGCCATATCGTCTGTGCTGACTTCCTCCCCCCTTTTTTTTTCTTTTCCTTTCCCCCCATTCTTTACGCTCCTCCGTGGGGATGGGGGGGGGGGGGGGCTCTTTCAGTGTAAATAGTATCCCCACCTTCTGGAAATTCTGTGCTAGAAATTTCTTCTTTTCTGTCACTCTCTTTGTTTCTTGCCTTGCTGCTTTGCTTTCTGTCATTTCTACCTATCATTTTCTGCCTTGCTGGTCCGTTCGATAAAGTCTTAGGTACTTTTTCTTAGAATTGATAATTGGGTGCATGTATTAAGTGCATTTTTGTCTCTGGAGGTGAGATATGCGGAAGCAATTTCAGAAGGTAATTTATGCCTGTTTTATATGTTTTGGTGTCCTTATGTATACTTATTTTTGTATTCAGGTGTGTTTTTTAAATCTCCCCTGTGCGATAAATTGGACGGAGTGACCAACGCCAGGGGCATGTCCTTAGATTATGTGCACGAATGCATTGACATGTGTACTTAATTTTTTTTTTTTTTCCTGTTGACGTTTTGTATGTTTTGAAGCGGTTATAGCCCTGATATGGCTCTATGCAGTCGGCTGGGCTTTAAACAACAATAACATAACATAACATAACATAACATAACATAACATAACATAACATAACATAACATAACATAACATAACATAACATAACATAACATAACATAACATAACATAACACGACATTCTTTACGCCATGTCATTGATCACAACAGTTGGCACAGTTTTTACAATGCGATGAGGAGGAGGAGGATAATCATGATACTATGGCGTTCCATCCAGGATTGAGTCTGCGTGACAGACCCGTACTCTACGTTTACTATCATAATATATTCTGGCGTCAACTAGGCCCGAGAGATACAGACACTTGCCATGTTGGTCAGAAGATTTCAGCAACACCCTCCATGAGCATCAGTGAAGTGTATGAGACTTGACTGTGTGGTCAAGTCTTTCCAATGAGCCCATAGCATGCCCAACTCTGGGTAGGAGCCAGTTGGAGCTGAACAATCCTACAATGACTTTAAAACAATCCTACAATGACTTTAAAACAATCCTACAATGACTTTAAAACAATCCTACAATGACTTTAAAACAATCCTACAATGACTTTAAAACAATCCTACAATGACTTTAAAAGGACTGATGGATATTGGAACCCACAGCTTTCCAGTCGATAGTCCGTTGCGCTAACCACCACACCATGGCGACTGGTTATTATTTTCCTTTTTTTTCTTTCTTTTTCTAACTTTTATGTATTAACTTGTATTAACAGCTGGAGTGACGACATTTGACCTGACCAACTTGCTAACTGGGGCCGGGCTGAACAGCACTTTCTCCTTGGGCCCTTCGAGCCCTGTGACTAGTGGCCCTGGGACTGGTGGCCTTGGGAATATGGGCACTGGGGTCACCAATCCTATCGATAATGCCATTGGCAGCGGACCTTCACCCCTAGGGGGTGGATCATCCCCCTCCCCAGGAGGTCCTACTGGCCCTGGTTAGTGGTGTGTGTGTGTGTGTGTGTGTGCGTGCGTGTGTGCGTGCATGTGTGTTTGTGTGTGTGTGTATGTGTATGTGTGTGTGTATGTGTGTGTGTATGTGTGTGTGTCTGTGTGTGTGAGTGTGTATGTGTGTGTGTGTATGTGTGTGTATGTACGTGTGTGTGTGCGTGTGTGCGTGCGTGAGTGTGTTTGTGCGTGTGTGTGTGCGCGATCTATATGCGTTTGTGTTCAGTGTGTGTGTTTATTTCTTTCACGATTTCTTGTTCTTCCTCTTTGTCTTTCCTTATCTCTCTGTCTCTGTCTCTTCTGTCTGTCTGTCTCTTCGTCTGTCTGTCTCTCCGTCTGTCTCTCTGTCTCTTGTCTTATCTTTCTGTCTCTTCTCTCTCTCTGTCTGTCCGTATTTGTCTGTCTCTCTGTCTGTCTGTCTCTCTTTGTATATGTGTGTGTTTCTGACTGTCTTCTCTCGTGCTGTTTGTTGTCTGTATTTGTGTGTGACATGTGTTTGTAATTTTACTGCTAAATACTTTCTGTCATTGCTTTTAGTTCTGAGCAATACTCAGATTTTGATGGCCTTAACGATATCTTCTTTTTTTCCATGTGTTTCCTCCTACTCCTTCTCTTACTCCTTCTTCTTCTTCATTGTCATCGTCGTCATCGTCGTCATCATCACCGTCGTCGTCATCACCATCATCATTGTCATCGTCGTCATCATTGTCATCATCGTCATCATTGATGATGATGATGATCATCTTGTTGTTGTTGTTGTTCTTCTTCTTCTTCGTTTTCTTCTTCCTTTTCCTCTTCCTCTTCTTCTTCTTCTTCGTCTTCCTCTCTTCTTCTTCTTCTTCTTCTTCTTTGTGAAATCATTAACCAGAGTTACATAATAGAGTTGTATCCAATTTCATGTCGTTAAAAATTGAGAAATTGAAAAGAAAAAAAAAACTTATTACGGAAAAGTCCGATTTTGTACTTTACAAAATCACAATAACGTTGAAGGAGCTTTAGTTAAGCTAAAACCGAAGATGATGAGAGGACAATGGTAGACACTGACAGTAAATACAGATTCGTCAGGAGATCCTGGGGAATGTGCTGTTCATTCATCTTCTTCACAAAGTGCTGATTTTAGGCACTTTCTTGGCTCTGGCTAAACGTGGCCTTGACACCTTCTCTTCTAAATTTAAGCATTCGTGACTCTTTAAAGATCCACCCAGAAACAGCTGAGCAAAACATTTCTGACGTAATTTTGTCACACATGTATTATTATACACACACACGCAGACGCACACGGACTCACGCACATACACACAACATACACACGCGCGCATCCACACACACCCACACACACACCCACACACACACACACACACACACACACACACACACACACACACACACACACACACACACACACACACACACACACACACACACACACACACACTCACACACTTAGTAAGATGGACCAGAAAAGGCACAGTTGAACTTCACCGAAGTAACCAAGGTGCAGTGCAGGGTCATCTCTTGTACGTGGCCATATGGTGGCTTGACATCTCCAGCTCTGATGGGCGTCCTGGCACTGAAACGTCGACTGGATGAACTTGGGTGGTGAGTTGTGGAGCCCGAATGAGCGGCTGGGATCAGTGTCACTAAATTGGTGCCCAAGTTGGGACTGGAGGGAAAAAAGTGAAAAACGAAAGAATGAAGAAAGGTGTAAGATTGTGACCATGAAACTAACAATAACAACTTCCATAGGAAACACAACTCAAGAACACGCACAGTCTGTCATTCGAATAGTCAAACACTCTTTCAGTCATTCAGTCAGCTGCCATCCGAAGCAGTCGGCCAATCAGTCAGTTAATCAGTCAGTCAACCACTAGCCAACCATCCAAAGCATACAGTTTATCAAACAACGATTCAGTCGGTCATTCAATCAATGTTTGCAGTAAACCTGTAGCAGCTATATTAACAGTAGACACTTAACAAAGCATATTTTGTCTTTCTCTCTGTGGTGATGGTCGCGATAGTAGATGATAATGATTGTTGCACTGTAACTCTTGCAGCAGCAGTAGTAGTAGTAGTTGCAGCAGCAGCAGCAGTAGCAGCAGCAGCAATAACTGTAGCAATAGAACGGCACCGGTCGCAGCAGCGGCAGTAGCAGCAACATAGTAGCATCTGCTTACGTGAAGTGGCCCCGCAAATGTCATTTCACACTGATTATGGACCCTAGACTATATGTCGAAGTCTTCCCACTGTATATGAGGTCCAAGTCTTCCCACTGTGTGCGTGATTTCAGTCTTCCTATGGACTATGTGGTCCCAATCTTCGCACTGATTGTGTGGTACCCGTCTTCCCATTGTGTGTGTAGTCCCAGTGTGCCCACGGACTGTGTGGTCCCAGTTTTCCCTCTGAGTGTGTAGCTTGTGGTCTCAGTTTTCCCTCTGAGTGTGTAGCGTGTGGTCTCAGTTTTCACTCTGAGTGTGTAGCGTGTGGTCTCAGTTTTCACTCTGAGTGTGTAGCGTGTGGTCTCAGTTTTCCCTCTGAGTGTGTAGCGTGTGGTCTCAGTTTTCCCTCTGAGTGTGTAGCGTGTGGTCTCAGTTTTCCCTCTGAGTGTGTAGCGTGTGGTCTCAGTTTTCCCTCTGAGTGTGTAGCGTGTGGTCTCAGTTTTCCCTCTGAGTGTGTAGCGTGTGGTCTCAGTTTTCCCTCTGAGTGTGTAGCGTGTGGTCTCAGTTTTCCCTCTGAGTGTGTAGCGTGTGGTCTCAGTTTTCACTCTGAGTGTGTAGCGTGTGGTCTCAGTTTTCACTCTGAGTGTGTAGCGTGTGGTCTCAGTTTTCACTCTGAGTGTGTAGCGTGTAGTCTCAGTTTTCCCTCTGAGTGTGTAGCGTGTGGTCTCAGCTGTCAGTCTTTCCAACGAGCGTGTGCAGTTTTCTCACTGAATATGCGATCCCACACTTCCGACTGAGTGTGTTTCCCAGTCTCCTCATGGAGAGTGAGAGTCCAGCCTCTGCATTGAATGGAATGGAATGGAATCTTTATTTAATGTCTGTTCACAGTAGTGATTTTAGACACACACACACACACAACATACACAACACAACACAACACACACACACACACACACACACACACACACACACACACACACACACACACACACACACACACACACACACACACACACACACACACACAGGGAGAAAAAAAAAGGTGGGGGTGGGGGATGGGGATGGGAAGGGGTAGTGGAAGTTTGAATGTAAGAAGGGGAACAATTACAAGTAATAATTCAGAACATTAAGTTAACGGTGTCAATTAATAACAGACAACAATTAATTAACTCTTCATAACAATCTGCCAACAGGGTATCTGAGAATCAGCTGGACTACCGAAATAATATCATTATTTTTGTTATAAAGGATATCTCTAGAGTCAGTACATGAAAAATCGAGATTGTTAGTTTTATATGTCGTAAGTAAGATAGGACATTCAAAGAGCAGATGGTGGACAGATAATGCTTTTGAACAAATACATACATTCTGTGTATATTTTGTTTTCCAAGAGTTAAGCCTTAGTTTGTATATCAAGGACGCTAGCTGTCTGGGGCAGTTAGGTATCAGGCTTTGGGTATTGGAAAAATTTGTATAAAGTGAACATTCTAACACAGAACCAAGTTCATTAACTGACAGTCGTATGTTATGGAAAGTTACGGTATTTGCATTATTGCAAATTTGTCCTCTGCATTGAGTGGTTCTGATCTTCCCACTGATTGGGTCCCATATTATAGCGCTGTAGTGCCAGTCTTCCCGTGGCTGTGAGCTCCAAGGCCCAGTCTTCCCAGTGAGTGCGTGCTCCCAAGCTTCCACTGAGTGTACGGTCACAGTCTTCCCGGATCTTATGAAGTGTGTGGTCACATTTTTCTTATTGAGTATGTGGTCCCAATCTTCCCATGAAGTGTGTGATCTCCGTCTTCCTACGGAATATGTGGTCTCGATATTCCCATGAAGTGTGTGGTTCTTGTCTTCCCACGGAGTGTGAGGTTCCAGTCTTCCCATGGATTGTGTTTTGTCCCAGTCTTTACACAGAGTGTGAGGTCCCAGTCTTCCCATAGATTGTGTGGTCTCAGTTTTCCCATTTGATGTGAGGTCACAGACTTTCCACATCTGGGTTCCAGTCTAATTACAGTGTTGGTTCCAGTCGTCCCACGGAGCCCATGGCATGACATGACAAGACCATTCTCATTAACCATATCTGAATAGTAATCAAACCAGCCTGCAACATCACCGCGAAGGGCCTCTGCAGGTGGCTGGCCTCAAGGCGACATGACGCGTAAAGCTTTGTTGGACAGTGCATGGTGCTTAAACAGTTGACAGAAGCCGAGCTTGGTGATGTGTTGGAAAGATAGAATGATTCTCGTTGGGGCAGCTCCACTGATGTGTCCGAAATATGAAACAGAGCTACCCACCCAAGAATTCCATCCTCTCTCTCTACTCCCATGCAGAATAATCAGACCATACATCATGAGAAACCTAGAAGAAGACCCTGGATTAAAGGTTGGAGGGAAAATGATAAACAACATTCGATACGCAGATGACACCGTGCTAATTGCAGAAAATGAAAGGGACCTACAAAACATTGTGAATATACTAGAAATAGAAAGCAAAGGTAAGGGGCTGGAACTAAACAAGTCATGGTGGTCAGTAAAAAACATGAAATCCCCTCATACAAAATAACAGCAAATGGCAAACCTTGACACAGGTTGATAAATTCAAATACCTGGGAACGATCATTTCATCAGACGGCAGATGCACATCAGAAATAGCCGCAGAATCGGCCAAGCCAAAACAGCATTCAAGAAGATGACAAGCATTCTTACCAACAAATGCCTATCAATTAACATCAGGAAGAGAGTTCTTGAATGTTATATAGAACCAATACTATTGTACGGACGTGAGGCGTGGACAGTCAACAAGCAAAGCCAGAACAAGATTGAGGCAGCCGAGATGTGGTTTCTAAGAAGATTGTTGAGAGTTCCATGGACAGCAAAGAAAACAAACGAGACAGTCTTGATGGAGGCAGACACAAGTAGATCACTCATAAGGAAGATTAGGAAACGACAGGCAACATTTATAGGCCATTTTATGAGGAAGGGGGATTTGGAGCACCTGGTCACAACGGGAGAGCTGGGGGGAAAGAGAGCACCAGATAGACCCAGGGAGAAAATGCTGGACGGACTTGCAGAGTGGCTGGGGACGAGGAGGGTGGGGGAGATGCTAGGGGCAACGAGAGATAGAGACAGATGGAAGTCCATGATCGCCAACGCCATGCGGCAAGGCACCTGATGATGATGATGATACATCAGTCTGTCTCAGAACGTTGCATAAATCTGTCCCTGTAACATTTATCTTGAAAGTCAATTGATCTTGTTGAAGCGTTGGAAAATTGCCTTTTCCGCAGCACCAGGCATGCAACTGCCAAGGCACTCACACACGCACGCACACACACACACACACACACACACACACACACACACACACACACACACACACACACACGCACGCACGCACGCACGCACACACGCACACACACACGCACGCACGCACGCACATACACACACACATATATACACATACACAAACACGCACGCGCACGTGCATTAGCAGTGCCCTCTTGGGGCTGAGGTGCATTACAATGCCGTTTTGAAGGGACTACGTCAGTAACAGGTCAACAACAAACCTGTGTGAAATTGATCCGAACGTCAATAATATCTTGCAATATTAAAAAGAAATTGTGCCTACCCAAAACTTGACGTAAATGCAGCGTTGTCTTTCCAAGATTGCTAAAAGTGTGTTAAGGACGTGCTTGATATCAGGGACTGCGTCATATCTCCTCACGGCAACGCCATGAAGCTAAAAATAACTGGACTTCCCACCACGAACTGTAGTTGATGCACTACAATGTCGTCATGCTGTGATTGCCACAGGTGGGTCCTCCGGCTTTGGTAACGTGCTGTCCAATCAGACACCTCAGGGATCTCAACAAGGGGGCTCCAGTTCCTTCGGCAACCCGGGCTCTCCCAATAGCGGGCTCCCCTCTGTTCCTTTTGAGCGTCCCAGGCCTCGCTCTAACATGGCAATGACTATGAGTGAGTGTCGTGTGTGTGTGTGTGTGTGTGTGTGTGTGTGCGTGTGTGTGTGTGTGTGTGTGTGTGTGTGTGTGTGTGTGTGTGTGTGTGTGTGTGTGTGTGTGTGTGTGCTCTGTGTGTTTGTGTGTGTGTGTTGTGTGTGTGTGTGTGTGTGTGTGTGTGTGTGTGTGTGTGTGTGTGGTGTGTGAAAGAGAGACAGACAGATAGAGAAAGAGACAGAGAGAAAGAAAGAGAGAGACAGAAAAAGAGATTCTGAGAAACACAGAAAAGACAAGTATATTGCAAGTCTGTATCCTTCCAAGTATCTTACCCAAAAATACTCACACCAAATATTCATATTATGTACACAAGCATGATACTCATTGTACACAATGCATGATTTCATATGATATAAAGTAACGCATAATCTGAAACTATATGCAACTTAACACTGAAAAAAATAAACATTCATGTTAATCTCTTAATCACCTGATCTTAATCCTAACTATGATCAGTGTCTCACTAATGCCGTTCATGACTTATGGCTGCATCTTCATCTTGGTGTCCACATTTTTTGTTATATTCCCACTTTTCTTTCTTCATTTATCTGTACATCTAATTATTTGTTCTTATCTGTGTTTGCTTATTCGTTTATGCATGTAGTGATTTTGTGTCTCTACTAACTGTATTTAGTTACTTGTCTGGCTTTTCCTTTCGGTCATCTCTTTATTCTTTTTGACGTGAGCGGTAGTCAAGTGGGTAAACGACGTGGACTGGTCGAATCTTCTGATAGAGCCGTGTAGTTCCAGCCAGCAGCATTAAAACCTGGCCTGTTTGCTGCCCATTGTAATGTTTCCATCGTTTTGGTGGTATCAGCTTACTGTTTCTTAGGTCACTTCCCTCCCCTCACCCTCTCTTCGTTTCAAGACCTTACCAGCTCATAGGGTTTTGCACAGGCTTAGGCCTAGGGAGTCTGCCAGATTTGCTGGCAGATTTGAACGGAGCGCATACGGAATTGTCCGATTTGATCGATCCCTCTTTAACACACTCCAAACTCCTTCCAATCGGAAGGTCACGGTGTCGATCCGCCTAGAACCGTCTGTTTAGTGAGAATAGGGAGCAGATTTTTCCATTTCCCAGGTCAACGTGTGTGCGGATCTGCCAGTACTGAAAACCTGTTCGTGTAGACTCGTATGCCGATTCGCGTGCTGAATATCGAACATGCTAAGGTGTTGAAAATGATGTCAGTGGCTGACTTAAGGATCGAATCCGGAACTTTCTGACAGGAAGTCGAAAGTTTGTCCACTTGATTACTGCGTCCGGCCGTGTCTTAACTCCTGTCTTTACACTCCTAACCATTAACTGTCAATATAAATATCCCCTAACATGCATCCCCGAACTTTGACCCCCAGCTTTAACTAGGGTAAGCTTAATCTGTAAACCCTAACACTTATGCTATAACCATTTGATATTTAACACCCTCACTATCTACACATTTAACACAAACTTAGCCCAGAACCAAACTTTATGTGAAGCTGACAGTTTCATTGACAATGTATAAAAAAAATTATATATCAAGTTTGAAAAATGTTTTCTAATCTATAGCGTTGAACTATGGAAAATAAAGTACATGTATCAGCGTCACTGTACTACAAAGTCAGTAGTATGGGAAATTTATTTGTTGAATTTATCTTAGTAAATGTACTTTTTTGCAGCGATACGACTTATTTAGAATCTGTCCTTCGGTTGCCACCTTCAAATAACAAAATGTTTTCAGTACATTTCATATTCACATATGTTTTACCTCTTTCTGTTGGCACAGTTTCAAATGCTTTCTAGTGATTTCTCAATTGAGTAGATTCCCACGTTCGGTCTTACCTGCTTTTATCATGTAAATGTTTAACAAGTTAGGATCTGAAATACCCATTTTTCAGGAAAATCAGTTCAGAATACGAGTGATCTGTATACAAATTGAAATTGAAACCATTTTAATTGTATTGTCTTTCTCAGGTGAGAGTGTGTGGGAGAGGGGGAATATGGGTGGGTGATGGGGATTGGCTCAGTCAGTAGATCTGTGGGTTCAAACTCTGACGTCTCCAGGTCGATCCCAGCCTGCCACATGAAAACTGGTCTGATCACTGCCCCAAATTAATGCTCCAGTCATTCTGGTGGTGTCAGTTTTACAGAGATATCAGCGCCCCCCCCCCTCCCCACCAGTCCGTCATGTTTCAAAACCTTGCAGGCGCACAAGGACTTTAGCAGGCTCAACGAGCCTGCCAGATAACTGTTTGACCAGGTTTGGGTGAGCGCATATGATCCGAGTGCAATCTTCGTGAATAAAATGACACATTTCTTTATCATGTCCAAGATCGGCATCTCGATCCAATAGAATAAGTGTTGTATTTCAAACAATGAATAAATAGATAAATAAAAAAGATAATGATAAATAATAATAAAATAAATAAATATGATAATGGTATTGGTATTTCAGTTTCAATTCAATTACTCAAGATATTGTATTGGTAATCTTGTTACGAAGACAGGTTCAGTACCGTTGCAGAAAAATGTGTATGCGCATGTGTATGTGTATGTGCACATGTGTGTGTGTGTGTGTGTGTGTGTGGTGTGTGTGTGTGTGTGTGTGTGTGTGTGTGTGTGTGTGTGGTCTGTGTGCGTGCATGTGTGTGTGTTGTGGGGGGGGGTGCACTTTAGAACTTTAAGGGAAAAAAGGGCTGAAGTTTCTGTTGAAGTTGTTTCTTGGTTTTCCTTTGTCAGTTCATTGGTTTATGTTTTATTTCTGCTCCTTTTTCAGTGCTCGTGAATGCCATGTCTGGAGGTAAGATTGACCTCACACAGACACATACAGACGTATATATAATATGGTTATGGCATTAGGTCAATTCATGATGAAGACAAGGAACACAATCAAAAGAGAAACAGCAGAATAACAGTGTGGATTTGTTGAAGGGAAAGGAAATATTAATGCCACATACGCCCTAAGAACTATCGGGTCAGACACGGAGAATTGATCAACCAACTAGAAAGACTCAACATTGATGGCAAAGATCTAAGAGTAGTCAGAAATATGTATTGGGAACAAACAGCGGTAATGAGCATTGAAAACGATATAAGCTCTTTCCAGAATATCAGAAGAGGGGTTTGGCACGGTTATATTCTGTCACCAGAATTGTTTTCACTTTACAGCAAAACCATCACGAGGAACCTAGAAGAATGCCCTGGAGGAAAAATGATAAACAACATTCGTTACGCAGATGACACTGCGCTACTTCCAGAAAATGAAAAAGACCGGCAAAATCTTGTGAATATAATAGAAATAGAAAACAAAAAATAAAGGGCTGGAGCTAAATAGCAAGAAGACTGACATCATGGTAATCAATGAAAAACAAGAAACCCCCTCTTGCAAAATAACAGCAAGTGGCGCAACATTGAGACAGGTTGGTAAGTTTAAATATCTGGGAACGGTCATCTCTTCAGACGGCAAATGCACATCAAAAATAGCCAGCAGAATCGGCCCAGCCAAAACAGCATTCAAGAAGATGAAAAGCGTTCTTACCAACAAATGCCTAACAATTAGCACCAGGAAGAGAGTTCTTGAGTGTCATACAGCACCGATACTGTTGTACGGTCGTGAAGCGTGGACAGTCAACACGCAAAGTCAGAACAAAACTGAGGCATCTGAATCGTGGTTTCTGAGAAGAATGTTGAGAGTTCTATGGATAGCAAAGAAAACCAACTAGACAGTATTGAAGGAAACAGACAGTAGAAGATTATTGATAAAGAAGATTAGGAAAAGACAAGCAACATTTAAGGACATTTTGTGAGGCAAGCGAAATTAGAGCACCTGGTCACAACAGTAAAGCTGGAGGGAAAGAAAGCACCAGGTAGACTCTGAAAGAAAATATTGAATGGATTTGCGGGGTGGGTGAGGACAGAGAGGGTGGGAGGTGTACTTGCAGCGGCAAGGGAGAGATTCGTATGGAGGGTCATGATCGTAACGCCAGCATGGCACATGATGGTGATGATGATTAGGTCATTTATAATCATGTTACAAATCAGGTTCAGTACCATTACAGAAAATGTGTGAATTGCAGCCTGGAATTAACGAACAATGCTTCAGAAGGGAAAACTAGAAACGTCAAGATAGAAATGGAAAGATTGAACATCAGTATTTTAGGAGTAGGAGAGGTACGATGGAAGAGAGCTGGAATGATGATATCGGGCAAGCATGAAATTATATATTCTGAAGGAGACACACGCGAAAGAGGGGTGGGCATTATAATGGATAATAACAATTCGACGTCTGTTAAAGGATACTCGGCCATATCAGACCGTGTTTTACTTGTTAGATTAGAGGAGAAGCCATTTGATATCAACATTATCTAAATATATGCACCAATATCCACAAGTACTGAGGAAGAAATTGACAACTTCTGTATAGTTAGAGACAGCCAAAGCTCAATGTAAATCGCAGGATGTTACGGTTGTAATAGGACATTTTAATCTAATATGGGACAGGAAAAAGTAGACTACATAGCTGGACCTCATGGCCTGGGCACGCGAAATGAAAGCGGAGACAAACTTGTTGAGTGGGCACAAGTCAGTATATTCATGATAGAAAACATTTAGATTGACCAACATAACAGAACAAAATGGACATGGATGAATCCAGGAGAGCACACAAGAAATCAAATTGATTACATCCTAATAAATAAAAGATTTAGAATTAATTTACTGGTAGAAAAAAACAACAAAAAAAAACATTGCCAAGCGCAGGCTGCTATAGGAACCACAATCCTGTATTGGGAGAATTTATGCTGAAGCTAAAGAAAAAAAAATGTACAAAAATAACATCAAACTGAACCTTGGACTCTTAGAGACAGATGAATATACTCAAAATTTTGCGTATCTGTTCAAAACAAATTCAGTGTTCTTGAAAATATTGGGGACAATGAAGAACAGCGGACAAATTTGAATCAGGTAAATGAAACTTGTGAAGAAATCCCCGGAGTACAAAGAAAGGCAAAGAAGAATTGGATGACAAAAGAAATTATAAGCTTGATGAATGAACGTAGGAAAGTAAAGGCAAGTCACAAAGAATTCAAAAAGATAGATAAGGAAAATCAGGAACAAACGCAATATAGCCAAGGAAGCTTGGCTGGAAACAAAGTGCGAAAAAATTGCTCACTGGAAAAAGATATGCACATCAACTGGTTGCTTAAGATAGTAGGTCATTAAAGAAAGAGACAATATTAGCTGGATGTAGAGAGTATACTGAAGTTCTTTTTGACTATGACAAAACACAATATTAGAAAGAACTCTGAAGGACCACTATTAATAAAAGATGAAGTTAGAGCAGCGTTGAAACAGATGAAACATGGAAAAGTTTCAGAACCAGACCAGACATTACTACAGAAATGATTGTCGCTCCAGATAAATTTCGTATTGAAGAAATAACAGTCCTTCTTAATGAAACTTATGATACCGGAAACATCCCCACTGATA
>JAPXFY010000018.1:24817188-24832188 GCA_030674185.1 Monoplex corrugatus | reverse complement strand
CATGATGGGGAGAGGAGCAGGAGGAGGGGCAGGAGGAGGGGCCGGAGCAGCTGTGGACCTTCTCCAGAACGCAATGACAGGGGGCAGTGGGGGTCCCAACTCAGGCATGATGTCTGGTGCGGGAAATGCAGGAGGCGGCGCTGGTGGTGGTGGTGGTTTGGATGCTTTGTTTGGACCTTCATCATCTGGAGGTGTGTGTGTGTGTGTGTGTGTGTGTGTGTGTGTGTGTGTGTGTGTGTGTGTGTGTGTGTGTGGTGTGTTTGTGTGTGTGTGTTGTGCTTGTGTGTGTGTTATGTGTGTGTTGTTTGTTTGTATGTTTGTGTTCGTTCCTTGATTTAACGTCTTTACACTATAAGTGATATTAGACGGGTAAAAATGGCATGGAGGATGATTTTTTTTTTTTGGGGGGGGGGGGGGGGGAGGGGAGAGAGGGACAGAGGGGAACAGAGTAAGAGACGGAAAAAAAATTAAAAGGAATCGGCAAGGTTTTTAGAAAAAGGATATGGATGAACAGAGAAATGAAACTAGAACAACGCTAACATTAAATGTAAAAGAAAACATCGTCATAAAAAATAAAACAAAACAAAATAAAATAATAATAATAAAAATAATAACCTTAAAGTAACGCATTAACAGGACTGTGAACCAATGATTCTGAAATTTTAACTAACAGAACTTGATCTGATATTACTTCTTTAAAATGCTTTTCAAGATAGTTTCATCTTTGGTAAGAAATAACGAAGCTTTCTGCAGTAAAACAAACAGTGATACAATGTGAATTGTTCACCGCAAATACATTAAACGTTTTTACAATATTTAGTTTTCAAAGCGTTCATTTGAATACGAAAATATGTGGTAACAATTGATCTCAAATGATATAACGAAGAATACTGCATTTTTTTACAGATATTTTGAACTGAAAGTTTGATTCTTTTTTGGGACACAAATTTTTCATTTAAATGTTCATGAAATCGAATCCATGATGCTAATTCTAACGAGTTGTAAGCTTCTTTTACCGAGGTGTTAACATGTAATTCTATGGAATTTTCAGAATTGAGTGCACCGGATTTAGCTGCTCTGTCAACTGAGTTGTTGCCGTGAAGACCAACGTGAGAAGGCACCCAGCATAAACTGATTTCCGAGCCATTTATCTTTAAACAGTGTATTAGATGATTTGCCTCAATTATTAAATCAGGTCTTGTGTCTGTATCAAAAGACTGTAAGGCATATAATACAGATTTTGAATCAACAAAGAGAACTACTTTGAAAGACACAGGCCGAAGGCTTATTAAATAATGCAACGCTTGAACAACAGCGACCAGTTCTGCTGTATATATAGATACATTTGCCCCAATGAAAAAAGACTTTTTAATGTTAAATTTTGGAACATAAAACGCTGCTCCAGCGCTCTGATTTGCTAAGACTGACCCATCGGTAAAAATGTGGAGGTGGGTACGGTACTTTTCATCGATGTGTTCACAAGCTGTGGATAGCGTAATGTTGACATTATCATCTTTTTTAACGTCTGCATAATCAAGATCAAACGTGGCCTTTAGCATTTCCCATGTAGGGATAGGCGTTAACGTTGGTTTCTCGGCTATTTCATCCATAGTTATGTTGGATTGTTTGATCAGGTCAGATATGTAAGTTGCGGTTGTAATTTGTGATGAAATGTTTTTTGCTCGTTTTGGAAAGTCAATATCAGACCTGATTTTAATTTCTTTGCTCACAACATTATTCGCTTGTGAAGTAGTTCTAATTGCAAACTTTGCTGTAGCTAGCTCACGATGGTTGTTTAGAGGTAGAATTCCAGCAGCTTTGTACGTTACCAGAGTAGAAGCATGAGTTGGTACACCTAGTGCAATTTTAAGACTTTTGCAGTCCAAGTTCTGAATCTTTTTTAGTAAATATTTAGGTGCATTGAAAAAAACTTCTTGTGCGTAGGATAATTTAGACCTGACCAGCGCTGTTGACAGATGAATCAGTATATTTGTATCCATTCCCCAGGGTAATTTGCTTATTATCTTTAGAAAATTTAAGGTTTTTCGTGCTTTTGTTAAAATATAATCAAAATGGATATTCCAGCTTAATTTCGACGTGATGTAAACTCCCAGAAATTTTACGACCTGTTTGTAATTTAACACTTCACCAAGCAATTTGAAAGTAGGTAAGTTATTTGAGTTACCACCAGGATCAAACAGCATCATGTTAGTTTTTTCTGCCGACAATGACAGACCATTTTCTAACATATAGTTTCCAAGATTATCAAGATCAATTTGATACAACTTCCTGATGTAATTCCGTGTTCTCTGTGGAGTTGTCTTTTTTAAAGTGATATTCATCCAAGTGCATATATCATCAGCATACTGTACTAAAACAACACGATTTGAAAGAGCTTTAGGAAGATCCTGTATAAGGATATTAAACAAAATAGGTGCTATCACTGAACCTTGTGGAATCCCCATGTCGAGGCGTCGTGAAGTAGAATAACTAGCTCCCACTCTAGCCCGTATTGTTCTATTAGCTAAAAAAGATTTAATGTAATTGTATATATTACCAGATAAACCAACAGATTTTAGCTTGAACAATAGACGTTTATGCCAAACTTGATCGTAAGCTTTTTTTACATCAAAGAAAGTAGCTAAAACACTTTTTCTGCGGGCAAACTGTTGTTTGATCTGAGTTGTAAGTTTAACCAGGTGTTCAACTGCGGATCTCCCTTTTCTAAAACCCGCCTGGTTTACCGGAATAACGTTATTTTTATCACAGTAGTGTAAAAGTCTGTTTAAGATCAATCTTTCCATTAGTTTGCTCGTGTGGGACGTCAAAGCAATGGGTCTGTAACTGTTTTTATCAGTTTTCGATTTTCCTGCTTTTAATATCGGTATAACTATAGACTTTTGCCAGATATGTGGTACAGTTCCGTTAACCCAGCATTTCTGCAGAATTTTGTGTAGGAAAATAAGATAGTTTTCAGGGAGATGTTTAATCATTTCAGTCGAAACTGCATCAACACCTACCGAACTCGTTTTGTTGTGTAGAAACAGTATTGTGTTTTTTAGCTCTTCTAAGGTGATTGGAGAATTAAACCAGAGATCATTCTGAGGTATTGGATCAGTGTAGATTGGGTTGTTATCTTCCATTTCTCTGTGATGTTTGCAGTCTGGAGATAAACCTTCAACTTTACTGTTTTTAGCAAATAATTCCACAAAAGTTTCTGCTTTGTCCATGTCTGAAGGAAATGTGTTACATGTTTCTATTATTATCGGACACCTTTGTAGGTTGGTTCCATTCTTCATTTGATTCATTTTCGTCCAGACTTTATGAAAATCTTTGAAATCTGAAATTTGTTTTGTGCAGAATGATGCCCAATAATCTTTCTTTGCTTCAGCGATGGTTTTGTTACATTGGATGTTAGCTTTTTTCATTTCCACATGATCTTCAGGTTTCCGGCTTTTGATGTAGATTTTGAATTTCTCCCTTTTATATTGAACTGCTTTCTCACATGCCTCTGTCCACCAAACATTACCCAATCGATTATTCGATCTAGAAGTTTTGAGTTTCGGAATTGATATGTCTGCAGCGGCTAGAATTGACTCTTGGAATTTAGAAAACATAATGTCTACATTTTCACTTTCATAATGTCTGTAATCCTGATTAGCAAGAGTAGTTCGAAATAAGGACCAGTCTGCCCGCTTGTAATTATATTTTGGAATAATATCAGGAGAGCTGTCGTTCATCCTGATGTTTTGTCAGTTATGGTTATGATGATAGGTAGATGATCGCTTCCCAAAGTGTCTCTGTGAGTTTCCCAGGTACAGGATGGTGCTAATTCTGGTGATATCAGAGACAAATCGATGGCTGTCGCCCTGTGTTTGGAGACATCAGGGATCCTAGTGACACTACCATCATTTAGAAGGTAAAGCGAACTATCAACGATATTTTCTACCAAACGATTGCTTGTAACAGTAGAACAGTTCTTTTCCCAAAATGGGGAGTGGGAATTAAAGTCTCCACCTATTAGCCATTTACCACGCTGCTGATCTTGGATCGTGCGCAGCCATTCTGTGTTGCGGTCATTTGGACCTGTTGGCAGGTAGACTGACAAAACGTTGATGTTTAAAGAATTGCTTAATTGGACAGTGGCAGCACAAGCGTGCAAATCGTCGCTTGATTTCAAAACTGGGGAAGTAAGTAAGCAGTATTGTAAGTCTTGGAGTATATATATCGCGGTGGATACCTTCTTCCCGTGATTCCCACATTCATAGACTGGAGGATAGTAATAATTGGGGAAATTGGGAAGCTTGGTTGCGACAACATTCATCGACTGCAGAATCAAAACTTCACATCTATTTGATGTCAGGAAATGCTCTAAGTATGCCGAATTGGTGGAAAGGTATCTACAATTCCATTGCAAAAACTTGACTTGGGATTGCTGTCGCATTACTGATACTGGTTTATCTCCAACTTTCTATTGACTGTTATTTATGGACGATAATATTGAATACTTTGATTTTCTGTGTACAGGAGAGATGGACAGAAAGAAAAGTACGGTATGCAATTACTTAGACTACGAAGTAAAGATAACAAAATTGTAGCAAAACGATGAAAAGAAAATTACACAGTCAACGTATAAATAACTTATTGAGGAGATATTAGATTACAATGAATAACAAATAACCAATAATCAAAATAATAGCATACACGTCTTCAAATGTACAGAGTGTATAGTCTGACTGAGTCTTGATAGTCGGACTAAAACCTGGTTATTGTATACTTTCAGCAGAAGAAATGTCAGAGATGACGCAGAAAAAGTCCTGTGACATGAACGTCAAGAATTGTATATGTAATACTGTTATATCAAAACATATTATACGGCCACCATGGTACGTAGTTGTCGAAAAGGTGGTACCGTCCTCTGGAGAATCTGGAAGGATGTAGCTGTGCTGATCTTGATCTTGCTGTTCTCCTTGGAGTCTCCCAAAACAGGTCTCGAATGTGTCTTCCAAGATTTCCTGCAATGATGCTGCTTCCTCTGGTGGTGGGGTGAATGTCATCTTTTAGAAATTGTTGAGTGGTACGAAGGTTCTCATGTGATACTAAAGAAATATTTTTCATATCAACAAGTTCAGCAGATAGTAAAGCGTTGAACAGATTTCGTTGAACCTCCATTCGGGCCTGCCGTACAGGGGCAACCTTACTAACGACTAATTTTGAATTAGGATGTTCTTGTGCTATTTGTTTTATGCCTGAAGCGAGATGTTTAGTTGTTGCAGCGAGATCTTTGCTGTTCAAATCATGCACGCCACAATGAAAAACAAAACAGTCTGCAGTATCGTCACATTTGGAAAGGGCCATGTCTAATGAGCTTTGAATGTCATGAGGGGCGGTCACAGGGCACGAGTCTCCTTCGAAACCGTAAGATCGCCCAGTCTTCTCGAGTTGACACCTCTCAACACAGAGTCGTGGACAGTGATAACATACGGAAGATCATGGTGCTTTTTATCTTGTTTTGGAATAGGCCTATTTTCAGAGCGTGATGCTGTATGGTTCGGATATAAAATGACGTCTTTAGCTTGTGTGACGTCATGACGTTGTTCTTTCTTGTTTTTTCTTTTCTTTTCAGGTACTTTTGTTGCTTGCTGTTTAGTTTTGCTGCTGGGTTTTGGTGCCTTGAGGTTTCGAGCCTGTTTGTCGTCCTGCTTGCTTGTGTGGTTTTGTTTCAAAACGTCTGCATATGTGGAATGTGTAGCATGGAGATCCGTCTGTGTATGACAGTTACGGGTTGGCATGGTGATGTTCTGTTTTTGCTGGGTTGTGAGAAGTGCAAGGACAGTCTTTTCCAAAGAATTGACTTGGTCCCGCAGAGCCAGTATGATATTTTTGAGTTCTGACGTACTCACGCAGTCCGCCGTGCTGGGAAGAGGCGCTGTGCAGGTTGTCCCACTCTGCGTGTCAGTGGAAGCCGTGGTCGGTGCACCAGATGTAGCGTCAGACTCGGCCACTGTCGATTGCGGGTCCTTTTGCGTATCTGCTCCCGTGTCGCTCGCGGATAGTTTCTCTCCATCAGCCTTGCCCTCTGATGCGTCTTCTTGTTTCTTTTGGGCAAGGCGGCCTCTTCTCGTTCTTGTCATTATGGGCCTTTTAAACGTTTTCTCCGACAGCTGAAAATTTTTACTTAGGTGTCTCTGCCATCTTGAATCGTGTATGTTTGTGTGTGAGTGTGTGTGTGTGTGTGTGTGTGTGTGTGTTTGTGTCTGTGTGTATGTGTGTGTGTGTGTGTGTGTTGTGTTTGTGTGTGTGTTGTTTGTTTGTTTGTATGTTTGTGTGTGTGTGTGTGTGTTTATGTGTTTTGTTTGTATGTTTGTGTGTGTGTGTGTGTGTGTGTGTTTATGTGTGTGTGTGTGTTGTGTTTGTGTGTGTGTGTGTGTGTTTTGTGTGTGTGTGTGTGTGTGTGCGTATTTGTGTGTGTGTGTGTGTGTTGTTATGTGTGTGTGTGTGTGCATGTGTCTGTGTCTGTGTGTTTGTGTGTGTGTCTTGTGTTTGTGGGTGTGTGTGTTATGTGTGTTGTTTGTGTGTGTGTGTGTGTGTGCGTGTTTGTGTGTGTGTTGTGTGTGTGTGTGTGTGTGTGTTGTGTGTGTGTGTGTGTGTTATGTGTATTTGTGTGTGTGTATTGTGGTGTGTGTGTATGTGTGTGTGTTTTGTGTTTGTGTGTGTGTGTTGTGTTTTTGTGTGTGTATGTTGTGTGTGTGTTGTGTTTGTGTGTGTGTTGTGTGTATGTGTGTGTATGTTTGTGTGTGTGAGTGTGTGTGTATGTGTGTTGTGTGTGTTTGTGTGTGTTTGCGTGTGTCTGTGTATGTGTGTGTTTGTGTGTGCATGTGTGTGTGTTTGTGTCTGTGTGTGTTTGTGTGTGTGTATGTGTGTGTGTGTGTATGTGCATGAAGAGAGAATGAGAGAGAGAGAGAGAGAGAGAGAGAGAGTCCGTGTAAGTGAGAAAGAGAAAGGCATTGCATGAGTGTGTGTTTGTGTGTATTTGTGTGTGTGTTTGTGTGTGTTTATTTGTGTGTGTGTATGTTTGTGTGTATGTGTGTGTGTGTGTGTATGTTTGTGTGTATGTGTGTGTTTGTGTGTGTATGTATGTATCTATGTGTGTTTGTGTGTGTATGTTTGTGTGTGTATGTATGTGCGTGTTTGTGTGAGTATGTGTGTGTTGTGTTTGTGTGTGTGTGTGTGTTGTGTTTGTGTGTTGTGTTTGTGTGTGTGTGTGTTGTATTTGTGTGAGTATGTGTGTGTTTATGTATGAATGTGTGTGTTGTGTTTGTGTGTGTGTGTTGTGTTTGTGTGTGTGTGTGTGTGTTTGTGTGTGTGTGTGTTTGTGTGTGTGTTGTGTTTGTGTGTGTGTTGTGTTTGTGTGTGTGTGTTGTGTTTGTGTGAGCATGTGTGTGTTTATGTATGAATGTGTGTGTTGTGTTTGTGTGTGTGTGTTGTGTTTGTGTGAGTATGTGTGTGTTTATGTATGAATGTGTGTGTTTGTGTGTGTGTGTGTGTGTGTGTGGTGTTTGTGTGTGTGTATGTATGTGTGTGTTTGTGTGTGTATGTGTGTTTGTGTATGTGTGTGTATGTATGTGTGTGTGTGAGTCTGTATGTATATGTGTGTGTTTGAGCATGTGTGTGTGTGTGTGTCGTGTGCGTGTGTGCGTGTGTGTGTGTGTGTGTGTGTGTGGTGTGTGTGTGTTGTGTTTTGTTGTGTGTGTGTGTGTCTGTGTTTTGTTGTTGTGTGTGTGTGTGTGTGTGTGTGTGTGTGTGTGTGTGTGTGTGTGTGTGTGTGTGTGTGTGTGTGTGTTTCTCTGTGTGTGTG
The DNA here is from genome assembly GCA_030674185.1 of Monoplex corrugatus. Lineage (NCBI taxonomy): Eukaryota > Metazoa > Mollusca > Gastropoda > Littorinimorpha > Ranellidae > Monoplex > Monoplex corrugatus. The sequence continues at coordinate 24,824,330 of JAPXFY010000018.1, read as the reverse complement.
TGCTTAATAATAATAATAATTACAATATTTATATAGCGCAAAATCTTGATAAAATCAAATCTAAGCGCTGAAGCAGACACACACGCACGCACGCACGCACGCACGCACGCACACACACGCACGCCCCACACACACACACACACACACACACACACACACACACGTATGGCTATAAATGGGGAGAAAGAATAAAAGCAATAAAAGCAAGAATAAAAGCAATGGAAAATTATAGAGAGCATAGCATATACAATTATATATTATAACCATGTGATTCCCCTCCGATCGGAGACAGGCTGCAGAGGGGTGGGGGGGGGGGGGTGAGGGGGGTTGAGTGAGGTTAGGATTTTATGCGGAGGAGAAAAGGTGAGTTTTGAGAGCGGACTTGAAGGAGACAAAAGTAGGTTGCTGACGGACTGAGAGAGGAAGTTTGTTCCAGGAGAGTGGACCAGAAACAGAGAAGGCTCGTGGACCATAGGTATTGAGCTTAGTGCGTGGAAAGCGAAAAGTCAGAGGATCGGAGGCAGAGCGGAGGGTACGTGAGGGAAGATAGATCTCAAGTAGGCTTGACAGGTAATCGGGGGCTGCGTTATTGAGGCTTTTGTAGCACATGGTGTCTAGTTTGTACTGTATGCGCTTTGATACAGGGAGCCAGTGAAGTTGTGCCAGGAGAGGAGATATGTGGTCAGCTTTTTTCTTTTTGAGTACAAGGCGTACAGCATTGTTTTGAATGCGCTGTAGGATGTGAATGGTGGAGGCAGGAAGACCAGACAGGAGTGAATTGCAATAGTCAATGCGAGACATTATGAAGGAGAGAACGAGTTTTGCAGTTGTTTCGACAGAGAGATACTTCCTGATCAGCCTTATACGATGGAGATGATAGTAGCAAGATCTGGCAGTTTGAGAAACAAAGTTGTTCATGGAGAGGGTAGAGTCAATGCAGACACCAAGGTTTTTAGCTGAATCAGAAATTGGGACTGATGTGTTACATAATGGGAGAGAAAGAGGAGGCAGCTGAGAAAGTTTCTGACAGGTGCCAATGAGGATAGCTTCTGTCTTGTCGTCATTAAGCTGAAGTTTGTTGAACGTCATCCAGTTCTTAATGTCCGAGTAACATTCAGTGGTGCGAGTCAACAGGCGCTGTATATTATCAGGTGAGTCACTGTCTTGAAGTTGGGTGTCATCAGCATAGAAGTGGTGTTTTATAGAGTGGGAGTTGATGATGGTGGACAGGGGGGAGGTGTAAAGAGTGAAAAGAACAGGGCCAAGGACAGATCCTTGTGGAACACCACAGGTCAGGTATGCAGGTTGAGAGTAAGTGCCATTGATGAGAACAGTTTGTTTTCTGTTTGATAAATGCGAAGTGAAAAAGGAGAGAGCAATGTCAGAGATGCCAAAAGTATGATGAAGTCTAGAAAGGAGAATACCATGGTCAATGGTATCGAAGGCTGCAGACAGATCAAGGAGTGTGAGGAGAGAGACTTTGCCAGTATCAGTTGCAAGGAGGAGATTGTTGAGAATGTGTAGTAGGGCAGTTTCAGTGCTATGGCACTGGCGGTAGGCTGACTGGAAAGGATTGAGGAGATTGTTGGCAGACAGGTGAGAGTTCAGCTGGTTGAGGACGACTTTTTCAACGAATTTTGACAAGAAAGAGAGATTAGAGATAGGCCGGTAATTTTTCAGTTCATTTGGGTCTAAATTGTGTTTCTTGAGGAGAGGGTGAACAATAGCAGACTTGAAAGAATCTGGGACAGTTCCAGTTTGAAGAGAAGTGTTGATGATGTCAGTGATGAATGGGAGGAGAGTAGGGAGACAGTCGGAGTAGAGAGAACCTGGAAGAGGATCCAGTTCGCAGGTTTTGAACGACATGGATCTGATTGTGTTGAAAATTTCTTCTTACTGTGTATATGTGTGTTTCTTTGCGTATTTGATGTGTTTTTATGCCTCTGTGTGTTTAATTATGTGTGTATGTCTGCGTGCGTCTAACGTGTTTGTGTGTATGTGCGTGAGTTTGTGTCCCTGTGTGTTTAGTGTGTGTATGTAGGTCTGTGTGTGAAGAGAAAGTGAGAGAGAGAGAGAGAGAGAGAGAGAGAGAGAGAGAGAGAGAGAGAGAGAGAGCATCTGTATGAGAGATAGAACGTGTGTGTGTGTGTGTGCGTGTATTGATGCGTGTGTGTGCGTTGTGTGTGTGTGTGTGTATAGTATGCGTGCGTACGTGCACGTGTCTGTACTGTCTGTGAGTTTGCTGGTATGTGTGATGTGCGTTTCTGTGTTAATGTCATTTTTGATCCATGTGTGTGTGTGTGTGTGTGTGTGTGTGTGTGTGTGTGTGTGTGTGTGTGTGTGTGTGTGTGTGTGTGTGTGTGTGTGTGTCCGCCATGTCTTTTAATACAAACCGCGTTACACCAGGACTGACGGGTGGAGACCTACTGGGACCAGCCCCATCAAGTGGCACAGGGGCCGGTGATCCAGCGGCTGGGTCTGGGTCTGCCACTGGAGCCCCACCACGGATCTGGTCAGGTCAGTGTTCGTCTGGATAGGTTTGATAACAAGATAACAAGATTTTATTTTAGCCCAGTGCACAGACACAAGGAAAATGTTTTGGCTATGCATACAATCACACTCACACCTCACAACAATAACAATATTCAACATCATAAAAGACATATGACGGAATCGAAGAAACACACGCACACAACACACAACACACACACAGACACGCACACACACACGCGCACACACACACACACACACACACACACACACACACACACACACACACACACACACACACACACACACACTCACTCACACAAACACTCACGCCACGGCGCCCAAATCGGAGACACCTTGGCTGGCCACATTTTGGTTCTGCCCTGCCCTGCCGGTGTAACACGCGGAATTTACTCCCCAAGATAAATTGACTCCGGAGTAAAAACCGCGTAACGCGGTTTTTACTCCCTTCACGAGAAAAGTACTCCCCACACACAAGCCAGAATTACTCTCGTGCGAGATTTTACTCCCCTCCATTCGACAGACCGTGCCGTCACGCCCAGACTCAGCCAGCGAGCTGACCTCGTTCGCGCTGTGTGTGTGGGTCTGTTTACCTGTCACGGAAAGACGTTACGAATTTCTTCCTGGCTGTGACAGAAGTAGTGGGTGTGATCTTCCACACTGTGAGAGGCATGGAAGGAACACACCTAGAATGCTCGCAGATGTCGAACCCCTCGAAAACACATTTCCAGGCATTTATCCATGAGGTACACACTGACGAACGCACTGACAAACCCCCAGAAAACTTCCAGACATTCTTATATAGTCCCAAGACGCCATTCTAAGTATTTATGCATGAGGTACACACTGACTAACACACCGACAAACACCTCTAAAACCGCCCAAGACACCCTAAACCACCCATACAACATCACAACACTTTAAATACCCCCCCCCCCAAAAAAAAAACCCCCACCTTTGAAGGCAGTTATACATGTGTACACACTGACAAACACGCTCATAAACACCTGTAAAACCATCTAAGAAACCTTCAAGCATCCCTAAGCTACTCCCAGACACGCTAAAACACCCCAAAAATTACTTCTCCAGGCATTTATGCATCAAGTACGCACTGACAAACGCAGTGACAAGTACCTCTAAACCCATCCAAGATACCATAAAACACCCCTGGAATACTCAAAGATGCCTGAAAACACTCCCAAATACCCGTCCAGCCATTTATGCATCAGGTACACACTGACGAACACACAGACAATTACCTCTAAACCTAACTAAGATACCCTAACACACACCCCTAGAATGCTCGGAGACGCCGACCCCCCCCCCCCCCCTACCCCTCAATAAAAAGAAAAGGATGGAAGAAGCAGAGGGGGGAGGGAAGTAAATTTGGCGTACGCGCAATTTACTCCCAGTAAATTTCTGCGGGCCAAGATTTTTGTGGAGGGAGTACTTTCGGCTTGGTCAAGGGAGTAAATTTCTCGTACGCCGTTTTTACTCCCAGTAAAAATTGGCACACGCGGTTTTTACTCTGGAGTAAATTCCGCTTGTTACACCGGCTAATTTATCAGCGCACATCTTTCTTCCCCTTCCACTCATCACACTGCCCTCACCTGTCCCGTGGCGAGGCTTACGCGCGTGTGTGAAGTAAAGGCCTTCAGATTGACCTAGATTCGAGCAAAGAGAATACTGCCTACCCTCTTTGATTCGAGTAGGCCTACTCTGTGCCAATCTCTGTCACTTCCTACACTCAGTCCCTCCCGAAAGATCGCAGCAGTTACAAAGCACTGCTGTATTAATGATGGACTCTGGTCAAACCTGCCTGGCTGAAAATAGCACTCGCAGGCAATGCCAGCAGGCAGAAAGGTATTAACTAGAGGATGCCAGAATGGCTGGGAAAATGCAGCCGTGAGTACACATACACCCACACCCACACCCACACTCACACGCACACACACACACTCACGCACACACACACAGTGGGGTGGTGGATGGGGAGAGAGAGGGGGAGGAGAAAGGGGAGAGAGAGAGGGGTGGGTGTTGAAAGAGCTTTGGATTTGTTCAAGAGGATTCATTACACTCGGACAATTCCATATACACTCCACCCAAATCTGGCAGCAGTTATCTGGCAAACTCCCTGAGCCTGCGCAAAACCTTATGAATTGGCGTGATCTTGAATCAAGCGGGGGTTGGATGGGGAGGGACCTATGAAGAACTAAGCTGACACTATTGGAATGATGGAAACATTAAGATGGGAATCGAACGTAGTTTTTAATGTTGCGGGCTAGGATTGAACTCGAGAAATGAGACCTCCGTCCCACAGCTGTGTCCAGAAGTTTGAAAATTCATTTGCTGCTTTGTTTCGTTTGTTTGCCTGTTTGCTTGCCTCTTGATAAATCCGAGATAATTCCATGCTCGAGTAATCGTACGGGAGTGCACATGGCAGACTGCAAAAACGCTCTTGCAAAAACTACATTGGCTTCCAGTCTAAACGCTCATCAAATATAAGATTGTCACACTTTGCTTTCTGTGCCTAACTTCGAGTACCATGCCAACGTACATGTTAAAACTTGTCCTGCCTCTCAAACTTTCAAACGCTCTGGGGTCTCATGAGCCTCATTCTAAACCATATCTCGATTTTCCCTAACGGAACAAAATCCTTTTCTGTTTTCTCCCATCGGCATGGAACCCCCTCCAAAAGTTTGAAGTTTGGCAAGTCAGGTGTCTGCTTGCTTTAATAAAAACGTAGGCCTACTTCTTGCACAAACATCTACACAATTGCATTTGCTAAAGCTTTACAAAATTGCATAGAGAATGCTTCTCAGTTCAGTCATGTTGCATTAATCTCTGTGTTTACGCGCATGTGTGCGTGCTTGTGTGTATGTTTTTTCATGTGTGTGTGTGTGTGTGTGTGTGTGTGTGTGTGTGTGTGGTGTGTGGTGGGTGTGTGAACTGATGTTATTGTCTGATTTCATTGTATGATCTGTTGTTATTTTTGATAAACTGTTTTTATACTGCATTAGTGTATGAACATGGTAAACACCGTCACTCCTTTTTCTTTTTTCTTCTTTTTTCTTTTTTTTTCAAATTTAAAGTGGTGCAGCAAGCGTGCTTTGACACAGACTGTTTGCACTTTACAAATGGGATTATTCATTCAACATGAGTTGAGTGATATGTGGTGTATTTTTGGATTTATGCTTTGAGTGTAAGTGTGCTGTAACAGTTGTTCTTGCTACTTTTTGTGGTTAAGTATTTGTCTTCTTTTGCATGGGTGTGTGTGTGAGTGAAACAGTGATACTGTATGCTTTGTGTGGCTCCGTGGACATTATTATGAGTGAATTTTTATTTGAATAGTTTTCATATCTTATTGATACGTTACTGGTAACTTTAAGTTTGTGTTTACTACGAGTCTGTGGCTGCACAAACGAATTTCATGTGGACTGATAAAGCGCTATGGAACTGAATTGAACTCTACCAAATATTCCTGATCCCACAGTCTTCTACTGGGAGATCTCAACGCCGGTGGGGCAGGGACTTCTTCAACAGGGGGCCTGTCGGGTGGCATGATGGACCCGACCTCCATGCTGATGGGAGGGACTGGCATTCCTGGATCTACGGGTGCGGGGGGCGGCTTAGACGCTCTGTTTAACAGTCTGGATGGAGGAGGCGGAGGAATGATGCCCACTGCTGGTGGAGGCAGCACCGGCAGTATTGGCATGGGTGGTTCACTTAGTAGTGGTGGTGGTTTTGCTGGTGAGTCTTCTGTGTTGTCGTTGTTGTTGTTCTTGGTGGTGGTCTTGTGTGTTCCTTTTTGTTGTTGTCTCATTGATCGTGGTGGTTGGTAGTGATTGTGGTTGGTGGTGTTGGTGCCTGTTGTGGTTGTTTGTATTGATGATATTTGGTGGTGGTTTTGGTGGTGGTGGTGGTGGTGGTGGTAGTGATTGTGGCTGGTAGTGTTGGTGGGTGTTATTGTTGTTTATGTCGATAACATTTGGTGATGGTGGTGGCGGTAGTGTTTTGGTTATGGTGGTTGTTTGGTAATGATAATGAGGGTGGTTGTGATTATGGTTAGTGATGGTGGTTGTGATTATGATTAGTGATGGTGGTTGTGATTATGGTTAGTGATGGTGGTTGTGATTATGGTTAGTGATGGTGGTTGTGATTATGGTTAGTGATGGTGGTTGTGATTATGGTTAGTGATGGTGGTTGTGATTATGGTTAGTGATGGTGGTTGTGATTATGGTTAGTGATGGTGGTTGTGATTATGGTTGGTGATGGTGGTTGTGATTGGTTAGTGATGGTGGTTGTGATATGGTTAGTGATGGTGGTTGTGATATGTTATGATGGTGGTTGTGATATGGTTGGTGTTGTGTGGTGGGTGTGGTGGTTGTTTGGATAGTGTTCTGGTGATGGTGGTGGGTTAGGAGTAATGTTTTGGTGTGTTTGTGGTGGTAGTGGTGTTTGCTTGTGGTGGTAGTGGTGATGGTTGTGGTAATGTTTGGATGTTATGGTGGTGGTGGTGGCCTTACTAGTAGTTCGTGGTGTTGGTGAATGTTGTGGTGGTTATGGTAGGTATGGTAGTTTGGTGGTGGTAGAGTGGTGGTGGTGGTGGTGATAATTGCAGAGCGTTCCTA
>JAPXFY010000018.1:24797188-24814688 GCA_030674185.1 Monoplex corrugatus | reverse complement strand
TACATTAGGTCAGTTTCTGTGTATCTTTGACATCGATGGTGATGTCTCCAGTTCTACCTCAACCTGCAGACTAAATTTTATATGTCCATTGCTCATTTTAATGATCTATTCATTGTTGCTGTGTCAGCCCAATGTTCGATAATTCCCTACTCTCCACCCTTTCACCTCCTCTTTAGGAGAAAAATATAGTTCCCCCTCCCCTTTTTGTGCAAATGTGTTTCCATTTCAAGACCTTGCCAGCTAACAAGGTTTTGTTAACATATTTAAGTGTTGACCCACAGCAACAATGCTTCACCACTGACCTCCCAGACCCCCATGACATACTGTAGCCATTTCATCAAGCAAAGGGGGTTGTCCATGCGCTGCATGACCCATTCGGACCAAGTCATCAGTTGCGTTCTTTACAAACTGAATGGCGAAGCGGGGAGATGACAAACTCTGGGAATATCTACACAACGCTCATTAGCCAGGTCCAAGCCAAGCCACCAGACCAAGAGGGCAACAGGGGGTGTACATAAGATTGCCAAAGTGGCCAAACATGATACCCCAGACACAGCCTACTTTGCTTTTGTGTGATAGCTACCTGCGCCCCCACCCCCACCCCCTTTGTCCTTGGAAAAAGTTCCCCCTTTTCTTCCAGTGAAACCACACTTCCATTTCAAGACCTTGCCTAGCACACAGGGTTTTGTCATATCACCAACAGGTTTGGATATAGGAGCGTATATGAAGTTGTCCGAGCACGATAATTCTTATTTGAACAAATTGAAATAAAATTCATATTCAATTCTTGCAATGAGATAACAATGTGATCGAAACTGTTATATTCTACTTGTGTCTGCATGAACTGAGATATTGTTTTATTGTTTTCAGCATTGTATAACCATTATGTTTGCTTTCGTTTTTTTCGCTCTATCTTCACTGTTTTCAGCATTATATAACCATTATGTTTGCTTTTTCGTTTTTCGTTCTATCTTCGCTGTTTTCAGCATTATATAACCGTTATGTTTGCTTTCTCTTTTTTCGCTCTATATTTTTCGCTCTATCTTCGCTGTTTTCAGCATTATATAACCATTATGTTTGCTTTCTGTTTTTTCGCTCTATATTTTTCGCTCTATCTTCGCTGTTTTCAGCATTATATAACCATTATGTTTGCTTTCTGTTTTTTCGCTCTATCTTTGCTCCTTTCTGTCTTTTTTGTTTTGTTTTTGTCTGTTTTGGTGTACTCTTCCGTTTATTTCATTCTTTGGTTTTGTTTTGTTTTGTTTTTACAGGTAAATGGACTTATCCAGACATCATCAAGAAAAGACACAAGGCCTATATAAATAGCATGTAAATAAACAAGGAAGAAAAAGTAAAAGAATTAGAAGTTTCCAGTGCATGTCTATTTGTTATCATAATATGTATTATCAGGAATATTTTGTAGAGTTCTAGCCACCTAAAATCGCTGTCTGGAACGCAGTTCTGTAGTTCCTCACCAAATTGATCACAGTTACAATTTTTTGCAGATGAATTTCCAAGATCAGTCTCAGTCATGAGATTATTCCGTTGATGATATTTAAGAACAAAATGTCTGATACAACATCATTTTCAGACATTAGGTCATTCCTAAGTCTAACGTAGAAAGGTCCATTTGGTTTAGAATCAAGTATGACGTAAAGTATCCATTTCTCCAGACTTTTCATTTCCTTATGACATAGAAATGTCTAAATCCAAAACAAGTGTGACTGCCTGCGTTCAAACAAACAGGAACCAGAAAAAACACGAAAGAAGAATACGAACGCGTATTTAAATTAACAAAACAAGAAATGTCTGTTTTGTTTGGGTACTAAAAGTTTCCCATGTATGATGTAAAAATGGTCATTTTCTTTCCACGGTATGACGTAAAAATGTCCATTTCTTCGGAGACAGATGTCATTACGAAAGTATAACATAGAAATATCCAGTCAGACATTACGTCATTTCTAAGAATGACGTAAACAGATACCTTTCTTTCGACATCTCGTCTTTTCTAAGTATAATGTACAAGGTGAGCCGTTCTTCTGTGACGCACAAACGTCACATCAGTCATCACGGGAGACATTTGTCGTCATAGGTTATGTATCCTCCATCATACGGGTGAAAGAGAACTGGTTGAATACGTGTCGACGTGCCCTCAACGTCTGTGGTTGGGAAGAAGCATGAACTTTGCTGTGATGTTAAAACAGTCGCACACGAGATTTGTTCTTCTTCGAGTTTTTCCTTCTTTTCTTTTTCTCCCTTATCTTTCTTTCTCTTTTCTTCTTATTTCCCATTTTGTTTTTTTCCTGCATTTCTTCCCTCATCCTTATTTTGACTTTGTTTTGATCCATTCTCAACACAATTTTTTTGTTATTCTTTTCTGTCTCTTTCTCTGTCTGTTCTTTGGATTTTTTCCTTTTGGTTGGTTTGGTTTAATGTTCTTTTTCTATTTCTTCTTCTGTATGGTAATAAAAGATACTTCGGATTGTCCTTTGTTCGTTCTGTTTCTTCTGGTATGTTTGGTTTCTTAAAGAAATACAGTATTTACAGAGAGCCTCTGATGGTGGTGGTGGTGTGCGTGTGTGTGTGTGTGTGTGTGTGTGTGTGTGTGTGTGTGTGTGTGTGTGTGTGTGTGTGTGTGTGTGTGTGTGTGTGCGTGCGTGCGTGCTGCGTGCGTGCGTGCATGTGTGTGTGTGTGTGTGTGTGTGTGTGTGTGTGTGCGCGCGCGTGCGCGTGACTGTATGTTTGTGTATGTTCAGCAAAAGTTTTAATTTGCGTTTTTTGTGTTATGTAGGAGTGCACATGTGTTTTGAAATTGAAGTTCACAAAGAACAACCAACATCAGGAACAGTAGCTACAACAGCTTTAACAGTTCCAGAAAGTTATTGAAGCCACATACATGTCCAGTCTCATCAATTTTCAGTCTATCCAGGTTTTACATGTACTTATACTCAAAACTGCGATAAAATAATGACCTGTTATTTTAGTCGACTGATGGACTCTCTCGTCAATCCGATGGATGAGTAGGTATCACCGTCCTTTATCGTCTGGTGTGATGTTCATGTGGGATACATGACCAAACCTGAGACACAGGTTCTTCCACAAGTACCACATGGCGGGGGGGGGGGGGGGTCCTGTGGCCCTGGGTTTTGCTGCTCCATCCCTTCCTTTGAATAGCAGTTGTTCCATGTTGTTTAAGTGTGATTGTGCCCTGCATGTACTGCTATCACCAGCTTCACTCTGTAGTAATCAGTGTCTTCCCGTTTGGTGGTGTTGATGCCACAGCTCATGAGACTGGCCTTCAATATATCCTTATATCACTTTTGTGGTCTTCCCTGGTCGTTGTATCCTTGCTACAGGTCTCCATACAGGAGCATCGTTGAGATGCCGTTGTTGTCCATACAAATAATTGTCCATACAAACAACGTGTCTTGGCCAGCGAATCTGGCATTTGATGAGTACACACTGTATACATGGTGTAAGCCACACTTGTTCAGAACTTGATAATTGGACGTTTGATTTGTCATGTGATTTTGCGGATCTCACACAGACATGGAGCTGTTACAGTGGTACGTGGTCCAGATCTTGCAGCAGTCCAGATCTTGCAGTAGTCCAGATTTTGCAGCAGTCCAGATATTGCAGCAGTCCAGATATTGCAGTAGTCCAGATCTTGCAGTAGTCCAGATATTGCAGTAGTCCAGATCTTTCAGTAGTCCAGATCTTGCAGTAGTCCAGATCTTGCAGCAGTCCAGATCTTGCAGCAGTCCAGATCTTGCAGCAGTCTAGATCTTGCAGCAGTCTAGATATTGCAGTAGTCCAGATATTGCAGTAGTCCAGATATTGCAGCAGTCCAGATATTGCAGTAGTCCAGATCTTGCAGTAGTCCAGATCTTGCAGTAGTCCAGATCTTGCAGCAGTCCAGATATTGCAGTAGTCCAGATCTTGCAGTAGTCCAGATATTGCAGTAGTCCAGATATTGCAGTAGTCCAGATATTGCAGTAGTCCAGATATTGCAGCAGTCCAGATCTTGCAGCAGTCCAGATCTTGCAGCAGTCCAGATCTTGCAGCAGTCCAGATCTTGCAGTAGTCCAGATCTTGCAGCAGTCCAGATATTGCAGTAGTCCATATCTTGCAGTAGTCCATATCTTGCAGCAGTCCAGATCTTGCAGCAGTCCAGATCTTGCAGCAGTACAGATCTTGCAGCAGTCCAGATATTGCAGCAGTCCACATCTTGTAGCAGTCCAGATATTGCAGCAGTCCAGATCTTGCAGCAGTCCAGATCTTGCAGTAGTCCAGATATTTCAGCAGTCCAGATCTTGTAGCAGTCCAGATCTTGCAGCAGTCCAGATCTTGCAGCAGTCCAGATATTGCAGCAGTCCAGATCTTGCAGCAGTCCAGATCTTGCAGTAGTCCAGATCTTGCAGCAGTCCAGATATTGCAGCTATCAGATATTTCAGCAGTCCAGATATTGCAGCAGTACAGCAGGGTGCTCAGGACTACTGCTTTGTACACAGAAACCTTTGTGACCAGCTTGATATTATGGTCCTGCCTCAACCTCCAAAGGCACAGCTGGTTTTGGAAACTCGCAGTGCCACCTGTGTCAAAAGATTAATTACTGCTCACTGTGGTGACCAAGGAGCAAAATCTGTCCACAGTCTTTATCTCCTGGTTATTGATGACAATCGGAGGTGATGTAGCGCAAAAAGTTTGTCGGCTAAAACGTAGCTTCTGTCTTGCTGAAGCTAACTGTAATGCCGAGGCATCAACATGCCAAAGCAAACTGGCCAGTGACACGCTGCATGTGTTCGCACCAGATGGGCAACAAACAGGCCAACATGTGATATTGCCGGCTGGGATTGAACCCGAGATAGATTTTTCATACCTCTTGTTTTTAAAAAAAATATACCGTAAAAAGATAACTTTGTTAAAGTTGGTATCTTTATTGTGCTGTTGGCATTGACTTTACAGAACTTGAAAAATTAGACAATAAGACCTGGAACAGTTTTTCTTGTTGTTGTTTTAAACATATTTATATTTCGTTTTTGAAACAAACAAATATAAACAGTATTAGCAGTGCAGTACCTATTTACCTAAATTTTGGCCTTCTGGCCTTCCTCAAGGTAATGTGACGGTTAAAATGCAAACCACACATATAATATCAAACCCATAGTCTGGGCTTTTCGTCATTCTTGGATTCCACCATTTTGAAGATAAAGACATTGACATTTAATATAAAGCATAGTCGACAACTTATATCGACCATAGCTGTAAACACTTTCTGAAAATAAAGGCAAATTCATCCATCATCAAACAGCTTTTCCGAAACACAAATATGAAACAACATTTAATCAGTGTGGTATTGACATACACCAGTAAGCTAGCCCCTAAACACAAAAAATACTGAACTGGACACGCCAACCAGTCTGCATACCATCCCCATATTAAAAAAAAAGATAATTTGTAAAATTACGTCATATACACAAAATCGATAAGTGAAGGAAAGAAAAAGAAAATCTTCGCACAATGGACGGTGGTGTCCACCTTGGCGCGTGTTTCTGATCACTCTTCCTAGTTTTCAGTATAGAACAGTCTACTAGAAATCTCAAACTTGACAGTGAGTCTCTATGATAATGTTAGAAAGAAAAATCCATCAGGAAAATCATACACAGTATAGTGAGACTCTATATAAAGCTAAAAAGGAAATATATCCATTAAGAATCTGAAACATGATTGAGAGCATGTCTTTAATGCTGAAAAGAAAATATATCCATTAAGAATCTGAAACATGATTGAGAGCATGTCTTTAATGCTGAAAAGAAAATACATCCATTAGGAATTTCAACATGACAGTGAGACTCTATAATGCTAGAAAGAAAATATATCTATTAAGAATCTGAAACATGACAGTGAGACTTATAAAGCTAAAAAGGAAATATATCCATTAAGAATCTGAAACATGACAGTGAGACTCTATAATGCTAGAAAGAAAATATCTATTAAGAATCTGAAACATGACACTGAGACTCTATAATGCTAGAAAGAAATACATCTATCATAACCCTGGCAGGATGAGGCTCTATATAACGTTAAAAAATATATCCATTAGGATCTCAAACATGGTATAGTAAGACTCTCTAAAATGCTAAAAAGAGTTATATCTATTGAAGATCTGAAACACAATAAAGTAAAACTTTATAAGCTGAAAGAAAATGTATCATCTAAGAATCTCAAACACAACACAATGAGACTCTGTATAATGCTAGACAGAAAACATATCCATTAGAAATCTCGAACATGGCACAAAAACTATATAATGCTAGAAAAAAATACATCAGGAACTCGAACACGACATAATGAGACGCTATAATGCAAGAAATACATTTCTACAAGGAATTCAAACATAACATAGTGAGACTCTATAGTGCTGTAAAGGAAATATATCTACTCAGATGAGAATCTCCCAACGTGATATAATGAGATTCTATAACGCCAAAAAGAAATGTATCCACTGCAAATCTCAAACACGACATAGTGACATTGGAAAGAAAGTGTACTTTCCGTTGGGAATTTCAAACATGACATAGTGAGACTTTCTATAATGCTGTGAAAAACTATTTACTGAAATTACACAAACTTCATTGCAATAAATACGAGTGACTGAACCAGGAGCAAGATAAGAGGTGTGTACTGATTTCAACTGGACAGAAATACAAAGGATTTCAAAGTGACAGGTACCTGTACCGTATTCGGAATGATACAATTATTGGCCAGACCCAGACTTATCCATCATAGCAAAGACGTACAACAAATAAACAAATTAATCCATCAACCAGTCGTTGTGGTGTAGTGGTTAGCGCAATGGACTACCAGCTAAAATGCTGCCCGTTTCAAATCCCAATAGTCAAAATTGTTTGGGGGGGTTTCGGTCTAAACAGGCTCCTATCTAGAATTGAGTGTGCTTTTGGCTCAGTGGAAAAACTGGGACCACCCAGTCAATCTCATTCACTTAACGGATGTGTCATTGAAGATATTGCTAGGATCTCCTGACTCGGACCAGCACCGCTGGTGTCTTTAACTTTCGATTTTGGTTGACGCCAGGATATTAAGCTTATTATGATAGTGAATGTAGAGTACAGCCCTGTCATGCAGTCTTAATCCAGAATGAAGCGTCATAGCATCATGTTTATCATAACCATCATCATCGTTATAGCACTGTGAAAAATTGTCACACATACTGTGTCCATTAATGTGGCACAGGAAACGGTATAACAAACAACAAATATAAATACAGGTGTTGTTTTAGTGCAGTAGATCAAACCCGTATCACAGGATTCTCGTCACATTTAACAGCAAAACAGTGCAGTAATCAAATCGTGAGACAGTGTGACACTAAAACCATAAACAAATCGTTTCTAGATTCTTCCATTAAAAAAGAAGAAAAAAGAAAGAACCAAACGCTTTCATCTTTAAAATCTTTGGTGGCTTTATTCTGCCGTCAGTCACGGCTTTCATTCTTTGCCCAAGATTTCCAAGACTTTTAGTGGGCGAGACGCGGTTTATTTATTATTGTTATTGTTGTTGCAGCTGCTGCTACTGTTGTTGTTTTGTTGTTGTAGTTGTTTTCACATCTATAGACCGATCTGTGCCACGCAGTTTCCAATGTTGCATTACTCTCTGTAAATGATGGAGTTGATTTTCACATCCTCGTTTTTTACTGAGTCAGAGTATCACACGGTACAGACAATATCATCTTGCCAACAGTACTGACTATCATATGGAACAGAAAATATCTTCACCTGAGACAGAGAATATGATATGGTACAGACAATATCATCTTGCCAACAGTGCTGACTATCATATGGAACAGGAAACATCTTCCCCTGAGGCAGAGAATATGATATGGAACAGAGAATATCATCTTGCCAACAGTACTGACTATCATATGGAACAGAAAATATCTTCACCTGAGGCAGAGAATATGATATGGAACAGAGAATATCTTCCTCTGAGGCAGAGGATATCATACCTGTCTTCTGAGGTACAGAATATCATATCTGGAACAGGATATCTTCGTCTCAGGCAGAAAAGATCATATTTGGGACACAGAATATCCTCATCTGAGGCGAAAAGATCATACTTGGGACACAGAATATCTTCATCTGAGACAGAAAATATTATATTTGGAACACAGAATATCCTCATCTGAGACAGAAAAGATCATACTTGGGACACAATATCTTCATCTGAGCAGAAAATATTATATTTGGAACACAGAATATCCTCATCTGAGGCAGAAAAGATCATACTAGGGACACAGAATATCTTCATCTACGGCAGAGAATATCATCTGGAACACAGAATATCTTCTGGGACCTGTCGCTTACTAGATAAAGTAATGACAACTGTGGAGAATGTCATTTATTGTAAGTTAGATAATATCATCTGGTGAAAAATATCTGGCACTGAGAATATCATCTAGGGCACAGAATACCATTTTGGCCAGAGAATATCATCCAGAAAAGAGAATCATCATTATCTGTAACTGAGAATATCGTCCGTAACTGAGCATATCACTTGCAGCTGATAATATCATATGAGACAGAGACAGCCACCAGAGACAGAGAATATCATGTGAGAGGAAATTATCAAGGACAGAGAATGTCATCTAAGACAGAATGTCATATGTGAGAGAATGTCATATGTGAGAGAGAATATCATCTGAGACAGAGAATATCATGTGATACAGAAAATATGTGAACACCATCCGAGACAGAAAGTCATCTGAGACAGAGAATATCACATATGAGAGAATATCATCTGAGACAGAGAATGTCATGTGTGAGAGAGAATATCATGTGAGAGACAATGTCTTGTGTGCGAGAGAGAATATCATCAAAGAGAGGTAATACCATCTTGGACAGATAATATCATCTGAGACAGAGAATATCATCAGAGCAGTCATGTCGGACAGGCAGTATCATTTAAGGCAGAGAATATCATCTGCCACACAGAATATCATATCGGAGGATAAAAATCATCTAGGGTAAATAATGATAGTAATTATCTGATGCAGAGGATCATTTTTGCCCTACAGGCCAATAGCATGACTGGCAATAAGTATGCTAAGTATGTGAAGGACGGAGAGCACTAGCTGGGCCAGGCAGTGTCACACATGGCAGAAATTACATCTATAAAAATACAATCATGGTGAGAACATAGCAAGAAGGTGTATTATGTTGACGTCATGTATGTTTCCAGAAGTATGAATTATGGTTAACTAATGTTTGTTAATACGATTGAACTAGACTTCAACTTCGTTAGTTTGTTGTATTCATCTGTAGGTTTGTAACGTCTGCCATGTGTAGTGTGTATTCCCGTCACAGAACATTTGTGGTGCAGCGTGTATGGTGACAACACCGCTGTGATGTCTCCTGTGGCAAACTGACAATGGACCTGACATTCATGAATATAACTAGAAGATAGTGCTCTTTCTCATGAGAAAGCGTACCGTCCAAATGCATCAACTATTGTCGTTTCTCTACGAACAAATTTAGTCACATTGATTTTTTTACGAACATGCTGCAAGATCTAACGCTTGATGGAATAGTGGCTCTGGAGACTTGGGGATACAAGGGGCAATTATCTGCCAGTTGGCCCATGACTAGTCCTGTAAACGCTACTTTACCAGGCAGTGACCTGAACCTCGACTCCATGCTATGGACTGGTTCGGATCTTATCGATCAGAGACATACAGACTTGCAACCCACTCTGAGACACGCTGTCCATCTGTGTTTTGTTGTAGAACCAACACTCGTAGTGCACCAAGCTGTACAGGGCTATGGACAGAACACAGAGTCAACATGTCCAGCAGCTTGTTTTTCACCTGCAGCACTTAGCCACTGTTGGGCAATTACTGAAGTTAATGTACGTAGTACTGCTGCAGCAATTGAAAAGTAACCAAATACTTTTTTTCTCCATATGATAATTGAATCGAACGGCGCATGCATGACTTGTTTTGTGTGGACTTGTTTACTGAAAAAATGATGACAGCAGCCACTTTGAAACACACAGTAACTGCCAGATCTATTTCTTAGTCCCGTAACTCAATCTACTCAAACACATAGTAACTGTCAGATCTATTTCTTAGTCCCGTAACTCAATCTACTCAAACACATAGTAACTGCCAGATCTATTTCTTAGTCCCGTAACTCAATCTACTCAACACATAGTAACTGTCAGATCTATTTCTTAGTCCCGTAACTCAATCTACTCAAACACATAGTAACTGCCAGATCTGTTTCTTAGTCTCGTAACTCAATCTACTCAAACACATAGTAACTGTCAGATCTATTTCTGAGTCCCGTAACTCAATCTACTCAAACACATAGTAACTGTCAGATCTATTTCTTAGTCTCGTAAATCAATCTACTCAAACACATAGTAACTGCCAGATCTATTTCTTAGTCCCGTAACTCAATCTACTCAAACACATAGTAACTGTCAGATCTATTTCTTAGTCCCGTAACTCAATCTACTCAAACACATAGTAACTGTCAGATCTATTTCTTAGTCTCGTAAATCAATCTACTCAAACACATAGTAACTGTCAGATCTATTTCTTAGTCTCGTAAATCAATCTACTCAAACACATAGTAACTCAGATCTATTTCTTAGTCCCGTAACTCAATCTACTCAGACAAACACATAGTAACTGTCAGATCTATTTCTTAGTCCCATAACTCAATCTACTCAAACACATAGTAACTGTCAGATCTATTTCTTAGTCCCATAACTCAATCTACTCAAACACATAGTAACTGTCAGATCTATTTCTTAGTCCCGTAACTCAATCTACTCAAACACATAGTAACTGTCAGATCTATTTCTTAGTCCCGTAACTCAATCTACTCAAGACAAACACATAGTAACTGTCAGATCTATTTCTTAGTTTCGTAAATCAATCTACCAGAAAGCCACAGCTAAATGAAGCTGGTGGTGAAGTGTTACCTGGCCTAGTTGCAAACCCTTCTCTGCATGTATCTCTGGTGAAGTACCTCAAGATATGATCAGTTTGAAGATCCAGGCGCGCTGTCAGCCATCTCCACGTCCTCCACCTTGAGCGAGTTATTGGCGGGGGCCATCTCCGACACCTGGGTGACCTCAGGAACCACCTTGTTGTTTTTGATCCCGGCGTTGTTCTGTTTACCACTGTCCCCCTTCTTGCCCTCGCCATCATCCTCGTCGTCCGAGTCCGGCTTGTCCTCTTCCCTCTTCTCCAGTGCCTGGCGAAGTTCTGTGCAGGGCAGTATCCCGTAAAACGCCTGTAGAAAACACAACAAGGACATATTGCCATGTCCTGTGCAGGGCCTTACTTATTGCCCTCATGCCATTGCCATGTGAGGAGGAGAGCAGCAACGAAGATTCTCCACTTCTGGCTCTTCTGGGCCAGCCTCTGTATGAAACCCCACCTATGTTCCAGGGCCTTGAGGTCTCTTTCTGTCGTTCGTTGCCACGTGTTCTTCTATCGTCCTCTTTTTCCTCTTTTACGTCTTCCTTCAGGTATCAAGTACAGGGCAGTCAAGTGATGCTATCGTGCAGGTTACCTGTTTCGTACATGGTTCTCACATTCCAGGATCCTATCTTAGTTTTGTTTTTGGCGGTCAGGACTTCAATCATGCTGTCAGTGGGTTCCTTTTGGCTTTCACCACTGCCATTCATTGGAATGTTTTCCGATGAGTGGATGCCCGTCACACATAATAGTACTGCTTTCTTTTGATGCTGTTTCCCTAATAAAGCTTCTTTCTCCCGGGACTGGATTGTCAGACCAACGTGATTTCTACGAACTATAAAGCAGAAGGAGCAGGTAATGCAGAAGAAGGGAAATGAGAGCCCGCAAAAAAAAAACAACAATTGCGGACACGGAGATGGTGATAGGAAAAAAGTATGCAATCATGGACATGTCTCATGCGCTTAATCTAAATAGCCCTAAGCACTCAAAAAGTCAGGACATGCACACACGCCCGAGCAAGACAAACTGTCTATATGGGCATACATGTAAGGAAAATTTATTACATACAGGCATATGTACATACGGTACATGTAACATTCCTTCATAGACACCGACTAAAACAGCATTAGTTATAGTCCTCAATGATAATCTCCCCACTGCTCTTCACGCCGACAGATTTTTAATTTTATGTGTTCTTGATAATTAATTCCATTCGTACCATGCAAGCAGTGGATGTCAGAAAATCTTCTTTGCACTTTACGATGAGAAACAAATAAAAATATAAAATGCATGTAGATACAACAAATGTTGGCATTGTCTTGTGGGGACGCACTCTCTCTGGAGACTACAGCCCACATTTCGCGCAGCCAATCTGTTTGCGTTAATGAAAAACTAGAAATACAGTTTCAGTTTTACAAGACGGCACTTGGAATAGACTCCAAATGCAGTGATGCCACAGATGCCATGTGATGGATATGATCCAAAATGATGTACATAAAAATACACTATAACACAACACAACCCAACTCAACACACTGTTACCTGACGAAACTGCTTGTTGCTGGCCACGTAGAGCAGGGGATCCCACAGTCCTTGAGTCTTGGCAAGTACTGCTGGATAGGTGGCCATCTGTTTTGATACTGCACCAGGTCCTGGAGAAACAGAACAGCCGATGGCAGGCAGTGACAGACCAGTACACTGGCAGAATGATCCAAGCAACCACAACACTGACGCTGCAAACAGGCGCGGTAATCTCCGAGTAAACGTCAAGACTACCAATCAGAAGATCCTGGATTTAGTCCGTTTAGACACCTCTGCCTGGTGGGTAAAAGGGCGGGGATTTTTCCTGTCTCCCAGGTCAAACAGTGAGCAGATCCATCAGTGCCTAAACTCACTTCGTTAACATTTGACAAGAAACACCACGGTGGCGCGGATGGGACCTGGAGCACCAATGCCTGGCCACTCTCAGGACACTCACCTCCAAGCTCCCGACGCCAATCGAATTATGCAGAATATCAAAACTTGCACATTAAAGATCATGAAAATCATGTTAGTGGCTGCCTTACGGAAACATGAAACACTCAGCATGCACGCCTCTGCAACAACATAGCGGAATGTGATCAGCTCATTAAAAGCTCTAACTCTTCGTGGTCCACTAAAAAGTCTGATTATATGCGTAATGCGCAGAGTCCAAATGAGTTTGGAGAATAGCGCTGTACAATAATTATTTACAATGTATAACAGCCTACGTCTGTGAACAGTGAAGTGACAGGAACCAGCTACACTGTCGCCTTCCTGTCGCTCTGTCTCCCATCGTATGTCGACTGATACTAACAGTGTTGGATTCAGTTCATGTTTTACTACCCTCTACCCATTTCAAGCCCTTTGCCGGCGTCTGAGGTTCTGTACACCCCAGGGAGTCAACTGGACAATTGCTAGCACATTTGGTGCAGCACATATGGAACTGTCCAAGCACAACAAATCCTTCTTGAACAAACTCCATACTGAAATTCCTGCATGTGAAAGCAAGAGAAAGACAGCGAGCCAGGATAAAGGTTCCTGTCGGACAGGGATCGTCTCTTCTCTCCACCAGACCTTAGTGACGATCTGGGTGCTAGTCTTTCGGATGACAGTGATAAACCTAGTTCCTTTAGACAACATGCACTTACGGCAACAATGTTTACCTAGTCCTTTGGACAACATAATTTACGCAAAATGTTTACCTAGTTCCTTTGGACAACATGTTACTTACGGCAACAATGTTTACCTAGTCCCTTTTGGACAACATGTACTTACGGCAACAATGTTTATCCTAGTTCTTTGGACAACATATATTTACGGCTACAATGTTTACCTAGTTCCTTTGGACAACATATATTTACGGCAACAATGTTTACCTAGTTCCTTTGGACAACATATATTTACGGCAACAATGTTTACCTAGTTCCTTTGGACAACATATATTTACGGCAACAATGTTTACCTAGTTCCTTTGGACAACATATATATACGGCAACAATGTTTACCTAGTTCCTTTGGACAACATATATTTATGGCAACAATGTTTACCTAGTCCTTTGGACAACACGTACTTACGGTAACAATGTTTACCTAGTCCCTTTGGACAACACGTACTTACGGTAACAAAGTTTACCTAGTCCCTTTGGACAACACGTACTTACGGCAACAATGTTTACCTAGTCCCTTTGGACAACACGTACTTTACGGCAACAATGTTTACCTAGTCCCTTTGGACAACACGTACTTACGGTAACAATGTTTACCTAGTCCCTTTGGACAACACGTACTTACGGCAACAAAGTAGCTGTTTTTGGCATAAGTACATAGTATTACCCTTTTACATGACTAGAAAAACTAAAATACTCGCATACTGACGAAAAAGGTGGAGCTGGACTGTGGTGGCACGCTCTCCTTGGAGGGAGCATCCCGATTTTTTCATGGTAAATATGGTGTGACCCTCCTGCACCCCTCCCCTTTAAAAATTCATACACACGTACACATGGACAGAAAGAAAACCGGATGACTAAACTTAGCAATGATTCACTTCATGTTGTTTATAGCCCACACATCGTCATCGTAAACCATTTATTGTCAGATTGACGTGAAAGTTGTACTGACACATCAAATATATGTATAATTCAAATGGGATCCGGGAAACAAAAAACAATTAAAACACAAACATAACGACTGAAACTCGAGAAACATGTTTTGAAATGAATGATGGAGTTAAAAATGGAAAATTGATTAACAGTCTTAACAACAACATACACACATATATACACACAAAAACACACACTCAAACACGCACAAAAACACACACTCACAACACACACACACACACACACACACACACACACACACACACAACACACATCATACACACACACAAACACCACACACAACACACACATCCCACTACTACACATCACAACACACACACGAAAACAACATCACAAGACACACACATAACACACTACACACAACAAGAACCACAACACACACACACAACACACACATACACACACACACACACACAATACACACACATACAGAATGCTGCACGCACAAACACACAACACACCTCTTGCACTGCATCAGATGTACTCGAACAACGCGAAGGACACATGGTAGGCACGCACCAGGAGCCGCTGAAAACACAGTAGACAATACTGTAGTCAATGCTGTTGGAGTGACACTCATCTCATGATCTGTTACTGCATCTCTAACTCGCTCTGCGTGGTGTTGTGTGTGCGTGCGTGTGTGCGCGTTTATGTGTGTGTGGCATGCGTGCGTGCATCGTGTTAGGTGTGTGGGTGTGTGAGTGTGTGTGTGGAGGCACTATGTGTGCATACTTGTGTTGTGTGTGTGTGTGTTGTGTGTGTGTGTGTGTGTGTGTGTGTGTTGTGTGTGTTTTGTGTGGTGTGGGTGTGTGTGTGTGTTGGATCGGTTCTTCATTAACGTATTTTTACTCTTGATGATATTGAGTGTGGTTATGTTTGTAAGAGAGAGATACAAGGAAAGAGAAGAGCGGAGATGAGAGAAGGAGTGAGAGAGAGGGATAGAAGGAGAGAGTGTGTGTGTGTGTATCCGCGCGCGCTGTGTGTCATTTTGTGTGTGTGAGTGGTGGTGTGTGTGTGTGTGTGTGAGGTGTGTGTGTGTGTGATGTGTGTGTGTGTGGGTGGGAGTGTGTGTTGTGTGTGTGTGTGTGTGTGTGTGTGTGTGTGTGTGTGTGAGTGAGAGTGTGTGTGTGTGTGTGTGTGTGTGTGTGTGTGTGTGTGTGGTGTGTGTGTGTGTTGAGTGAGAGTGTGTATGCTTTTTATTTATCAAATGATTTACGCATTTTTTTCGTATACATTGTGAACTTGCAGTAATCTTTCCTATTTCTCATTTCATGTTATTAGAATTCAGTGTTTCGAAGTCTTTTTTTTAAAACAAGGATTCATCCCACTCAGACAATTCCATATGCGCTCCACCAAATCTGCCATTTTTAGTCTGAAGATTCTGGTCGTGAAAACCCGATGCTGTTTTATTTTCGATGGACTAAGTTATCTCATAAATGTCTATGTTCAGACATTTATTACATTTTTCTTCTTATTATATTTTTTTTGTGACTATGTACTATTACCTATTTCTGATTTCATGCATGATTTGTTCTTTTGATGTATGATTAGTTTATCAACGGCATTAATGTATCGATTATTTTATAATACATAAGTGCGACTGACAGCTTCGATATGACTGTTTTACACATAAAATGCAATTTTATTATCATATTACTATTTTATTTTTATTTTATTATGTTATTGTTTATTCATCATTCAATCTATCATCATCATCAATCGTTATTTTTATTTCACTATTAATCGTCATTTTTATTTCACTATTAATCGTTATTTTTATTTCAATATTAATCGTTATTTTTATTTCAATATTAATCGTTATTTTTATTTCAATATTAATCGTTATTTTTATTTCACTATTAATCGTTATTGCAGAGCGCTAGTGTCCAAACTCCGTTGGACTTACAGCACATTAAAATTGTCAGACGTTTCAGTGGAGCATGTCCAATACAGGCTGTCAGACGTGCTGATCACATTCCACGTTGTTGGTGCACAGTCTTCATCTTTGATGGGTGTGCATGCCGGGTGTTATTGTGTTTCCATAAGCCAGCTATTGAAAAGACTTGAATCTTTCGCGTTCATATTTGATTTCTGCAAACGTGCACGCAAGATGGGGTTTAAGCACAGCAGGTCTGAACACAAGTTGACCTGAGAGTGGGGAACATCTACAACATTCATCCGTCAGGCGGTGGTGTCTTTGTGGATCAAACCTAAGACCTTCCAACTGGAAGTTCGACGTTTACCCACTTGACCACTGCTTCCCTAATTTTACTCTCTGATGCATGACTGTTCTCCCTGGCGGCTATAATCTATAAGATGTTCTTCCATGTTATCTTCATCAGCAAAACAACAGGAAGTTACCTGACCTGTTTTTTCCCCTAAATCTGTTGAACTTGTTTCTTTTCTTTTACATTTTTGGTCTTTTGCGTTTATTTATAAAAGCCATTGTTGTTATAAGCTCTTGTCATTGTTTGTGCATTTCCCTGAGATTTGGTGTGGGAAAACTGGGCACAAGAATCAAAGGACACCCCAACAGGACTCCCAGCACTGACGGAAGTGGCCCAAAGGTTACTAAGAAACAGCACTTCCAATTTCATGGGAGAGAATAAATCATGTCCGCTGACATGAGAAAAATTGGGGAAACTTGAAATAGTGGGAAACGACAGGCACGACTGTCACAAAGATACACGACGGATTTCTAATAAGATTCTGGATTCGATCTGCTTACACACCTCCGCCTGGTGGGTAAATGGTGGATTTATTTCCATCTCCCAGATCAACATGCGTGCAGACCTGCCAGGGCCTAAACTCTTTCCGTGTGTGTAAGTACAAATGTTGTATTTCGACTGTTCAG
>JAPXFY010000018.1:24724688-24792188 GCA_030674185.1 Monoplex corrugatus | reverse complement strand
ACAAAGATTATGCTTGTATGTCGTTTCCTTTTCGTTAACTGTATTCAGTGTCTTTCTCGTTTTGTTCTTTTTTTTTTTTGTTTTTGTTTGTTAGTTTTCAATTTATTTTTTTAGAATCAAACTTGTTTAAAGCAATCGGGACTTTGACAAAGATTATGCTTGTATATCGTTTCCTTTTCGTTAACTGTATTCAGCAGTGTCTTCTCGTTTATGTTTGTTTGTTTGTTTTTGTTTTTTGTTTGTTTGTTTTTGTTTGTTTGTTTGTTTTCAATTAATTTTTTTTTAGAATCAAACTTGTTTAAAGCAATTAGGACTTTAACAAAGATTATGCTTGTATATCGTTTCCTTTTTGTTAACTGTATTCAATATCTTTCTTGTTTTTTGTTTATTTATTTGTTTGTTTGTTTTTCAATTTATTTTTTTAGAATCAAACTTGTTTAAACAACTAATCATCTGGTTTATTCCCCAGTCACAAGCAAAAGCAGTTTCATGGTTGAAAGGCAAAGTTTGGAGTTTGTTCAAGAGAGATTAATCGCATTTCCACAGCTCCATATGCGCTCCACCCAAACCTGCCAGTAATTATTAACAGATTCCCTGAGCCTGCCCAAAACCGTATGCGCTGGCAAGGTCTTTAAATGGGGAAGGGGGAGAGGGAAAAATAAAAAAACCACTAAGCTGACACAACCAGAATGACGGAAATATTGAGATGGGCAGTGAACAGGCCAGATTTTAGTGCTGCAGGCTGGGATTGAACTCAAGGTATCGGATCCTGAGTCCATGGCTCTATCAAAAGAAGCAACCAGCCCGTGTAGAATAAGCAGTGTGAGCAGGAACAGACAGGAAGAAAAGAAAGCAAAGGATATAAGAAAGAAAGACACATCGACAGAAAGACAGTGGCATAGAAAACAAAGGAACAGAAAGAAATGAGAGCAAGGTTGAAAGCAAGGTAACACTGAAACTGATCAAAACATGTTCTCCAGTACCACCTCCCTTCCTCCCCCCCCCTTTTCTCTTTCTTTTTGTCCCCCCCTCACCCACCCTTCTCTCTCACAAGCACGTGCGAGCAGGAACACATTTTATTTACAAGGGTGTTCAACAGACAACATATACCCCTGTAGGCATTCCTCCTCCCCCTCCTCTCTCTCTCTCTTTCACAAGCGTGTGCGAACAAGAACAAGTTTTATTTACAAGATGTTCAACAGACAACGGATATACACCTGTAGGCATTCCTCCTCCCCCTTCTCTCTCTCTCTCTTTCACAAGCGTGTGCGAACAAGAACAAGTTTTATTTACAAGGGTGTTCAACAGACAATGCATATACCCTTTAGGCATTCCTCCTCCCCCCTTCTCTCTCTCTCTCTCTTTCACAAGCGTGTGCGAACAAGAACAAGTTTTATTTACAAGGGTGTTCAACAGACAACGCATATACCATGTAGGCATTCCTCCTCCTCCCCCCCTCTCTCTCTCTCTTCACAAGCGTGTGCGAACAAGAACAAGTTTTATTTACAAGGATGTTCATGTACCCCTGTAGGCATTCTGGGGTTCTTTCACTATGGAATGGTATCCCCATTTTCTGTAAATTCTGAGCGAGGAAAGGTTCCTATTTTCTCTCATTCTTTTCGTTTCAGTTTTGTTCCTTTGTTTTCTGCTGTCTCTATCTTTTCAACCCTGCTGGTCCATTCATTGAATGTGTTAAAAAAGCCTTACGTGCTTTCTCCACGGATTGATAAGAAGGTACATGTATAGAGTGCATTTTTTACTCTAAGGAAATGTGATGTGCAGAAGCAATTTCAGGTAATTTAGGCCCATTTTCACATCTTTTTAGGGTGTTCTGTTGAGTTTACATGTGTATTCAGGTTTGCTTTTTCTAAAACCCCTGGTGATAAATTGAATGGACTGGCCAACGCAAGAGGCATATCCTTGGATCATGTGCACGAATGCATTGATATGTGTACTTAGCTTTCTTTTCCAGACGTTTGTTTTTTCCAGTGAGACATTGTTTACGTTTTGAGATGGTTATAGCCCTGATATGGCCCTGTGCAGTCAGATGGGCTTTAAATAACAATAACAATAACAACACAATGCACATGCCTTTTTTACATCCGTCCGTCGCCCAGGAAGGTCTATACTACACATTAATTATACATGAAGCAAGATAAATATTTCAACAATGCAAAAATTAAATATCAGTTTAAAGAAACAACTTAAGTTTTTATGCTACGTTGCTTAAATTACTGTAAAAATACGTCAGTGGTCGAACTAAATGTTAGACAGTAGTAGAGCAACTAATTATTTTATGAGATGCTGTACATATTTTTTTTTTTAGATGTGAAACTGAGGCATTCTCGCACGTTTTCTGGTAGTGTGTTCCAGGGTGTAGCTCCTGAACACACAAGGCAGGATTTCAAAAGATCAGTGCTTGGGACAGGGACATTACTTTTTTCCTCTTGTGTAAGAGACTTATGCAGACGGTATTGGTCACAGAGAAAGACAGAGTGAGGGACAGTGGAAAGTGAGAATGGATGGGAAGAGAAAGCTACCAACATTCTGATAATGAAATGTGAATGTACGGCCACCAACATGATACATGTGTCATACGCACACGTAAATATTAAACAAATGAATAAACAACTTTTGAGCATCTAATGATAAGGCCATTGATGTTGTACTTTCGCCAGATTATCTGCATAACTGTTATTTGCATGCAGCCATATGTAGCATGTGCGATTGTGGGAAAGGAAGATGGTGTGTGTATATCATATAGGGTATGTTGTAATTTGTATCCTTGCATTACATTGGATATAGACACGCTGATACATCTAAACAGGCACTATGTATTACTTACAAAATGATACAATGTTCGTAGGTAAAAAAGGGGTGACAGTGGAGGGGAAGAGTGTGCTGTGTGTTTGTGTGTACAGGTAGATTCCCATAATATGAATATACAACGTCTCATGTACAGTGGGATGTGTCACGTACAGTGGGAAGTCAATACACAATATAGAATATAGGGTTTCCAAGTTCCTTTCTTCTTTATTCCTCACTTTGTAATAGTATTTCGTTTGACTACATGAAGTTATTACATACAGGAACGTAAGTGTGTACATGGACGTGAATCCCAATCTCAATGTAGGGAAAACAGGCAGGAAAATGGGGCGGCAGGAAGGTGTATGTATGTGTTGTTTTGTCCCATTGCAGAAAATCCATCGCAGTGACAGTACGGTGACATTTTGTGTACTTATACAACAAATGACTGTAAGTTTTCTTTTTGAGGTTGTTCTTGTTTTGCAATATCTTTGTTGAAAAAAGAACTTTTTTGCAAATCTTATTACTTTAATGACTACATTCTCTTTGTGTTACGTCATTTTGATATTACATGTATTTCGCTGTTTTCGTATGATGCCATGTTTTGTATCAAATATTCATTTTCGTCTTTTGTCTGGCTCAATGACACGTCTTGTCACTGTTTCGTGCTTTTATTCTTTGTTCACTTTTCTGTACGCTTAACAAAGGACAGTTGGCGGAAATTTTGCGGATATCTTATCTTTTCTTGTCTTTTGTTTCGTCATATTGAATAAGCGTTGTGGTTAGTCTATTTTGTGTATTTCTGTTCCAATCTGCTTAAACGCTGGAAACCAGTTTGACTTAGATTTTCCATTGCAAGTAAACAAAACAACAACAAAATTTTGAAATTTATACAATTTATACGAGGGGAGAGAAGAGAGAGAGAGAGAGAGAGAGAGAGAGAGAGAGAGAGAGAGAGAGAGAAGAGACACACACACAGAGACAGAGAGACAGAGAGACACAGAGAGAGAGACAGACAGACACACACACAGACAGACAGAGACACGAGACAGAGAGAGTTCAGATGACTTATTCTATAAGCCATAGACCCTTATGAAAAGATGTGACTTATGAAATAAACCAACTTACCAAAATACCCTGTAAGCACATAAACATTTATTAATGTAGCCAAATAATTTTGCAACAAACAGATAACCAAATGAAAGAACAATAAAATAACTGCATGTCTACGAAACATCCTTCATCTTTTGAGAGACTGGTACAGAAATATCGCCATTTTTTCACTGCTTCTTCGTTTCCTGTTGTGAGAAATAGAGTTATCGTTATCTTTGTAGTTCCAACATATTTGGAGTACATTCCTTTCTTGGGTCATCCAAACCAGAACACCTAAAAACAAAATGTACTTCATCCACGGTAGCACAATTAACAACTGACAATGTGTGTGTGTGTGTGTGTGTGTGTTGTGTGTGTGGTGTGTGTGTGTGTGTGTGTGTGGTGTGTTGTGTGTGTATGTTGTTGTTTTGTGTGTTGTGTGTGTATGTGTGTTGTTGTTGTGTGTGTAGTTGTGTGTGTTGTATGTATGTATGTGTGTGTGTGTTGTATGTGTGTATGGTTGTGATGATGTACGTATGTATGTATGTATGTATGTATGTACGATGTAGTGTATATGTGTGTTATGTCATGATGTATGTGTGTATGTATGTATGTATGTATGTAATGTATGTATGTAGTATGTAGGTACGTATGTAGGTAGGTAGTATTGGTAGGTGTATAGTGTATATTGTGTGAGGAGTATGTGTGTATGTATGTACGTACATGTATGTATTGATATGTTATGTAATGTTGATATTGTTGTTTAAAGCCCGGCCGATAGCGCAACGCCATATCAGGGCTATAACCATCTAAAAACGTACACGAGATTTCACTGAAAAAAACTCAGAAAGAAAATTAAGGACACATAATCTTATTAATGCATTCACGCATATAACCTAAGGACATGTCATTGGCGCTGACCGTTCCGACCAATTCATCACCAAGGATTAAGAAAAACATGATTACAATTGTAAACGCACCTAGCCTAAGGACACTGAAATATATGAAACTGGTCTAAATTATCTAAATTGCTTCTGCTTATCACATTCCTTAGAGCAAAAAATAAACTTAATACATATCCCATTTAACAATGCTCAGAGAAGTATGCAAAAACTTTATTGAATGCATACAGGTGAATGGACCAGCAAGGCTGAAAATGACAGGAAGAGATGACAGAAAGGAAAGAAGCAAGGCAGAAACAAACAGACTGACAGAAAAGAAGAAATTTCTAGCACAGAATTTCCAGAAGGTGGAGGTACCATTTATGGTGAATATTCCCCTGACATTCTTACAGTGTGTGGGAGAGGAGGAGAGAAGAGAGAGAGAGAGAGAGAGAGAGAGAGAGAGAGAGAGAGAAGAGAGAAAGAGAGAGACAGACAACAGAGGACAGAGACAGAGACAGAGAGAAAGAGACAGAGAGAGAGAGGAGAGAGAGAAGAGAGACAGAGACAGAGACAGAGAAGAGAGAGAGAGAGAGAGAGAGGAGACAGAGAGAGAGAGACAACAGAAGACAGAGACAGACAGAAAAATAGAAACAAAGAGAGAGTATGAGTGAAGGAGAGACAGAGTGAGAGCTGACGTACAGTGTGGGTGATCTTGGCCCCCAGCAGCGGTTTGGCGATGACAATGTAGCGGTCAAAGGAGATGGCACACAGCAGTACATGGAGGTCAGACCCAGAAAATAGACGATGAAACCTGGCACACAACATGTCGATACTCCATATAAAAGTTAACAATAATTATTCCAACAAATAGACTATGAAACCTGGCACACATCATATCGATACTCCATGTTAAAGTTTACAATTATAATTCCAACAATAATAATTCATTTGTATACTGCAAACAGTACGTATGAGAAAATACTCGTTGCACTTTACATGAAAAAAATGAAGTGAAGAAGATGGGGGGAGGGCAGGTTTCCATGTAGGGACATTATTGCAGTACAAGAATAGGCGGATGAACACACCAAATACATCAACGCAGCATAAACATAGATCATGAAAATGAACAACAGATCATGGCATGGAATAACAAATTGTGGGTGTGATATCATGAAAAGACACGAACAAAAAACTGATGAATACAATTTTTCAGACACACACGCACACACTTGGCGTTTGGAGTTTGTTCACGACGGATTCATCGCACTCGGACATTTCCATAAATGCTCCTCCCAAATCTACCACATTATCTGTAGACTTCCTGAGCCTGAGCAAAACCTATGCAATGGCAATGTCTTGAAACACACACAACACACACACACACACACACACACACACACACACACACCCACACACACACACACACACACAACACAACACACACACACACACACACACATCACACATTTAATAAAGCAAACATAGGCACATAAACATACTCACACATGCACACACAAACGCACATGGAGAGGGGGGGTCAACCTGTCAATTACCATAATGTAACAACAGGTACTACTACCACCACTTCACTGAGACATCCCATCAGCACACCCCTCTTCTTTGAAAACGTCACGTCAACACCCGATGAAATCACAGGCCACCACATCAGTATAGCATTACACTTTGGATGGCCGCGGTAGTCAGGTAAATAAATGTCGGACTTCCACTCGGAATGCCTTGGGCTCGACCTGCCTAGACGTCTACCTTCGCCTGGTGGGTAAAAGAGTGGATATTTTTCTGATCTCCCAGATAATGTGAATACTGATCTGCCAGTGCCTGAACCTCCTTCACCAGTACACGCATGAAGAATATCAGAGACGCACGTTAAATATCTTGTCAGTCATCTTAATCTGAGTGACCGCCAGCGTTCAAGCAAATAGGAACTAGAAATGCACAAAAATGATTCAGAATGCGTATTTGATATAACAAGAC
Organism: Monoplex corrugatus; assembly: GCA_030674185.1. Taxonomy (NCBI): domain Eukaryota; kingdom Metazoa; phylum Mollusca; class Gastropoda; order Littorinimorpha; family Ranellidae; genus Monoplex; species Monoplex corrugatus. The sequence continues at coordinate 24,785,415 of JAPXFY010000018.1, read as the reverse complement.
AAGACAAGACAAGACAAGACAAGACAAGACAAGACAAGACAAAAGACAAGACAAGACAAGCACAGATTTTCGGCCAACTAGGCTTTGTCAAGCGTAAATATAAAAACAAAGAATAATTACACAGAACTAATACAAAAACGAATAGTCAATAATGCTTTCTATTTGTATTAATATTTCAGTATTACATGTTCTTTGTATTATGTCGTACTGCTATGACGTTAAATGTTCAGTTTTAATTGAGTATTGGTTTTTCGATTAAATCTAGACTAAATTTGTACATTTATTCTTTGTCTTTTTATCATGCTTGACAAAGGCCAGTTTCGAAATTTGCGCTTGCATTTCTTCTGTCTTGTCATGTTATATCAAATACACGTTCTGATTCATTTTAGTGTATTTCTGGTACCAATCCTGTAAGTCATGTCAATGGCTGGCTTATGGAAACATAACGACACCAAGTATACACGTCCACTAAAGCTGCAAGCTGCATAGTGGAATGTGGTCAGCTCGCCTAACAACTTGAGTTCTCCACTAAAAAGTCTCATTGTGTTGTTCGTTCTTTCGTTTCACGTCTTTTCACTATAAGTGATCTCAGACGAATCCGAGTATGTGTAATGTGCAATGAGTCCCAATAATTTGAGGATAATGCTAGGAGAAGGGTGGCAGAATGGTTCAGATGTTCGCCTGTTTAATAATTAAACTCAGGTTCTACGGTTCGTATCCTGCTGAGACCTCGACTTTTGTCCTCAATTTGACCGGAAAATTGAACTGAACGTCTAGTCCTTCGGAAGGGAGACGAGAAACGAGTCGGACCTGTATGCAATCTGGCCTGCGCATGCTTAAGATCACACGGCAGTTGAAAATCGTGAAGAATGGGATTCGCCAGTGCCTCTGTTAAAATATTGGAGAGATAGTTTTGTTTCCCAGGTCCCTCCCCTTGAAGACCAAATAGCATTCTTGCCTTTCTGAAATCTTGGTCAAAAATAAATAAATGAATCAATAAATTTTGTAAAAATAGGTGGCGCTACACTGTGGCGGGGACAGCAGCCCGAGTTTTATATGGTAAATCCATTGTGAAAAAAGGAAAAGAAATGAAAAAAGTGAAAATATGATTGTGAAATGAATATAAGAACGATTTGTAACTTCTATCCATCTGACATCAGGTTAACGTAAGGCAGACTGCAGGTGCCTGAACCCCCGGTGTGTTAAACACAAGCAGAACATCAAATACACTCGTTAAGATCCGTTTGGAGTTTGCTCTACATGTACAGGGATTCACCGAACTCGGACAATTCCATAAGCACTCCACCCAAATCTCAGCAATTATCTGGCAAACACCCTGAGCCTGCGCAAAATCCTATGCGCTGACAAAGTCTTACAATAGGGAAGATGGGGTGAGGGTGGAGAAAGGACCCAGGAGACACTGAACTGACACACTACCAGAATGATGGAAATAATAATAATAACTGAACATTTAACTAGCGCCTATCATCAAGCACAAAACGCTTTAGATCTACAACTTTTATAATTATACAGATGCACACACAACACAACTCACACACACACACACACACACACACACACACACACACACACACACACACACACACACACACACACACACACGTACCACACACATACACACACACATCACACACAACAGACAGACACACACACACACACCACACACACGCACAACACACAATAAACAGCACAACACATTTTGAAGAATAGTCACTGATAAAAGATTGAGGAGATGGGTACTAATAAAGAACTGCTGAAAACATAAGATGGCACGAACTATCAGTCTTTAATGTCAGGGGCTGGAACTGAATTCACGACATCAAACCTTGAGTCCACGGCTCTCTCAAAAGAACTAACCATCCCCCCATCTCAGAATTCGGTGGTTTACAGAAACACAAAAACAGTACGCATCTCTGGAAAATGACTGCTGTAAGTGTATAGAGCATGTCTAAGAGAGATTCAACACACTCGGACAATTCCACATGTGCTCTATCCCAATCTGCCATGAAGTCGTCTGACAGACTCTTGTTTGCTGGCAAGGTCTAAAATGACTGCTTTAACAGCGATGTGTCTTCTTATATCAAATTCGCATTCTGATTCATTTTTGTGTTAGCCATACGCCCAAGAGCTCACTCATACATTCGAGTGCACATAGGAATTGCAAGCCACGAGCAAAAACAAGACTGCACACTGCAAACAATACCCACCTTCGATGATGCAAATCACGAACAAAAACAAGACTGCACAATGCAAGACAATACCCACATTCAATGATACAGCCCAGGACAAAAGCATGATTGCACAATGCAAGACAATACCCACATTCAATGATACAGCCCACGACAAAAACAAGATTTCACAATACAAGACAATACCTACATTCAATGATACAGCCCATGACAAAAACAAGACTGCACACTGCAAGACAACACCCACATTCAATGATACAGCCCAGGACAAAAACAAGATTGCACAATGCAAGACAATACCCACATTCAATGATACAGCCCACGACAAAAACAAGATTTCACAATACAAGACAATACCCACATTCAATGATGCAGCCCATGACAAAAACAAGACTGCACACTGCAAAACAATACTCACCTCGAATGATACAGCCCAGGACAAAAACAAGATTGCACAATGCAAGACAATACCTACATTCAAAGATACAGCCCAGGACAAAAACAAGATTGCACAATGCAAGACAATACCTACATTCAAAGATACAGCCCAGGACAAAAACAAGATTGCACAATGCAAGACAACACCCACATTCAATGATACAGCCCAGGACAAAAACAAGATTGCACAATGCAAGACAACACCCACATTCAAGATACAGCCCATGACAAAAACAGATTGCACAATGCAAGACAATACCTACATTCAAAGATACAGCCAGGACAAAAACAAGATTGCACAATGCAAGACAATACCTACATTCAAAGATACAGCCCAGGACAAAAACAAGATTGCACAATGCAAGACAATACCACATTCAATGATACAGCCCAGGACAAAAACAAGATTGCACACTGCAAGACAACACCCACATTCAATGATACAGCCCAGGACAAAAACAAGATTGCACAATGCAAGACAATACCCACATTCAATGATACAGCCCAGACAAAAACAAGATTGCACAATACAAACCTACATTCAATGATACAGCCCATATAAAAACAGATTCACATGCAAGACAATACCACATCAATGATACAGCCAGACAAAAACAAGATCAATGCACACACAAAAACAGATTCCACACATCAGAAACAAAAAACAATTGCACATCAGAAAATAATGATACAGCCCAAGACAAAAACAAGATTGCACAATACTCAATGAACAAAACTTGACCCAAATTCTCAATGATACATCCCAAGACCCAAACAAGATGACACATACCAATAATGATACAGCAGACAAACAATTGCACAATGCAAGACAATACCACCTTCAATGATACAAGCCCAACAAAACAAGATTCACATGCAAGACAATACCCACATTCATGATACAGCCAGACAAAAACAAGATGCACAATGCAAGACAAATCCCACAAATGATACAGCCAGACAAAAACAAGATTGCACAATGCAAGACAATACCCACATTCAATGATACAGCCAGAAAAAAAACAAGATTGCACATGCAAGACAATACCCACATTCAATGATACAGCCCAGGACAAAAACAAGATTGCACAATGAAGACAATACACATTCAATGATACAGCCCAGAACAAAAACAAGATTGCACAATGCAAGACATACCCACATTCAATGATACAGCCCACGACAAAAACAAGATTGCACATGCAAGACAATACCCACATTCAATGATACAGCCAGAACAAAAACAAGATTGCACTGCAAGACAATACCCACATTCAATGATACAGCCCATGACAAAAACAAGATTGCACAATGCAAGACAATACCCACATTCAATGATACAGCCCAGACAAAAACAAGATTGCACAATCAACATACCACTTCAATGATACACCAGCAACAGAACAAAAACAATGACAATGCACATTCAATGATACAGCCCAGGCCCAACAAAAACAAGATTGCAATGCAAGACAATATCCCCTTCAATGATACAGCCCAGGACAAAAACAAGATTGCACAATGCAAGACAAACCCACATTCAATGATACAGCCCACGACAAAAACAAACTGACAATGCAAGACAATACCCACATTCAATGATACAGCCCAGGACAAAAACAAGATTGCACAATGCAAGACAATACCCACATTCAATGATACAGCCCAGGACAAAAACAAGATTGCACAATGCAAGACATACCCACATTCAATGATACAGCCCAGGACAAAAACAAGATTGCACAATGAAGACAATACCCACATTCAATGATACAGCCCGGACAAAACAAGATTGCACATGCAAGACAATCCCACATTCAATGATACAGCCCACGAACAAAAACAAGATTGCACAATGCAAGACAATACCCACTTCAATGATAGCAGCCAAACAAAAACAAGATTGCACCAAAAATACCACATTCAATGATACAGCAGTCACAGTGTACACTAGAGACAATTGCACCAATAGAATCATGCAGGATTGCAAATGAAGACAATACCCACGTCCAATGATCAGCCAGACAAAACAGATGCATGCAAGACAATCCTACATCATGATGAGCCAGAACAAAACAAGCTGAATGCAAGACACACCCACATCAATGAACAGCAGGACAAAAACAGATTGCACAATGCAAGCAATAACCTCTATTGATGATCAGTGCCAGGCACCCAAAGTAAGATTGACCAATGCATGAGGAATACAATCGTCAATGTGCATGCTCAGACAAAAGACAATGATGGCACACTGCAAACATACCCACTCTGAACAGCCAGGAGTACTAAATAAGATTTGACACATGCAACAATTGATTTTGAAGTTACAGCAACAGAAAAGTCAACTAAAACAAAAACACCATTTCATGTGCAGCTCAGAACAAAAACAAGATTGCACAATGCAAGAGAATACCCACCTTCAATGATACAGCCAGGTGACCGTAGAGCCACCGCTTGCTCCAAGAGGAGGTCATGGCAGGAAAGGTGCCAAATAAGGACATGCCCAGGTCGCAGACGTTCAGGGACATGATGAACATGTTGGTAGGCGAGCGCAGCTTCTTGTTGGAGGCGAACACAACAAGGCTGAGGGTGTTGAAGGTAGTACCGATCACCCACACAATGGACAGGAAGGAAGCCACCATGGTGTAGCCCAGGTCCGATAACTGTGCGGGTAGTTGACGTAGATGTCCACTGGGGTTGTGGCCATGGCCCCATCATGAGGTAAGCTGGTGACGATGAGTGATGTGGAATTGGGCATTGCGGTGGCAGTGGTGCAATGCTCAGAACTGGCCTCAGATTGGTAGAGCGCCTTCTGGTCAACAGCATACACACTGAAAGTCGCAGTGCAGCTGAAGGTACTAAATAAGATTTTAGAACAGTAACATTTGTTTGTTTGAACCGTTAAATCAAGTGCAAGCCAGAAATACGTCAAAATAAAACAAAAACACGCATTTCATTCACAAAACAAGACAGGCACAAATTTTCGGCCGACTGATATTTGCCAAATGTATGCAAAAACAAATAAGAATGGAATACACAAAACTTGAGGGGAAAACAACAAACTTATTTCTCTCCTGCTCAACGAAACATCAAGGTCGAAAATGTACGACGACGGGACCACTTTTTGTTCAGACAGCAGCAAGTGGACCAGATGTGACTTCATACCGTCCACAACCTGCTCAACCATTCATCACTATCATGAGCTGCAAATCCAAACCGACACCTTGACCAACATGTTTCTGTGGGTCAAGAGGACTGTACAGATAATCATGTATTGCATCTACACAAGGTGAACAATTAACAAAAAACATCTGAGAGTGCTGGACAGAGACATGGCCGATTACAACTCCCCTTACCACTGAGCTCCATGGCTGTTGGCAAAGTTGGAAGAAGAAAAGGCCACATATTATTGCCAGATAAACTGTAGAACCTGTATTTACTTCTAATATTACAAATCAAAATGTGAAAAATTGGAACCATTATTGTTTTGTGAGATGGGGGTCACACTGACTTCCTGTTACAAACGAGTAGCTTTCCACGATGCAGATGTTTGGGAATTTGACATCCAACAGAAACATACTGATGGATCCTGTTTCTGGATCTCCAAGCCTTTTGTGACTTTTTTTTGGGGGGGGGGGGGCTCCTTCTGTGGTCAACATTTGTATTTTCCAGTATCTTGTGTTCCGTATCATGGCAGTGTTCTTCCACAGATGACATAGGCCCAAAGTTTTTCGATTTCTCATTCCTGTCTGTGCTGGCAAAAAAATGTTGTTCATTTATGCGTTTTAGTACAAATAATTCCCCCTTCTCAATGTTTTGTTGGCGTATTTTTTTCTTCACTGGTCACTCCGTCTTCAAAAAGCTGAGAGAAACAGAGAAAAAACCCAGTCTATTTATGAAATAAAATATTGAGAGGGAGAGAGAGAGAGAGCAATCAACTGAAAGTAATTACTGGTTGACATCTTACCTCGCCGAATTTCCTGGATCAGTCCTTTCCCCCAAGTGGCCAGAGTGTTCAGTGAGACACAGCCGTGTGCGTTCTGTAAGCAGTCCCTTGTCAACCTGCTCCTCTCTGCCTTGCCTGCAATGATCACAGCCACCTGTCACCAACACTCATGCACAGGCGCACACAGGTATGACTCGCTCCTCTTTTATATGGCTCCACGAAACGGCGAAAAGGAGGGCAGGTAGCAAGCGAAAGATGACACAATTTCTGGATGTCCGTGCGACAGACTCAGCCACACATTTCCTGCACGCAAGCATTCGACTGGCGGGAATTCCATTGGCCATGTCTTTTGGTGGTCCATTCCGAGATGGCAACGAGCAGAAAACCACTTGCACACGCGTTGATCTTTTCCCTATACGCAGATTTGTTTGGTAAGAATGACCAGACAGGCAAGGCGATCAAGTGGGTAAACGCTTAACGTCCAATCAAAGGTACTGGATTCGGTCCTAGACATCTCAATAGTATAGTCCTCAATATCTCATCCCCCAAAGGATTAGGATTGCTCATGCCCCTAGGTCAGGGTCACCAGGGTACTAGCTTAGCGGGTTTACCAGGGCACTGGGTCACCAAGTCATCTCATGCTCCAAAGGATTTGGATTGCTCCTGCTCCTAGGTCTTGAGATCACCAGGGTACTAGTTAGCAGGTTTAGCAGGGTACCAGGTTATTGGGTTACGAGTTTTTACAGAAACTGGAACTATTAGAACAATTTATAGAGAATATGGAACAGTATCACAGAAGTAAGTGGAATGATAATGGTTATTTAGAAGAGGAATGATATGTTAATAATTATCACAGACCTTAAGAAATAGAAATTGTATTACTGTCTTTTCCCTGTTTTTTCTGGGCTTGGGACCAGCAGCATAACAAATATATAAAACACACACACACACACACACACACACACACACAACATATATATATATAATATATATATATATATATATATATATATATATATATATATATATATATATATGGCAACATTAAAAAGATGTGGAGATTGATCATAAGATGGCGACGTTGAGAATATGAGCTATTAGAACATTTAGAGAGAATATGGAACAGTATCAGAGAAACAAGTGGAATGATATTATTACAGATAACGGTTATTTAGGGCAGGAATGATACGTCTATAACACACACACACACACACACACACACACACACACCAGTAAATGACAAGAATCCCCTTTCCTCTCCTCCTCCCCAATAAATGTTTTCACGGTCGACAATTGACATAGCCTGGAGGAAGTAAAGGATACAACAAGAAGCTCCGATAGATCCTATATATCGACAATCACTTCATGTTTCTACTATTGCCCAGAGACTCACGCCATGTCACTGTCGTTTGTCATTCATTGTTGGAAGGTAGTGCTTTGATAGCCGATCCCCAAACAGGCACCTGATCACTTAAAAAAAATAGTCATACAATGATTAAAAAAAAAATCATTATTATATGCGTAAAAAGGCAAAACTATATATACATGTATAGCTATAAAGTTAAAACAAACTAACAACTACCCTATACACAATAAAATAAAGAAGAAGAAGAAAAACACGCATTTTACACATTGTTGATTGTGGTATAAAATTACTCTCGTCTGGATAGATATTTTTTCATTCTGTATATAACCTGAATCAAAGTAATTTGACTTTTTACTTTAGAAATAAAGGCATCCAACTCTTTATGAGAGAGAAGAAACGTAGGCAGCAGCCGAAAGTATAAAGAAGATGTTTTAATCTCTCAAAAACCAAAAATGGTGACAAGTCAGGATGTGACTCTACTTTTATCCCTTTCCTAGTTGTAATATGGTTATTGTTATAATTATTATCTGTTATTAAAATAGATTATCCAGTCAGCGTGATTCAGCGTTTTCTTAAGTTTATACAACTGTCAATGGGCATGCTTACTACGTGGTATGAATTACAATGTCTGAATTAGCACTTCTTTTAAAGGTCAGCGACCTAAAAATATACTCATAATTATTGCTAAAAAAAAAAATCCAAAACACACACACATAGGTCAAGGATATATCACACTTTTCTAAAACAACATTTTTTCGAGATGAGTAAGGCTAATAATCTCACAATCTAAAACACCAACATTTTTTATGGTCACTGACCTAAAGTGTACTCATAATTATTGCTCGAAAAAGAAAAGTGTCAAGAATATCAAATAATCAGAGTGAATCAGCACTTCTTTTAAAGATCAATAACCTAAAAATATACTCATAATTATTGCTCAAACCACACACACACACACACACACACACACACACACACACACACACACACACACACACACCCACACACACAGAGGTCAAGGATATATCACACTTTCCTAAAACAACATTTTTTCGAGATGAGTAAGGCTAATAATCTCATGATCTAAAACACCAACATTTTTTATGGTCATTGACCTCAAGTATACTCATAATTATTGCTAAAAAAAAAAGTGTCAAGAATATCAAATAATCACAATGAATCAGCATTTTTTTAAAGATCAACGAACTAAAATATACTCATAATTATTGCTCGCGATACGATGATAACAATGTTATCATTTTCTTTTAGGTGAATGACCCAGAGTGTACTTGTATAATTTTGACTCACACCAATAAAAACGTCAAAACACACCCAAATTGTAGCGGTGGAGTCAATGCTCCTTTCTCTAGTGTAGATTAAATGTCAGACATCAATGTGTCGCTGTAGTATGCCGCACATTTGGGACTCTGCTGTTGTTGCTGAAGGTAGTGAGGAGGGATACTTTCTTTCATAATCTCACAGGAAGCTGCATAGTGATCAGACATCATTGTGTCACTGAAATATGTTGTACAATTGGAACTCTCTTGATGCTGTTGAACCAAGTGAGGGATCCTTTTTTTACGATCTCACAGGGAGCTGCATAGTGAATAGGTTATTTCTCTCAAACATCAGCTAATATTTTTATCCTTCATTTTGATCAGTTTTTCAAACTGCTTCCATGTCAATGTTGGTAGTTTTCTAGAAAAGACAACCCAGCTGCCTTTGGTGTTTGTCAGTGGTTTATGATGTCTAATATAGATACGCATGACACCAAACCAGAGTTTGACTGTGGCAAACATAGAACCGCCTAACGGATACAACGTTCTCTTTGGTGATCCCATGGTGTAAATAAACTGCGGTTAAGATGAACCCTTCGTTTTATTCTAACCCATATCAAACAATCAAAAAAAAAAATCTTATTTTAGACGCTGGACTAATATCCACACTTGATTATCATTAACCCATAGATTATGCGTTTGAAAAGGAGATTCCGCAAGAAAGGCCCTTACTTTTCATTAACCACAAACTACACTACATATGGCCCGCAGGCTGAGCTGGACACGTTTTGTAATAAACGATGGTTATACCGGTAATTCTACTGTTGTTAACAATAAATGTTTGTATATCTCTGTGCATCGGTGGTAGACCAAAACTATCAAAATATTCCGCTCGACCAAACCCGTCAAACCGAATCGCTACCCAGTGTTCACCCGGTCCGTCGCTCGAGTCGGTATTGATACATCATTCATCAAATCTACGAGGTTTGAACGTCTCAACGTTTGTCCTTGGTAAGTCACCTGCCCTCAACTATCCCAAGACAAGTCCGTGTTCTGTTTGATGTGACGCAATATGATTTCTGCCTTTTTCTTCATAGATTTTGGAACACTGTCTAACACTTCCCTCGTCACGAGATCATCTTGTTTTTCTTTTTTGTTGATTTTTCTTCTTGTGCTGGTTGCGTACCATCTTCACATACTCCACCAACAGTTGGTTGTTATACTTTTCAAACCTCTTTAAAAACCAAAACAGCATCTGATTCAAGTTTTGGACTTTCTCATAATCGCTCACTCCCTCAGAATTCAATACATCATGCATGTCGCTGTCTATTTTTTTTTTAGGCTTTCTGTTGCAGCGTTCAAAACTGGTGATGTCTTTTCTTCTAATATACGAGGGTCTACCAACATCATCTTCTTAGTATACTCCATTACAGTAGATCTCCCAGATTCCCAAAACGGGTTTAAGAAGAGCTCCTAAAAATCCTCCTTTTTGAAGAATTTTCTTATGGCATTTCAAAGACGTTTTTTTTTTCTTTCTAGATAATTCGCGTTACAAACGTTTGTGTGAACAGTTTCTTTTTCTGGTAAGTCATCAAAGGTGCGTTACCTTTTAATATGTTTAAAGAACACTCACACAAGGCTTTCACAAGATCCGGCGACGCGTCTTTCAAGATCGCTTTTGTCACAGCTGGTACATAACATTTTTAAAATGGGTAGACTTCTTTTAACTCTGGCAGACATGTCCTTTATTTCTGTATGTAAACCACTTGTTTTCTGGAGAAAAAATATCAGTTCTCAAACGTAGATGATCTGGTGTATTCTGGCACAGATCTATGAGTAAATAACCGTAAGGTTGAGATGTAGCGTCTTTAAAAGCCTCTTGAATATACCTGATCTTGCCTGGATACATCTGTTTCACCAGATGCATTATCTGAGACGTGTCTCTCGGGTTCTTAAATAACACTTAATAATGACTGTTTAATGAGATCGTTCTCATCTCTTTATTCTTAAAAAAAAAAAAAAATTCTGTACAATCAATACCACGCTCACGTTTCTGTGATGGTTTCCTTTAGTAAACAGTTTTGTTACTCTTTCATCCGTTTCATTCATCAAATCATCAATAATCACTAAACGTCTTTTTTTCCTTCCCATTCGTCTATTTTGGGAAACCCTTCCATCAGTTTTACGTTTCTCAACTCCTTGTATCTTGTCTGCCATTTCCCGTAACACCAAATTATTAAATTTCTTCCAAAGTAGGGTGCATCATGACAGATATCTGTTCTAAAAACTTTTCAACAAACATTGTTTTTCCACTTCCTGTAGGTACTGCAATAATACAGGTAAAGGGGTGAGCCCATCTTAGATCCATCTCTGTTTAATTTTTTTAATATCACCTCTTACATACCTCTCCTCATAAGCTAACCTACTCATTTCCCAACTCTGTGACTTGGCCAAAAGCAGTCCCTGACAAAGGTCGTTTCAATCGTATAACCATGATAAATACCGACATTAGTGTCGTTGTCATTATTATTATCTAGCTCAGTCGCGACATTATGCTCTAGTGACTCCATAACCTGATCTGACTCGGTGACCTGTGCCCTGGTAAATCCACGAACCTAGTACCCTGGTGACCTACTGACCTAGGAGCAGGAGCAATCCTAATCCTTTGGGGGATGAGATATCGACGACTATACTACTCACCTCCACCTGATGAGTAAAGGTTGCAGATTTTCACGAGCTTTCAGGTAAACATGTTATCAGAACTGCCAGTGGCCAAACACCCTGAGCGTGTATAGGCATGCAGAGTATCAAATACTGTCAAGGATCCTGTAAGTCAGATTTCGTGAAAATGCCCAGTATGCTGAAGACAGAGTATGCAGACCATGCAGCAACATACCGTCGGTGCAGTCTGAGCAAAATAATATGAATACAGGCATACGAAAAAAAATCAGAACACTTCACAAACCAAAAAGGACAAGGACTAGTCATGATTTCCAGTGGTGTGGTCCCCCTTGTTGCCACCACTGCTGTGCACAGTGCGACGTCTGGGGAAAAACATGTTTCATTTCTGGTTTCTGTCATCCAACATCACAAGTCACACAAAGCTGTGCTGAACAAACGAACCATGCGCTTGATGACTGCGTTATAACTCATTCAGTAAAACAAAAGATGGTCCAGCTATAAGGGTGATCTCTCCAATCATTATTGTTGTTGTTGTTGTTGTTGTTGTTGTTGTTTAAAACCAAGTCGACTGCTTCGATCCATATCGCTGCTATAATTATCTGAAAACATCGATGCCCTGGATAAAATAAAACCTGGAAAAGAAAAATAAATCCACGTTTCACTGCATTCACGCAAATAAGTTCAGATATGCCCCTTGCTTGAACCATTCCGTCCAGTTTACCACCAGGGGTATGATAAACAAACAAACAAACCCAAATCATTATCATCATCATGATCCTTTCAGAGGTAGATGTGCCATGCCTCTCTACTGTGTCCTATCTTGCCATCTGTGCATTCAGCAGCCAAATTGTCCCCTGTTCAGTTCTTGAGGTTGTCTGTCCATTTTCTTCTTTTGTGTCCTCTTGCTCCGCCTTCTCTGTTCTTCACAACTATCTGGGAGTCACTGAAATCCAATACATAATTCAAAAGAAAGTCTTCTTTCTTCTTCTTCCATTCGCTGTCTACATGGTCAAGCCACATCTGACAATGAAAGCATCCTTTTCTCCAGGTCCTGCTGGCTGTGTGGATCTTGGTGGTCAGAGGAGTTGTAACTTGCCTTGTCTCCTATCGCTCCACTTGACAGAGGCAACATCGCTGCAATGTGTGTTCAGCGGTCTGGTTCCTCTTGACCATAGGAGCAGGTTGATGAAGGCGTCAGGTAAAAGGTAATGTAGAAGGTTTAGAAAGGAAGAAGGCACCTTCAATAGAAGGTTATATCACTGTGTCTGAAGTTCCACAGGCACTCAAGTAAAATGGAAAACAACAGATGAATTTGACCCATTCTTTTGGAATGATTTACGGGAGTTTATTTTAGATTTAGACTGTCTTGCAGGGAACAGTCCAGGGAGGGAGACGAAGAGGCAGACAGAGAAAAAGATGGGAAGACAATATCAGAGAGTGGACTGGCCTTGAATGGAATATCATTCTGTGGAAAGCTGAGGACTGTGAGGAGTGGAGAAGTTGGTTGCAAAATCTTCAGTGGTGCCACAATGGTCAACCAGACTACGGGACTGATGATGATGATGATGATGATTTTAGGTTTGATAAATAATAGCTTTGAAAATGAATATATATCTGAAAACAGAGACAAGGAATAATAACATGTATACCCAAGGAACGTTTAAAAAGGCATAAAATTGGCAATGAATAATGTTATTAAAGGCCATACAAAATTGCTGCAACTTCTGTTGATCAGCATCCTACGTCAGCCTTTTCTTTCTCTTGAACCTCCTGAAAATATTTTTTCTGTATGATACACAGTCATTTGTTATATAACATAGAACACGTTTTAAGCCAAGGTAAGAATCAAACCCTGTAAATGAAGGAATAAAGAAAAACAACAATAAACAGGTCAAGGGGCAAAATAAGGAGCAGTTGGTCAGTTAAATGTTTTCAAAGTCAATAACATAATGCAAGTAGATTTTTAAAGTGAGGCGTACGATACAAAGACAAGCTATTCATCATCATCGTAGATCTATTTTACGCACGTAAAGGAATCCATGATCATAAACGTGCTATTACTTCTACTGTTATACAATCTAATACACAAAAAGGTGGTCCCCACAATATCAACATACAAATCCCAGGAAATGTTACTTGCTTTTCAAATGGAATGATATCGTTGAGAGAAAAATTTACCCTACAGTGCAATATATTACAAAACAATGGTCTGTGAAAGCCCAGGTATTTTTATGGGCAACTTTCAATAAAAGACCCAAAGAAAAATGGACACAGGAAAACTCCTGGAAAATTACCTCCCTTTTGTAAAAGATGAAGTAGACAACAGAAAAATAAGAGAATCGCGTTTTCCAGTCTCCTTTAAAACCTCTTGAGTGCCGTCAACGTAAAATTTATGGAGCTCTCGGAGCCTTCTGTGGTGCCTACATAAGTAAAATTTATGGAGGTAGTTTGACGCACATTTCAGCCTAATGTAAATAAGAGAGAAGCACTGACTGATGTTGTCAGTCTCAGAGAGGGTTCATTAAAGTGACTGGCTTCCCTTACATGGCTTTTTGACCTATGCAACCGTCACCAGATTGGTTTTATTTATCTGAAAGGAGAAACTGGCTTTCAGCAAACTGCTGACACCAGGACTGTCTTGCAATGCTGCACATTTTCAGCCTTTGAAAACATGTGTTGAGTCAAGAACTTATAAATGACTGTAGGATGATTCAGAAGACAATTCTGACACAAGAAGAGGTTGAAAACAGCTGTAGTTACTCACTATTGGTATGAAATGTGCAGCAGACAGACCCAACATGAAAAATATTGATTTTCCGAGCACGTGACACAAAGGGTTTGTGGCCACAGGCAATACTGGCAGCTTGCCAACACTTCAGAGAGTTGAGACAGAGAGGACCGCATTGTAGAATTATATAAGCCACACTGTCGGTGAGTAGTATTAGACGTGGCAAGGAGAAGACTAGGGTGATGGAGTGGGGTAGGGGTGTGGGTGTGGGGGGCGTGTGGCAGCGGACGACTTGACGGGGTCAAGCCACTCAGTGCACTAGCACACTGGTTCTTTGTAACTCGTCAGCTGTCAGTGATCTGTTAGTAGGAGGTCTGCCAAAGGGTTGATCTTCTGTTTTTTTCCTTTGTTTTTCTGGTTTCCATCGCAGGCGGTCATGACTTTTTTATGGGAATTTCCACAAAATTTTACAAATATGTATTAATTTCAAGAAATTACTACATAAACCATCTGAAAATACATTTAGTCATGCCTAATGCACCATTCTGTGTAATTTCATGCATAGATTCCCATAAATATGGAAGCAACATTTGTTTTAAAGTACATGATAGCGATCCAGCATTTTTCCCTGGCACATGGAAAACACTGGATGTTAAAAAACGTCGGCACTCAAAAAACACAAAAACAAACAAACAAAAAAACGATTCAGCTTTTCCAGTATCTCCTTTAGGAAAGGAATAGGAAGGGAGAACATGACATTTCCATGATACAATTACTATCCATGACAGGAAATCTTTTTCTCCATATTGTGCAATGTACTTTTACTCATTGACTAAAGAAGAAAAACAAGAAACCAACACAAGCCAGGCATCACCATGATTATTAAGATGCACTCCACTGATCAGAGATGTTTTCATTAGATGGCAGAAAATCCTGAGACATGGCCCAAATACAGGACCATAAATACTCCCCAGACTTTTTTATACCCAGGTACAAAAAGGCTATGAAAAATCATTTCTCTAGGTTTTTATGTGATGCTTTGTGTGTGTGTGTGTGTGTGTGTGTGTGTGTGTGTGTGTGTGTGTGTGTGTGTATGTGCGTGCATGCGTGCGTGTGTGTGCGTGCATGTGTGCATGCGTGTGTGTGTGTGTGTGCATGTGTGTGTGTGTGTGTGTGTGTCAATGTGTGTGTGAATGTATGTGTGTGTATGCGTGTGTCTGTGCGTGTGCATGCATTACTATGTATGTGTTTGAGTGTGTGTATGTGTGCATGCCTGCGTGTATTTGTATATGTGAATTGACCTATGTATATGAGAAAGAGGCAGCAATAAACAGTTTAAGTGCTAAAATAGTTCACGTTTCCGTTTCTGAACCTCACGCTATTTAACCAAATCAGTTGCATGTATATAGAAACAGGATCACCTTTTGGAAATGCAACCAAAAAACAAACATGGAGTTTTAGTGATTGGAAAACAGCATGCATTAAACAGCCTGGTTCTATGTTAACCAAACAGTCAGTTCAAGGATTTAAGCTAAGTCAGGTTTTTAAACCTGGTCAAAATGTGTGTTCGGCAAAACCTTTCATGTACATTACTTTTTCTCTGGCTGCATTGTTACCCGTTCATATTTTAAGTTGCTTCATGAAGAGTATTTCAAATTGGCTGTCATAATTCATACGGGGAGGCGGGAGGGGGTTTCAAACAGTCTAGGTCAAGTTTTAGCCTGGGTTTATTTTTGGTCAGTTCATTCTTTAGCTGGGTCCATTTTGGATGGGGTTGTTTTAGTCTGGTACACCGGGCTGTGGATCTCTGTGCACCAGAAGTGTTCATCTGGCCGAGTGATGCAATCTCTTTACTCTGGATGACGAGGCACGTCATGGTGTGTGGCGCTGTCTTCATCCTTGTCATGACAACAAAGGTCGGCCGCTTTCCCTTTGTAGTGTATTTATTGTATTAGAATGTAACTTACTATTGTCAGGTCGGATAGATGTATCCGCTACTGGTAACCTGGAACCCAGTACTACCTGTCACAGGGTCGAATTGCTGGCGACTAAACCAGCAACCCCACCAGTCCTCTCAGGAGGATGGTGAGGAGGGTGGCTAGAAACCCTGGTGGAAATAAATTAGATCCATCAAAGGGCGCCAGCTCTGGAGAGCTACCCGCGGCCATCTAGCTAAGGGAGTAAACCCTGACAGTAAATCCGGTGTGGGGCCCCTAAGGCGGTTGGATGGCAAACTTTCTCACTTTCCGGCAGCTCCTGCGGCCGCGTTGGCACCAAAACGTAACAGCGAGGTGGGTGAGAGGGGGGACAAGTTGCATGGGCAACAGCCTTCTTCCATATTACACTGCCCAGGCTTATATCCGTCCATTCATCCACAAACACTCTGCACCTACGACCTGGAGAGGACACTCCAGCCTCGCTACTAACACTAGTGTCGGCACAACACGGGAAGCAACAGATACCGGTGATAAGTCATTGCTCAACTGGCATAGAGCTGACGCCAGGGGTTGCTTTTGACGGTGGGAGAGACCTTCGTGTCTTACTGGACAGCTACTGCCCACCTAAGCTGGGCAGCCCCCAGCCAGTTAGGTGCTGTCCCGCCACGACCTGCCTTCTTCATTGGGTGCATGAAGATTAGGAGAAAATCTGACAAGCAGGTCGTTAATTACCGCACCAAACAAAAAGAAAAATTCAAATTCAAGAAACGGATCAGCAATGAAACTGGGCTGTTGGAATGTCCGAACAATGATGCCTGGGCTCTCCCAAGATCTGCAAGACATCAGCGATGCCAGAAAAACCGCCGTCATAAACAGCGAACTAAAGAGGCTCAATGTGGACATTGCCACTCTGCAGGAAACACGGCTGGCTGACTCAGGAACACTAAAGGAAAGGGACTACACCTTCTTCTGGCAAGGAAAGAGTTCTGATTCCCCAAGAGAGCACGGAGTAGGCTTTGCAGTAAGGAACAGCCTGCTGAACATGATTGAACCAGGCAGCGGCGGTTCAGAACGACTCTTGACTCTCCGCCTCAACACCACCGAAGGCTATGTCACTCTCATCAGCGTTTATGCCCCAACTCTGTCCGCCTCTCCAGACACCAAGGATGAGTTCTACGAAAATCTTGCATCAACCATAAGGAACATCCCCAGGACAGAACAACTTGTTCTCCTGGTGACTTCAATGCCAGAGTGGGTGCAGACAATGACTCATGGCCCTTCTGCCTCAGTTCCTTTGGAGTGGGGAAAATGAATGAGAATGGACAGCGACTGCTTGAGTTTTGCACCTGCCATGAACTGTGCATCGCCAACTCCTTCTTCAAGACGAAGCCTCAGCACAAAGTCTCCTGGAGGCATCCCCGCTCAAAACATTGGCACCAACTGGATTTGATCCTAGTAAGACGTGCCGCTATCAAAAACGTTCTCCACACTGCTCATATCACAGCGCAGACTGCGACACAGACCACTCTCTGGTATGTTGCAAGATCAGGCTACAACCAAAGAAGTTCCACTGCTCAAAGAAACAAGGGAACCCTCGCATTGACGTCAGCAAGATGTCTCAGCCAGATCTTGTAGAACAGTTCGCAGAGGCCTTTCAGAGAGAATACGATGCATTGCAGCCCAGAGACTCTGCCACTGAGAGATGGGAAACGCTACGAGACACCATGCACCGCATTGCTATGGCCACCTTTGGGAAGAAAACTGTGAAGTCCCACGACTGGTTTGAGGCCAAATCATCAGAGATGACTCCCACTGTTGAGGCCAAGCGTGCCGCACTCACCAAGTATAAGCGGTCACCCAGTGAGAAGAACCTGCAAATCCTCAGGGCTGCCAGAAGTAAGATTCAGCTTAACGCCAGGCGCTGCGCAAACGAGTACTGGACAGAGCTCAGCGAAGAGATACAGAGTGCTGCTGAAAGAGGCAACATCCGAGGAATGTATGATGGCATCAAGAAGGCACTGGGACCAACACAGAGCAAGATCGCCCCCCTCAAATCCTCCACTGGGGAAGTAATGAGCAATCCTAGCCAACAGATGGAAAGATGGGTGGAACACTACTCCAACCTCTACTCCACACAGAACATGGTGTCCCCCTCAGCCCTCGATGCCATCAAGTGCATGCCGGTAATGGAAGAACTTGACGCAGAGCCAACTGCGGACGAACTCAGCAAGGCCATTGATAGCCTGGCATCAGGGAAGGCACCTGGCAATGACGAAATTCCCCCAGACCTCATCAAGCACTGCAAGACTTCTCTTCTGCACCCTTTGCACGCAGTTCTCTGTCAGTGTTGGAATAAGGGAGCTGTACCACAGGACATGAGGGACGTCAAGATCGTCACCCTGTACAAAAACAAGGGCGAAAGGAGCGACTGCAACAACTACAGAGGTATCTCGCTCCTCAGCATTGTTGGCAAAGTCTATGCTTGGGTCCTCCTAATCCGCCTGCAGAAACTGGCTGAACGCATCTACCCAGAATCACAGTGTGGTTTTTGAGCAGAGAGATCCACGGTAGACATGGTCCTCTCCTTCGCCAAATCCAGGAGAAGCGCAGAGAGCAGCGGATGCCCCTGTATGTGGCATTCATTGACCTCACCAAGGCCTTTGACCTAGTCAGCAGAGATGGCCTTTTCAGGGCTCTCCAAAAAATCGGCTGCCCCCCACCCCCCAAACTGCACAGTTTTAATTGAGTCCTTCCACTCAAACATGAAAGGGATGGTGCAGTTCAACGGAAACCTCTCCAAGCCCTTCGACGTACGCAGCGGTGTGAAACAAGGCTGCGTCCTGGCCCCAACCCTCTTTGGAATCTTCTTCGCTCTCCTCCTGAGGCATGCGTTCAGCACAGCGCAAGAAGGGATCCACTTGCGGACCAGATCAGATGGCAGGCTCTTCAACCTCGCCCGCCTCAGAGCAAGGACAAAGGTCTGTGAAGCCCTCATCAAAGACATGCTATTTGCCGACGATGCGGCAGTTGTGACCCATAGTCAGCGGGACTTGCAGTCACTAATGGACCGCTTCTCCCAGGCTTGCAAAGATTTTGGTTTGACCATCAGTCTTAAGAAGACAAACGTCCTGGGCCAAGACACGCCATCTCCACCAGCCATCACCATTGATGACTACGAGCTTGAAGCCATCCATCAATTCACATATCTTGGGTCCACCATCACCGATAACCTCTCCCTTGACACAGAGGTCGACAAGAGGATCGGGAAGGCAGCCACAACACTAGCCCCCTCACACAAAGGGTGTGGACAAATCCCAAGCTGACCACAAAGACAAAGATGGCTGTATACAACGCCTGTGTCCTCAGCACCTTGCTGTATGGCAGCAAGGCGTGGACCACGCATGCTCACCAGGAGAAAAGGCTCAATACCTTCCACCTGAGACGCCTACGGCGCATACTTGGCATTTTCTGGCAAGACAAGGTGACCAACACCGAAGTCCTAACCTGCGCTGGCCTCCCAACCATGCATACCATGCTGAGACAGCGTCGGCTGCGCTGGTTGGGCCACGTTCGCGGCATGGAAGATGGTCGCATCCCAAAAGACATCCTTTATGGTGAGCTTGCCACAGGGCAGAGAAACATTGGCCGCCCACAGCTGAGATACAAAGACGTTTGCAAGCGTGACATGAAGGTGCTTGAGATCAACACTGAGTCCTGGGAGGACCTCGCAGATGACCGCAACAGCTGGAGAACTACTCTCAAGAAGCTGCGGTTTCGTGAGGACAAACTGTCAGCTGCTGCAGCAGAAAAGCGAGTTCGCAGAAAAGGAATGACAGCCAACAGACCAGCATCAGCATACACAGGCGACCGCTGTGACAGAGACTGCCTCTCTTGCATTGGTCTGTACAGTCACAGGCGACGCTGCTTGGACCAAGCAGACAGCCCATCTAGACATTAGAACGGATGTACTTTGTCCATGGTCAGTCATGACCGAAGGAGGCCTACTACTACTACTAGAATGTAACTTACCACATGTATGAGATGGCAATTTATTATATGTATCAGAACGATGTATTATATGAGGAAAGGGGAATTAGAGCACCTGGTCACAACAGGAAAGCTGGAGGGAAAGACAAGACCAAGGAAAAAATATTGGACGAACTTGCAGGGTGCTTGAGGACAGAGAGGATGGGAGCGACAGGGGATAGATTCATGTGGAGGACCATGATCGCCAACGCCGTGTGGCAGGGCACATGATGATGATAATGATTAGAATGATACTTATCATATGTTTAAGAATGTAATTATCACCTGTATAAGAATATATTAGAATGTAAAAGAAACTATCAGATATATGTTCAAATGTATTTAATTAAGTATATGTATCAGAATGTTATCTATCAGATTCATATGTACAGAATGCAATCCATCATGCAAATTAGAATATAATTATATGTACTAGAATGTACTTTATTATATGTATTGGAATGTAATCTATCGATTGTATATAAATGTACTTAGTCATATGTATTAGAACGTACCTTATCATGTAATTGAGACTATCATTTATCTTGTGTATTAGAATAAGATTCATCACATGCAATAGAGTGTTAAACTTCATGTGTATTAGAATGTAATTCTTCATAGGTATTAGAATGTATCTCATTTTATGTATCAGAACATGATTTGTTATATGGAATAGAACATATCTTACCATATGTGTTGAGTGTAATTTATCGTATGTATTAGAATGTAGCCTGTTTTGTCATATGTATTACAATGTGATTTTTCAGATGCACTAGAACGTATCTTTTCATTTGTAATAGCCTGTAATTCATCATACGTATTTGAATATATCCTGTCATGTGTATTAGAACGCATCTTATATGACAGCAAATGTTGGTAATTTTCTACTTATAGTAGGTACCGGCAGGCACATCATTTTGCTGACATCATTGTGAAAAATTGACGATTTTGGTGTTTTTTATCAAACGCATATTCAGCTGTCACATCGCTACTTCTTTAAACCATTATGAGAAAAATAAAGATTGATTTCTCTTCTTTCAATCGAGTGTATTCTTGTTATTACTGAGTGTGTGTGGTGAAAGGACGATGACAAAATACGAGCCGTGTGTGTGATCGCTTTCCGCGTGTTGTGCCGCTTTTTGGTCGAGGCCCAGTGAAGCCCCAAACTGACACTCGCTTTTTCAACTGAAAGTCCACGCGCGACACTCGCACTGCATAGCTATATGTAGTATCAAAACGTCGGTCAGGCCCATGAGGAAATCGAATACCTAACAGCCGGGCTGATTTGATTAACCATTTGCAAGATATTAACCCTTTTGTTCGCACGGTGTTCTAAAAGTTTGAATTCTGATGAACACGAGTCTTGAAAATATGCCATCTTCAGGTGAAAACAAAACAATGAATACTCTTTCATGTGCACATGGTTACAGTCATATTCATACGCTGTCGCGAATGGACATTTGTCAGTTTGAATGAGTACTGACTTCCATCGTCTGCCGATCTCAAACCAAGATGACACCGAGTACTTTCGATTCTGTGCCGTCAGTTTTTGATGAAATTCGAGTACATATCGGTAAGTATCGATGAATTAAATCACTTTTTTTTTCATCTTATGAGTAAGTTTTACTCTACTGAGGGATTAGATGAATAGATTTTAAGCTATTTGATCAGAAGTGGCAATAATCACTTCAATCACAAACCAGCACATGTTTTCTCAGAAGAGAGAAAGCCAGGCAACTTAAGTTCGTCTTTTCTATAAATATTGACTGTCAGCGATGAATAATTTCCTTTAAAAGTTATAAAAAATGTCTTATAATCTGAATTATCTTTATGAATGTTTACAGATCAAACATGATTAGGCCTATATAGATGTATATAAGATCAATGATGAACAATTTCTTTAAAAAGTTATAGGCTACAAAAAGTCTAAGAATCTGATTTTTTTTACAGATCTAGATCTATATAAGATCAGTGATGAATAATTTCTTCAAAAAGTTATACAAAAAGTCTTAGAATCTGAATCTTTTTTTATGAATGTTTACAGATCAAACATGATTATAATCATTATATAGATCTATATAAGATCAGTGATGAATAATTTCTTTAAAAAGTTAGATCTATATAAAAGTCTTAGAATCTGATTTTTTTTATGAATGAGCGTTTACAATGTAAACATGAAAATATATAACACCTACTATTCTGCCTTTTTTGTGAAGATTATTCATTTATTTGTTTGTTTGTTTGTTGGTGTTTGTGTGTGTTTGTGTGTGTGTGTGTGTGTGTTTGTGTGTGTGTGTGTGTGTGTACCTGCCCTTCAGTTACAGGATGCCAGAGAGGAAAGGCGCACGATGCATTGTCACTGACCTGTTTATCTTGAGCGTGCCAGTCTCTGTAGCGAGAGCAGAGGCTAGCGCTGCCACCATTTTACTACCCACACCGTCGCACTCGATTGATCGTGGCTTCTGCCTGAAACCTCTGCAATGCGATAGCCTAGCGCTGCCGCGGCATCCAGAGTAAATCTACACTCTTGTTCAAAAACGTTGTAGTACCGAAATTTAAAGCAATTTAATTTGACGTCACGTCATCACGTAAAAGCTGAGAGATTACGCTTTCCATAGACGCCAAACATGAAAGAAACATACGTCAAACACACACCACACAGCCATTTAGAACAGACAAGAAGTTGAGCTTGTCCCATGAAAATTGCATTAATGTAATTGATCACTACGAGTAGAACATCAATTTTGTCGTATTCATTTTAATGGAGTGGAGAAATACATGCATACACAACACATCACAATGCACAGAACAGTAGATCGATTTACCTGATACTGTCTTTGGTGCAGTGAAAATGCTACCTCCCAGTCCAATGTCAGCAGCAGCAACGAGGATTGAAGTGAGGGATGTGTGAAGATAAATAATAATACTGTACTTAAAGGAAACAGTTATGTCCGTAGTTCTGCACTGGACACTGGCAGTAGGGGTGTGTGTGTGTGTGTGTGTGTTCGTTCGTTCTTTAATTTAACGTCTTTTCACTATAAGTGATATTAGACGGGGGAGGGGGGAGGGGAAATTATTTTTAAAAAAAAAAAAAATTTAGAACGATAGTGTGTGTGTGTCTCTGTGTGTGTGTGCGTAGAGTAAGTATGTGTGTGTGTGTGGTGTGTGTATGTGTGCGTGTGGTGTGTGTGTGTGTGTGGTGTGTTTGTCTGTGTGTGTGTATAGGTGTGTGTGTCTGTGTGTGTGTATAGGTGTGTGTGTGTGTATGCATGGTATGTGGTGTGTGTGTGTGTATGGTGTGGTTGTGTGTGTGTGTGTGTGTATATGTGTGTGTATGGTGTATGTGTGTGTGTATGGTGTATGGTGTGTGTGATGTGTAGTGTGTCTGTGTGTCTGTGTGTGTGTGTGTGTGTGTGTGTGTGTGTGTGTGTGTGTGTGTGTGCGTGTGTGTGTGAGTAACTGAGTGTGTATGTGTGTGAGTTAGAGGGAGAGAGTGTGTGCGCCTGTGTGTGCTTGGCATGACCAGAGCACAAGCGCATATGTACGTGGATATGTGTGTGTGTGTGTGTGTGTGTGTGTGTATAGGAATGTTCCACTGTACACTCCATCGTAAGCGTTGCTCAGTCACTCAAATACCATGACACTTTAAACACTTTAAAAACACTACAAAGTTACTGATCTGGTAAACCAATCACAGGTACAGGTAGCACATACACACAGTGATCGTTTCACCCACTGATAATCCAAACTATGTGATAATGCGAGCACAGCTTGACTTTAAAGACACACAAAAATCGGCATCCTGCTAGCACTGAACAGTACAGACAAAGAAGGCACAGATTTCCTGGCACTGACCTAGATAAGGGCAGCGTCAAATACGGGAGGGGCCCAGCTGTGTAAACAAAAGTCAGCTAGCCAGCAGTGGCCAACTCAGTAGATAGAGGGAAAGAACAGCCGTGTGTGTGTGTTGTGTGTGTGTGTGTGTGTGTGTGCGCGCGCGCACGCGCGCGTGTGTGTGTGTGCGTGTGTGGTGTAAGTATGTGTGTGTGTGTGTGTGTGTGTGTGTGTGTGTGTGTGGTGAAGTACGTGTGTGTGTGTGTCTCTGTGTGTGTGTGCGTAGAGTAAGTATGTGTTGTGTGTGTGTGCGTGTGGTGTGTGATGTTGGTGTGGTGGTGTATGTTGCGTGTGTGTGGTGTGTGTTGTGTGTGGTGGTGTGTGGTATGGTGTGTGGTGTGTTTGTCTGTGTGGTGATGGTTGTGTGTGTGGTGTATGTATGGTATGTGGTGTGTGTGTGTGTGTGTGTGTGTTGTGTGTGTGTGTGTATGGTGTGTGTGTGTGTGTGTGTGTGTGGTGTGTATGTGTGTGTATGGTGTATGGTGTGTGTGATGTGTAGTGTGTCTGTCTGTGTGTGTGTGTGTGTGTGTGTGTGTTGTGTGTGTGTGTGTGTGTGTGTGTAATGGGACGCTGTGCTGTGCAACTGTTGTGTGTGTAGAGTGTGAGTTTGTCCTGGTGATGTGTGGTCGCGTTGGTGGGGCAGTGTGTGTCGTGCAGGTGCTGTGTGAGTGGTAAAAAGTGTGTGTGTGTGTGTTGTGTGTGTGTGTGTGTGGGATGTGGTGTGTGTGTGTGTGTGTGTGTGTGTTGTGTGTGTGTGTGTGTGGTGTGTTACTTGTGTGTGTGTATTTGTGTGTGTGCTGTGAGTAGTTGTGTGTGCGTGTGGTGTGTGTATTGTGGTGTGTGTGTGTGTGTGTTGTGAGGTGTGTGTGTGTCTGTTGTGTGTGTGGTGTGTGTGTTGTGTGTGTGTGGTGTGTGTGTGTCTGTATGTGTGTGTGTGTGTGTGTTTGTGTGTCTATGTATGTGTGTGTGAATGTGGATTGTAGGTGATAGTGGTGTGGTATGGTGTGTTGATGAGATGTGTGTGTGTGTGTGTGTGTGTGTGTGTGTGTGTGTGTGTGTGTGTGTGGTGTGTGTGTGAGTAACTGAGTGTGTATGTGTGTGAGTTAGAGGGAAGAGGTGTGCGCCTGTGTGTGCTTGGCATGACCAGAGCACAAGCGCATATGTATGTGGATATGCTAGGCAATAAAAATCGCACACTCTGTATGTCTCCAGACCCCTGCCAACATTCATCGTTCTTATCACAATATTTCTTTTATTTTTTGTATTCTCATATATCAAATCCATTAGGAAATGAAAGCATGTATCGACCAAGTCTCAGTCAGCGACATCATTGCATATATCATCTTGATGGCCTTTTTTTTTCAACACTTTCTTCTTTTTAAGTTTGGGCAATCCCATTTTCTACATTACATTAGTGGCCACAGAATGTGGAATGATTTTTCACCTTGCTATGATGACGACGACAACGACAATGATGGTGATGATGATGATGATGATAGGGATGATAATGATGATGACAGGGATGATAATGATGATGATAGGGATGGTGGTGGTGATAGTAATGGTGATGATGATGACGATGATGATGATGATGATGATGATGATGATGATGATGATGATGATGATGATGCCATGGAGTTCCATTCTGGACTGAGACTGTGACAGTACTGCACTGTACACCTCATAATACATCATGGCGTTAACCAGGCCCAAGAGATACAGACTTCTGTGATGTTGGTTTGGAGATTTGAGCAGTATCATCAATGACGTATACGTGAAGTGGATGAGGCTCTACTGTGCGGACCTAGTTTCCCAATGAATTCACAACACACTCACCTTTGGAGAGGCGCCGAAAAATCCCGCAGTGATTTTGATAGGACCGATGGGTCTCAAACCACAACCTCCAGGCAGTAGTCCGTCGTGCTAATCACTGCAGCACGGTGAAACATCCTATAAATCTTTCCCAAGTTTACCGTTTTTATAGTCATTCGTTATTAATGATACAATTAACTTCGCTAACATCGTGCAATACAAATGCTGGTCATAGATACTAATGCAGTATGACTAACCCCATGTATTTACTTTTGGTTTGTCGTATCGTTCTATCTTTACAAAACTAAACAGAAAAACTTTCCGTATTTCAGTGACTGTCTATAATTGTTTGTAACTAATAAGGCAACAATGTTGGCCAAACATTCTCCACGCACATTTCCATCAATTGATAGACATTTGTTGGTAAGTACGCTTTTAATGTTTTTGTTTGTTTTGGACTGCGGTTTTAGCTTGGCCAATTCTGCTGAATATTTCCAAAGCACATCTGCCATCAGGTAAGTTGACTTTCCCAGATATTTAAACTTATCAACTTCCAACTAAACCCAATCCTTCCAATGGATGTTCCTGGGTTCGATACGTCTGGACACCTTCGCCTAGTGGGTAAATTGTGGAGACCTGCCAGTGCCTAAACTCCCTGTGTGTATATAGGTATGCAGAATATCAAATATGTACGTTAACGAAATGTCACTGTTTGGCTTATGAAGAAATAAAAACGCCCAACATTCACCCCCACCAAAGACGGACTAAATAGAAAGTGCAGCAACTTATCGCCTGCACAGTGTGGGCAAAACAACGTGCATGCATGGATCCAAGAAAAATCGGGACGGCAAAACCAATAAATAAATAACCAGGTAAAATGTTCAGCTACCTCTGGCAAAAAGGCTTACCTGTGTAAATGTTCTTTCCAGTTCCCATGCAGAGCAGCCATGAAGCATATGCAAATCATCTAAAATTATGTCAACGAGACATTCAGATGAGCGCCAACGTGTTGACAAGGAAACAATGATTTCACTTTTTTCTTGTTTAAGCTAATCCAGCATCCGATCACTAGTGTCACCCAGACAATATCATTATCACCATTCCTACCATCTACACAACAGGCACACAATCATCACCACCATCCCCACTGCCCCCAAACTCAAAACTCCACCCACCAGCCACCAACCATCACCTTATCAACCACCCCCAACACCAATCACCCGACAACTATCAGTATCACTGCCACAAATTACCCAACCATCACCAACCTTTAACCAGCAAATACCAAATACACCCTAACTCTAGACCACCACCCGTTCACCACAATATCAATCCCAGCTCGTCAACAACAACAACAACAACAAAAAACCCAGCCTGCTCGCTGCCCGTCTAATCACTGCCATCATTCTGGTGATATCAGCTGTTTCAAAGGTCCTCCCCCCCCCCCCCCCACTCCCCACTTGAAATTCATGTCAGCAACTCGGGTTTTGTGCAGGCTCGGGAGTCTGCCAAATAACTGCTATCAGACTTCGGTGGAGCGAATACATGTAAATTTCCGAGTGCAACGAATCTATCTTGAACGAGGTCCATCTCCTGCACCACCACCCACCCACCCATTACCATTACCAATCACTCAAAAACTATCAGCACTATCACTAACAATTACATGTAATTGTGATTTACAACATCAGAGTGCATCTTGCCTCTCCTCTGCACCAGTTATACTATATACAGTGAAACTCTGTTATAGCGAGAGCGGACGGCCCAGGCACATTTTCTCGCTATTGCCGAGTTCTCGTTATTCCCAAATGACGAATTTACCAAGGGAAACAAAGGGAAATAATCTTGGCACCGGCGCCGTCGATTTGTTCATAATTAATCGATAGTGTCCCTTGATTACACACCGCACCTTTCGTTGTTTTTCTTTGTTACCGGCCACCACGAGATGTGCCCTACCGGGAACTTGACGACGAGGTGGGGATGGGGCGAGTGGCGAGAACTTTTGTGACCAGGAAGGATAGAAAATCTCTCGTTATTACCGAAATGATTATCCACTAACTCTCGTTAAACCCAATGGTTTATTCTTAAAGATTAATTTAAGGATAAAAAACGGGGATTGAAAAATGTCTCGTTACTACAGTGTTCTCGTTATTACAGTTGTCGTTATTAATGGACTCCACTGTACTACTATTATACAACACAGTTTAGATCTGAAACGTGATAGGTGTTTGTGGGCCTAGTCACCATTCAAACTGTTCACATAAACTTCATGAAGATAATTTATACAAGTTGTGCCTTTGTTCAACATCTATCGATTATTTGTTTATCAAACAATTGAGACTATAAGGTCTGTTCATCATTCAAAACACTTACTTGAAAACTTAATCGATCGATGTAGTACACGTTTTGCCTTTGTCCAACACCGCGGTTAGCCTGTGTATATAATCACACGTTTCCAGTAGATCTAGAGCCAGGGCTAGTGAAAGCACTATGACCACTTTCTCTCAAGTGTCCATCAAATGTCTTTCTTTCTTCATCTTTCTGTACTTGTAACCAAACATGTAGACGTCTTTTGGAGACGGACGTCTTACAACTATCACAGAATTTTTGCATTAGGCTAAAGCCCAGTGGCGTGTCTTTTTCTCTCTCGGTTCTGCTGCCGGTTTATTTCTCCCCACAACACTCGAGGGTTCGGTCCAATAAAAATCGTGCTTACAGCAAATAGTTCTGTAGTTTTCCTACCTTTCACTTCATTTCATCGGTGTGGATGATTACGCTGTTTTAATTTCAGATCACAGTGGTTTCTTCCTTTCCAAGCTGTGAAAATTCGCAGACGACAAATACCGCGTCGCTCCACTTTGTTACCTTTGGAATTCATTGCAGGAGTTGCTTCCCTTGAGAAACTGGAGCAATGCTGAATTGTTTGGTGTGTGTCTGTGTCTGTGTTAATATTAAAACTGAGACATGATCCGCGTAACCTGATCTTTTTGGCGAACATTCTTTCCATCAATTACATTTTATTCATAATGCTACCAATTTTGAAGAACAAGGTCTCCCAACAGTGTAAAAATCGCTACTCACAGTTCCGTAGCTTTCGATGGCGTTCTCGCCATCTTCGTCAGCGCTCTAATGCTGTCTGCGTGAATCTCTACTCAGATCTAGCGAACATGGGATGAACCCAGTTCACGAGATCGAATCAGAGAATGGTACACCGGGGGCAGGGTGTAACGGCCCCGGTCCCTGTTGAGCGGGGGGTTGGTGGCTGCGATGTAGATGGCCTCCTTGACTCCTCGCTGGAACCACTTATTTTCTCTGTCCAGGATGTTGACATTGTCCGCACTGAATTGATGTTTTTCGGCGTGTAGGTGAGCTCCTACTGGAGAAGAGTCCCTCTTGTGTTCTGTTAGTCTCTTCTGAAGGGGGCGTTCAGTTTCACCGACATAATGTTGGTTACAGTCCTGGCAGTCTATTCTGTATATAATGCCAGCTTTGTCGAGTTTGCTGGTTTTGTCCTTGGGGGTGACCAGCTGGCTGCGTATGGTGTTGGAAGGTTTGGAATGTACAGCCACCCCCAGTTTTCTGATCTTTCTGGACAGAGCGTCACTCACACCTCCTACGTATGGGATGGTGATGTGTCCCTTGCGCTGGTGTTGTTTCACTGGTTGTTGGGATGCGGTGTTGGATTTCCTGCCTCCCGGGCTGTTCCAGGCCCACTTTTTGTAGCCCGAGATGGTGAGCACTTTTTTCAGGTGGTTTGTCTCCTTGTCTTTTGCCTCTTGGGTACTGCATATGGTGTTAGCTCTGTGGGTAAGGGTTCGAATCACTCCCAGTTTGTGTTCAAGGGGCTGGTGGCTGTCGAACTGTAAATATTGGTCCGTATGAGTTGGTTTACGGTAGACCGAGAAGGATAGAATGCCATCAGTTCTGGTGATGAGGGTGTCCAGCATGGCTATGGAGTTGTTCTGTTCCACTTCCCTCGTGAATTTGATGGCTGGGTGTTGGTTGTTCAGATGTTCTGTGAACTGTTCGACCAGTTGCTGGGGGAGGATAGTCATGGTGTCGTCTACGTAGCGCCCCCAGTATCGTGGTGGGGAGTGGAAAGAAGCCAATGCTTTCTCTTCAAAATCCTCCATGAACAGGTTGGCTACTATTGGGCTTACTGGGGAGCCCATGGCTGCTCCTTCTTTTTGTTGGTAGAATTCACCTTGGAAGGTGAAGTAGGTGGTGGTGAGGCAGCAGGACAAGAGTTCACATACGTCGTCCACTGTGAGAGATGTACGTTGGTGGAGGGTTTGGTCGTTTTGTAACCTTCGGCGTATGATCTCTATGCTTTCTTTCACTGGTACGCTGGTAAATAGGGCAGAGACATCATATGACACAAGGAGTTCATCATGAGCGAGGGTGTAGTTACTCAGTTTTTCCACTAGGTCAGCACTGTTGTGGATGTGATGATCTGTGTGTCCTACGAGAGGTGATAGGATGTCCGCCACAAATCTAGCCGTCTCATACATGATGGAACCTCTGGATGCGACTATGGGACGGAGGGGGACTTCTTTCTTGTGGACTTTGGGTAGACCATAGAACTTGGGGACGTCGGACACAGTTGGGTATAATTTCCTGTACTGTTCTAATGACAGGCGGTCCGTCTCTTTCAGGCGTTTCAGTGTGTCTTTCAGTTTGTTGGAAAACTTGGAAGTAGGATCTTTCTTGAGGCGTTCATATGTTGTAGTATCTTCCAGAAGTTTGCTTGCCTTCTCATAGTACATGGGTCTAGGCATGATGACTGTGGCACGACCTTTGTCAGCTGGTAGGATCATCGTGGCGTGTTCGTTCTCTTAAATCCGCCAGAGCCCGTCTTTGGTCCGGTGTTAAGTTGGATTTCGGTAGTTTGGCCTGTTTCATGATTCTGACACAGTCTGATCTTAAGTGTGTGGCTTCTTCTGAATTAGGGCCAATATACCTGCAAGCTGTTTCAATGCTTGTGATGAGGTCTACCACTGGAAGCTTGTTAGGGGCTACGGCGAAATTTAGTCCTTTCTCTAGTACTTCCTGTTCAGGTTTAGTGAGTTGGCGATCTGATAGATTGATCACCCACCTCTCTTTGGTCTTTCTTTTTGTTTCTTCCGGTACAGGTGTAATCTCGCTTTTGTCATTCTGTTGTCTCCTGTTGTTTTTTGGTGCTAGAAGTTCGAATTTCTTTCGATGGCGTTGGCGTACTTTGTCCCATTCTATTCGTCGTGTGTTGTTTAGCCACTCTTTGATTTCGGAGAGCATAGCATCTGGTAGTGTGCTAGAGCTCAGTCTTTCCTCGAGGTCTTGGATTTTCCCTTCCAGACAAGTGATGCGGGTGTTGATTTGCTTGATGCGTTCGTTCATGAGTGCTCGTTGTGCCTGATTGATGATATTATTTGCTGCTGTTCCTTTCATCGGAGTTTTGATTTTTAGGCTGGTGGGAAAGACGCCGTGATGTTTGCAGTGCAGTGTGAAGTGTAGATGGTTCCTGAACTTCGCTAGGGAGCGGTGTAATTTCTCTGATTCACGAAAGGTAGTGATGATCGTCCGATCGTAATCGCGAATGAGACGTAGGGGAAGTTTCAACAGTTGGGGGGTAGACATAATGCTACCAATTTTGAAGAACAAGGTCTCCCAACAGTGTAAAAATCGCTACTCACAGTTCCGTAGCTTTCGATGGCGTTCTCGCCATCTTCGTCAGCGCTCTAATGCTGTCTGCGTGAATCTCTACTCAGATCTCGCGAACATGGGATGAACCCAGTTCACGAGATCGAATACATTTTATTCGTTCAGTGCATCCTGCTTTTTCTCTCTTGGAATAGAGGCGGCAGTTTGGGTCAAAATAATGTACTCTTCTTGAAAATACAGATCCCTGCGGTCGTGTTTTCTCAAAACTGCCGAACCATACAAGACTGATTCCATGGATGTAACAAGATTTTGTTTTGTTTTTTCGCTTGATACTTTTTTTCTCCCAGTTTTTTTTTTTTTTTTTGTTTTCCGTTCACCAAGTGCTCGGTTAGCCAGATAAAATGTATGTGAGATCTCTACACTTTGCAGAGCGCTGCTATTTAAGTTTTTTGGTGGCTCGTTTGGCATGTTTCTTGACATTCCTCGCCATTTGTTCTCAGCGGGCCTCAATACACGTGTCTCGACTTCAGTCCGCAACATAAAAGCTGGCTTGTTCGCCTCCCATCATATTATTATGGTTTTGTCAATATATTTGTTTTTTCTCCTCCCCCCCCCCCCCCCCCCCCATCTTCTTCTCACCATTTCACGAACTAGCCAGTGCATATGGTGTTTACGCAGGATGAAGGAGTTCGCCAGATAATTACTGGCTGGTTCGTGACTTTACCGGATTTTTGTTGTGCTGTTTTGTTTTGATGTTTTTGATTGATAGGGGAGGAAATATTTTGTTTTAACGTGTACATGTATCTTGTGGTGTTGTTCGTTTTTGTTTGTTTGGCTGGTTGACTGGTGGGTGGGTGGGAGGGTTTGTGTGTGTGCGTGCGTGTGTGTGCGTGTGTGTGTGGTGTGTGTGTGTGTGTGTGTGTGTGTGTGTGCGTGCGTGCGATGTGTGTGTGTGTGTGCGTGTGTGTGTGTGTGTGTGTGTGTGTGTGTGTATTGTTAGTTTGGTCGGTTGGTTTTTTTTGTGTGTGTTTTTTTTTTCCTTTGATAGTTGGTTTGTTGTTTTTGCCAAGAAAATCGCCATGAGTGGCATAGGTAGTTGAGTGAGTATACAGGCTGAATTCTTACATAAATGTGAAACTGAGAGATAGATAGATAGATAGGTAGACTGATAGAAAGGTAAACAGAAAAATAGACAGATAGATTAGCAGATGAATAGATCGGTAGACTGATAGAAAGAAAGATAAACTGACAGACAGTTAGATAGATCAATAGAAAGACAGACATACAGATATATAGAAAAATAGACAGACGGATAGACTGACAGACAGATAGATAATTAAAAGAGAGACAAAAACGAAGAGACGGCCTATTCATATCAAGGGCTTAGTCATGGTTTAACAAATCATATAACTTTATAAAAGAAACATTTCTGTCAGAAAATGTTTGTATACCCTAACACACACATGCACGCACGCCCCCATGCACGCACACACACATACATAGACAGATAGATATGGATATTGATACGATACGGATACGGATACGGATACGGATACGGATACGGATACGAGATACGGATACGGATACGGATACGGATACGGATACGGATACGGATACGGATACGGATACGGATACGGATACGGATACGGATACGGATACGGATACGATACGGATACGGATACGGATACGGATACGGATACGGATACGGATACGGATACGGATACGGATACGGATACGGATACGGATAATGATAATGATAATGATAATGATAATGATAATGATAATGATTATGATTATGATTATGATTATGATTATGATTATGATTATGATTATGATTATGATTATGATTATGATTATGATTATGATTATGATTATGATAATGATAATGATAATGATAATGATAATGATAATGATAATGATAATGATAATGATAATGATAATGATAATGATAATGATAATGATAATGATTATGATTATGATTATGATTATGATTATGATTATGATTATGATATGATATGATATGATATGATATGATATGATATGATATGATATGATATGATATGATATGATATGATATATGATATGATATGATATATGATACGACACGACACGACACGACACGACACGACACGACACACGACACGACACGACACGACACGACACGACACGGATATGATATGATACGATATGAATGATATGATATGATATGATATGATATGATATGATATGATATGATATGATATGATATGATATGATATGATATGATATAATGATAATGATATGATATGATATGATATGAATATATGATATGATATATGATATGATATGATATGATATGATATGATATGATATGATATATTGATATGATATGATATGATATGATATGATATGATATGATATGATATGATATGATATGATATATGATATGATATGATATGATATGATATGATATATGATATGATATATGATATGATATGATATGATATGATATGAATATATGATATGAATATGATATGATATATGATATGATATGATATGATATGATATGATATGATATGATATGATATATGATATGATATATGATATGATATGATATGATATAGATATGATATGAATATGATATGATATATGATATGAATGATATGATATGATATGATATGATATGATATGATATGATATGATATGATATATGATATGAATATGATATGATATGATATGATATGATATGATATGATATGATATGATATGATATGTATATATATATGATATGAATGATATGATATATGAATATGATATGATATGATAGATATGATATATATATGATATGAAATGATACGAACGAACACACGACACCGATAGACGACACGAACACGACACACGACCACGACACGACACGACACACACGACACGACACACACGACACGACACACACGACACACGACACGACACGACACACACGAACGACACGACACACACGACCGACACGACACACACGACACGATGATGATTGAAGTGATGATATGTGATGTGATGGATGTGATGTATGTGATGTGATGTGATGTGATGTGATGTGATGTGATGTGATGTGATGTGATGTGATTGATTGATATGATGATTGATATGATATGATATGATATGATATGATATGATATGATATGATATGATATGATAATGATATGATATATGATATGATATGATGATATGATATATGATATGATATATGATATAATGATATGATATGATATGATATATGATATGATATGAATGATATGATATGATATGATATGATATATGATGATATGATATGATATGATATGATATGATATGATATGATATGATATAGATATGATATGATATATATATGATATGATATGATATGATATAATATGTATGATATATGATATGATATGATATATGATATGATATGATATGATATGATATATGATATGATATGATATATGATATATGATATATGATATGATATGATATAGATATGATATGATATGATATGATATGATATGATATGATATGATATATGATGATGATATATATATGATTAATGAATAGAAAGAACGACTAAGATACGACACGACACACGACACACGACACACGACACACGACACACGACACACGACACACGACACACGACACCAGACACGAGACACGAGACACAGACACGAGACACGAGACACGAGACACGAGACACGAGACACGAGACACGAGACACGACGACACGAGCACGACACGAGACACGATGTGATGTGATGTGATGTGATGTGATGTGATGTGATGTGATGTGATGTGATGTGATGTGATGTGATGTGATGTGATGTGATGTGATGTGATGTGATGTGATGTATGATTGATTGAATGTATATGATATGATATAATGATATGATATGATATGATATGATATATGATATGATATGATATGATATGATATGATATATGTGATATGATATATATGACATATGACATGACATGACATGACATGACATGACATGACATGACATGACATGACATGACATGATATGATATGATATGATATGATATATGATATGATATGATATGATATGAATGATATGATATGATATATGTGACATGACATGACATGACATGACATGACATGACATGACATGACATGACATGACATGACATGACATGACATGACATGACATGACATGACATGACATGACATGACATGACATGACATGACATGACATGACATGACATGACATGACATGACATGACATGACATGACATGACATGATATGATATGATATGATATGATATGATATGATATGATATGATATATATATATATATATATAATATATGAATATATATATATATATAGGTATACATATGTATACATATATATACACGCATACACACACATATATAGTCAATGTGGTGTCAAAGTAAATTTGAAATCTTCGATAGTTTAATGAGGAGGGTGAACTGAAATAGGCAGGGCTCATCATCATCATCATCAGGTGCCCTGTCGCATGACGTTGGCGATCATGGACTTCCATCTGTCTCTATCTCTCGTTGCCCCTAGCATCTCCCCCACCCTCCTCGTCCCCAGCCACTCTGCAAGTCCGTCCAGCATTTTCTCCCTGGGTCTACCCGGTGCTCTCCTTCCCTCCAGCTTTCCCGTTGTGACCAGGTGCTCCAAATCCCCCTTCCTCATAAAATGGCCTATAAATGTTGCCTGTCTTTTCCTAATTTTCCTTATGAGTGATCTACTTGTGTCTGCCTCTATCAACTCTCAACATTCTTCTTAGAAACCACATCTCGGCTGCCTCAATCTTGTTCTGGCTTTGCTTGTTGACTGTCCACGCCTCACATCCGTACAACAATATTGGTTCTATATAACATTCAAGAACTCTCTTCCTGATGTTAATTGATAGGCATTTGTTGGTAAGAAGGCAGGGCTATGCTTGATAATTTTGATCGATTACATTTTTTTCGAGTATCATGGTATGACACCAGAGACTGCCACTGATAATTAACTGTGAAGGTTTCTGTATGATACCTAGATAATGAGAAGGAGGGGAGATCAGTCAGACTTTATAGCAATAAAAAACAAGCACATGATTTCATCATTTTTCATGTTCTGTTTTTACAGTCTAAGAAATTTCAGATGATAGTAGGCCTGGAATGTGCAGGACATTGGTGACTTTTTCTTTAACATAAAAGATGGAGATACATATTCCGAGTCACTATGCACCTCCAAACTCCAGCTTTCCTTGCATAGATTGTTCCAGTGACAGGCTGATGTAAAGATAAGACATAAAACTCATACGTTAGGTGAGACCTCAAGACTTGGGATAATTCTATATTTGCTCCCCCCCCCCCCCCCCCAAATCTACCAGTACTTATCACACAGATTCATGATAACGTGTTACAAAACAGATCAACATGCGACACACTTTAGTCTGATTTCATTGAAAATAATCTCAATGGTATTGGAATGAATCATATATGGAAAGAATGAATATACAAATATATCTGAATCTGGAAAACAAAAAAGTTTGTATTTTTCTGTTGTTTTCCAGATGTATTTGCATACTTATACTAATTCTTTTTATTTTCAGTGCATACTTGATTAAATCTATTTAATATTTAGTGTTTACTGATTGTTCCATATATGATTCATCTCAGTACTATTGAGATTCCTGCAGCCATTGCAACAGCTTGTCTCGCTCTCCAAGCTCATCAGCCATCAGTGGATAAGGCCTTAAGGGTCCCTAAAGCCCTAGGCACCCTGCGCTGCAGGATACATTCTTTGGTCATGGGGTAAAGGCGGAGTAATCTCTACAGAAACATCAAGGGCTGAAGTAAGGTTTATCACGCCTGCATGCGCGTTCTAACAAAGCATGGTACCGTGTAATAATATAACACAAATGTCTACACGGTCATTTGACCACCAAGCTCTGTGGCAAAGAGGAGGAACAGGGGGGGGGAGGGGGACGGCCACAGTCATCGCCAGATGTGGAATGACCATGTACACGGTGAACAACAGAAGAAGAAGACAACAGATCTGACACTTGTTTATAGTTTCACCTGGCAAAGACATAACTTTGTCCTGTCTAGTTACAGACGCATTGTCTCACAAGCTTAAAAACCACCATAACAAGTGTGACTGCCCGCGTTCAAGCAAACAGGACTTTTCTCACACTGGACGGAGCAGCAGGGAAGTTTCAGTCTTTGTCTCGTAATTTTTGTATCTGGTGTTTGTTTGTTTGTGATCTTACGCTTGACAAAGGCCATTGGCCGAAAAATTTGCGCCTGTCTTGTCTTGTTGCATTAGATACGCGTTCTTATTCATCTTTTCGTGTTTTTTTTTCTCTGGTTCTTAAAAACCACCATTTCATCTTGTCTGTCTAGTGTATTCCAAGGAATTAACTTCCGTCTCTCTCTGTCCTCTCTCTAATTGTCTATGTCTCTCTTCTCTGTCTAGAGGAGTGTTCTGAGCTTATTGTTTTTGTACTTTGTATCTGCTTCCGTGCTAACTGAATGGGTAGCGCAAACTGTGTTAGAATTTGAGAAGTTCTATACAACATGGAGATAATTCTCAAGGTTATGTCCTTTTGATTTTATTATTATAATCGTTTAAAGCGCAGCGACCAGCCAGCCGCTCGCAGCCATCTCAGGACTAAAGACATCTCAAATAAAAACAAACAAACAAACAAAACAAACCAAACACACATACACGCGCGCGCGCACACAACACCACAACACATCACATCACACACCCACACACACACCACACACACACACACACCACAACACCACGACATCTAAACACACTGATGATTGGAAAAAAACAAAAATGTTAATAATAATGAAACCTCTATTTTCTGTCTTTATTTGCACATGAACAACTTCCCACAATTCCTGTGACATTCAAGCTGAAAGCAGATGTATCAAACATCAAACATTTCTTTTGAATACTTGGCAGACGGTCGATCACTGCCGCTCAGCCAAAATTATCAACATATATGATTATAACACATTATTAGTGTTGTACAGCCAACTCACGTTTGAGAAACTCCACACCCTCCAAAACAACCACACCAATCAACCGATCTCCTTTTTCACGCCAGCATTATTATAGAACGTCCAGATTGTTTCTTCTTAACGTCACTGTCCTCAGGTTGAAACTAAACGTGACTGACGTGCACTGAGGAGAATGCTCACTATTACAGCAGTGAAAAAAGATTTTAGATATTGTGAACAGTTCCTGGGAAAATACTCATTGACCCTTTCAATCCCGCTGCCTGTCCACCAGCAACCTTAATTGTCAACCATGCTGGCAAAGCAAAACTTTAACCCTCTGACTCCCTCACCCTATCCATAAGCTTCATGCAGGAAGCTGGTGGATAGGGTAAGGGAGTCAAAGGATTAAGTTTTTGCAGTTGGTGGATTGGATGCGGGAGTCAAAGGATTAAACACCTTCTTCAAAAAGTGTTGATTTTAGACCGATTTTTGGTGTATATGACTGACTTCAGACTGTATCTTCCTAACGTTTGCTTTCACGAGTCCAGCGGTTTGACCAAAATGTGGTAAATATTCACTTACAAATAGCAACAAAAAAAAAGAAACCTTGTTCGCACATTTCTGTCACACACACACACACACACACACACACACACACACAC
Source organism: Monoplex corrugatus (assembly GCA_030674185.1). Lineage (NCBI taxonomy): Eukaryota > Metazoa > Mollusca > Gastropoda > Littorinimorpha > Ranellidae > Monoplex > Monoplex corrugatus. The sequence continues at coordinate 24,745,793 of JAPXFY010000018.1, read as the reverse complement.
ACACACACACACACACACACACACACACACACACACACACACACACAACACACACACACACACACACACACACACACACACACACACACAGAGTTTTGATCGATATGAAAAAAATCTAGTTTTATAAGGAAAAGGGAGGCTGAAAAAGAAAATCGAAAAAAGGCGAGGGAAAGAAAAAAAAAGGAACTCACCCAGACAGGCGCCCCATGATATGCATGTAACGTGGGTGCATAGAAAATTAAATTTGAAAATAGCATCCCCCTCACCCCTCGAAAGTAAGAAACAAGCAGACTATTTCAATTCATAGTACTCAATAATGCTCCAAAAGAAAGCCTTGTTTGAGAAATATCACAGCCATTCTGCGGTGGTGAAAATATATTGCTGTCAAACATAGACGACTCAGTATAATCTAGTCCTTATCATCACTATAATGAAGTTTTATTATTGTTTTAATGAAAACTTTATCATTATTCATTATCAAGTCTTTATAGATGATTAGCCTTTATCATTATTGTTATTGTCTTTATTACTATAATCAATTATATCACTATCACAATGAAGAATTTTATCGTTATTACAATCAAGTGTCTCTCGTTAGTATCACGAAGTACCCAGCAGTAGTATGTGTCTGTTCCTACTGTGTGCTGGTGTTGTTGGCTCTGACGGGCTTGGCGAAAGGTCTCCAGCCGGTCAGTTCCCTGGCAGGTGGCTGGCTATCTCGCCGCTCCGACATGACACTCTCCACGATGTCTATCATGCGGGGGGTCCGGGTCGTGCTTGTTGGGGAAGGGTCGTTCCTTTCCTGCAGACACACACCACAGATATACATACCTCGACAGACAGACATATATATCATAGACATAGACACGTCGACAGACAGACATACACCACAGATATACATACCTCGACAGACACACACACACCACAGATATACATACCTCGACAGACACACATATACCATAGACATAGACACGTCGACAGACAGACATACACCACAGATATACACACCTCGACAGACACACATATACCATAGACATAGACACGTCGACAGACACACACACACCACAGATATACACACCTCGACAGACACACATATACCATAGACATAGACACGTCGACAGACACACACACACCACAGATATACACACCTCGACAGACACACATATACCATAGACATAGACACGTCGACAGACAGACATACACCACAGATATACATACCTCGACAGACACACATATACCATAGACATAGACACGTCGACAGACAGATATACACCACAGATATACATACCTCGACAGACACACATCACCACAATAACATACCTCGACAGACAACAACATACACAATAGTATAGACACTCGACAGACACACATACAGCATAGATATAGACACGTCGACAGACAGACATACACTACAGATATACATACCTCGACAGACACACATACACCATAGATATACATACCTCGACAGACACACATACACATAGATATAGACACGTCGACAGACACACATACAGCATAGATATAGACACGTCGACAGACAGACACACACCACAGATATAAATACCTCGACAGACAGACATACACCAAGATATAGACACGTCGACAGACAGACATACACCACAGATATACATACCTCGACAGACAGACATACACCACAGATATAGACACGTCGACAGACAGACACACACCACAGATATAAATACCTCGACAGACAGACATACACCACAGATATAGACACGTCGACAGACAGACATACACCACAGATATACATACCTCGACAGACAGACATACACCACAGATATAGACACGTCGACAGACAGACACACATCACAGATATACATACCTCGACAGACAGACACACACCACAGATATACATACCTCGACAGACAGACATACACCAAGATATAACACTCGACAGACAGACATACACCACAGATATAGACACGTCGACAGACAGACATACACCACAGATATACATACCTCGACAGACAGACATACACCACAGATATAGACACGTCGACAGACAGACACACATCACAGATATACAACCTCGACAGACAGACACACACCACAGATATACATACCTCGACAGACAGACATACACCAGAGATATAGACACGTCGACAGACAGACATACACCAAGATATAGACACGTCGACAGACAGATATACACCAGAGATATAGACACGTCGACAGACAGACATACACCACAGATATAGACACGTCGACAGACAGATATACACCACAGATATAGACACGTCGACAGACAGATATACACCACAGATATAGACACGTCGACAGACAATCATACACCAAGATATAGACACGTCGACAGACAGAATACACCAAGATATAGACACGTGACAGACTGATATACACCACAGATATAGACACACGTCGACAGACAATATACACCACAGATATAGACACGTCGACAGACAATCATACACCACAGATATAGACACGTCGACAGACAGACATACACCACAGATATAGACACGTGACAGACTGATATACACCACAGATATAGAACACCGACAGACTAATATACACCACAGATATAGATACGTCGACGACAGATATACACCACAGATATAGACACGTCGATAGACAGATATACACCACAGATATAGACACGTCGACAGACAGACATACACCACAGATAAGACACGTCGACAGAAGATATTACACCACAGTTAGATACGTCGACGACAGATTACACCACGATACGACATGTCGACAGACAGAATCACACCACAGATACAGACACGTCGACAGACAGATATACACCACAGATATAGACACGTCGACAGACAGATATACACCACAGATATAGATACGTCGACGGACAGATATACACCAGAGCGTCGACAGACAGATATGTACCAGAGGTCTAGATACGTCGACAGACAGATTGACATACGTGCACGAACGTCCGTGGAGAAGCAACAAACACACACACACACCACACAACACACAACACACACGACACCACACGCCGAGCACACACACCCCACCACACACACACACACACACACACACACACACACACACACACACACACACACACACACACACACACACATCACACACACATGCACACGCACGAACACCTACGCACATACTGACAGGTATAATGCGCCATGGCGCTCACAATTACACCAACTCGCACACATGCACATACATTGACGAGTATATGAATGGACACAAACACACACAGAGTCAGATACACGCAGACACACATACGCAACACAGACAGACAAAACACACACCAACACAACACACACACACACACACACACACACACACACACACACACACACACACCACACACGCACGCACGCACGCACGCACGCACGCACACACACACCACACACACACACACACACACACACACACTCAAGCCATTAGCAGGGGTGGGCATTCTCCTCGTATCCGTAGATTTCCGCGGCAGACAGAATTAATTTCCTCGGATAACGTGGGCACCTTTCCTCGTAAAATCCAAATCCAACTTCTTTGTTTTGTCAAAGTAGAATAACTACAATGAATGTTGTTTGTGATTTGGTATGTGCATGTGTAGTGCAGAAAATACCTTTTTAAACACTCTGAACGTTTGGTTTGGTTCCTGAAAATGTGCCAGAATGCACACATTTTAATTCCTTAGAAAGATTTCTGGGGGATCATGCACCCAGACCCTCTAGACTACCTCTTTTTTTAAATTTAAAAAAAAACTTTTTAGCACTCCCCATCCCTTTAGTTGAAATTTCAGAATCAATGGTACACAGTCTTGTTTATGCATTATTTTAACGTTTACAAAGCTTGTGTTTGAGCAGGCATTTTTCCTTCTTAGTTATTGTTTACGTTCAGCTTAATCTATCCACTAGCCTATGTGTCTCAGGAATTTTCCTCCATAGCTATTCAAAACAAGTGTGACTGCCGCGTTCAAGCCAACAGGAATCAGAAAAAACACGAAAGAAGAATACGAACGCGTATTTAATACAACAGGACAAGACAGGCGCAAATTTTCGGCCAACTGGCCTTTGTCAAGCGTAAGATTACAAACAAACAAAAACCAGATACAAAAAAATATTCCTTTTCTCATATTGGACACAGCAGCAGGGAAATTTCAGTCTTTTTCTCAAAATATTTGTATCTGGAGTTCGTTAGTTTGTAATCTTACGCTGGACAAAGGCCAGTTGGCCGAAAATTTGCGCCTGTCTTGTCTTGTTGTATTAAATACGCGTTCGTATTCTTCTTTCGTGTTTTTTCTGTTTCCATAGCTATTGTTTACGTTCAGCTTAATCTATCCACCAGCCTATGTGTCTTTTCTGTGTCTTTGTCTCTTCCTTTTTCACACTTGCTTCTCTTACTATACCTCCCCTCTCCCACTCCATTTTATTCCCGTCTAAAATCACTAAGAGCGGGAAAAAAAACATACGAACAACAACAACAACAACAACAAAAAACAACAACAACAACATCCACACATATACATAAACACACACTCACGCACTCGTATGTTCACATTTACCCACACACATGCACGCTTGATGGGACTGACCCAGTTTTTCTTACCTGAATTTTCACCCTTTTCGGTTTGCGTACAGTTTGCCTTGGACTTCTTAACTGAAAGCGTCTGCATCTGAAAATAAAAATCCTCAAGAGAGTCAAGCCATTTTAATAACCTCCCTTCTTGACAGTTATTATGATTAGCATTATTATCATTATCATATCATTATCATTATTATTATGATTATTGTTTTGTTGTTTTTATCACTGTCGTTCTACTTATTATTATCATAAATATGTTATTATCATAGATGTTATTATTTTTGATCGCTATTACCATTTTAATTGGTCTTCAAAGCCTAGCTGACTGCTTAGAGCTTTGACTTTTGAAAAAAATAAAACTTGGAAAAAATTAAATACGCAGTCATGTTATTGCATTCACGCAAATAATCAGGGGATACACGCCTGGTGTTGGCTATTCCGCCCAATTTGTCACCAGGCGGATTAAGAAACAAACCTGAAACATGATTAAGTACTCAAAAACATATAAAAACTGGCCTGTAGCACCATAGATTACCTATAAGCAGTTCACATTTCCTTAAGGCTAAAAATGCAATTAATACATTGTCCAACTGTCAATCTTAATGGAGAGAAAGTATATAGCCTCTGTGGAACACATGAAGGTGAATGGTTGTCCAAAGCAGAAAATGAGAAAGGAAGAAATGACAGAAAGCAAAGGAGCAAAGCAGATACAAAGAGAGTGACAGAAATGAGGAAATTTCTTGTACAGAGTTTCTGAAAGGTGAAGGATACTATCGCACTGAAAGATCCCCCGGTATCCCCAAGGGGGACTTTTTGTTGTTGTTGATAGAATGTAATAATGAAGATACATATGACCTTGACAACCAGTCAGATAATGTGAGCGACAACTATAACATAAAATACGTATTTCAACAATCTTGTAGTTGTCACCGTGTGATTGAGCCAAGGTCGTCAAAGCTTGCACATTCACGAGTATGACTCAAGCCACTATGAAAGGGATAAAATGATCATCTGCACTTAATTGTTTAATGGTAATGTTGCTGTTCATAATTATAAGATTATAAAAATTCACAAAATAAATGGAACCCTATTTCTAAGGTTTGCCATATTTATTACAACCACTTCAATTGCTTACGCATGTACAATGACTCTGCATGCAGAATTCTGACTTTCCAGCAGACAGTTCAGATTGTGTAATCTGCAACGTCACTGCGTTTCACGAGGTAAGGGAAACTATTATTGATCACTGTCGCAAAAACTTTCTGTACAAATTATGTCCCTTTCATTGCTTCTTATGGGTAGCCGATTCATGGTGGGCGGTCCTTCGCGTTGTGTGCGACATGCAGGACCACAGCGAACGGAGATAAAGCTCTGTCTACTTAATCTTCACAGTGTTGACTTGCATTAACTGTTAGAGTTTCCAAACACAAGACTCCCAAACTACCTGTTCCTCTGGTTCTGTGTTGGTTTTATTATTGTTATTAAGTTCAGTCCCAACCCACAACATAAAAAACTGAGTGTGTGCACTGCCCAATTTGAATGTTTCCAACATTCTGGTGGTGTCAGCTTGGTGTGTCATAGGTCCCTCTTCCCCCCCCCCCCTCCCCCATTGCCAGGCCTTGTTGGTGCATACAATATTGCGCAGGCTCGAGGAGTCTGCCAGATAACTGTTTGAAGACTTCGGTGAGCGCATATGGAACTGTCCGAGTACGATGACTCTATTTGAGCAAACTCAAAATACTCGTTGTTATAACCATTGTCATCATCATTACTGTTGTTAGTGCTGCTGTAATGTAAAAGAATATGGGGCAACATGATATAATGGATAGAACTCACTGCAATGTACAAACACAGCACGACCCATTACCATACATAATGCAGCAGTGTCACACAATCACAATCAACATCAAGCGCCCAATATCTAATAACCCCATACCCACAAAATAACACCACACTTAAGCGACTTACACGACACATATAGGCAACAAGAGAAGAAAGAAGCATATAGAGAATGACTACTCATATTAGCACAATCATTCCATACAACATTTAGATGACACACACACACGCACATATACATACAGTACCACAAAACCACATAATCATAGACACACGAGGGATCAGTTTAGAGTTGCAATCGGAAGGTTCTGGGTGCGATCCGCCAAAACACCTCCACCTGGTTGTAAAACGATGGAGTTGTTCAGATCTCTCACGTCAACATGTGTTCAGACCTACCCCTACCTAATCCCCCTTCGTGTGTACACGTATACAGAATATCAAAGACACACTTCTTAACCCTTTGACCCTCACACCCTGTCCACTAACAACCTGCATAGTCAACCATGCTAGCAAATCAAAAACTTAACCCTCTGATTCCCTCACCCTATCCACCAGCATCCTGCAGGAAGTTGGAGGACAGGGTGAGGGAATCAAAAGGTTCGGTTTTTGCTGTTGGTGGGTAGGGTGCAGGAGTCAAAGAGTTAAAAATCCTGTACGTCATGTCAGTGGCTGGCGTATGGGAACAGGAAAACACCCGGCATTGTACGCCCACTGAAGGTGAAGACCGTGCAACACCACAGTGGACTGTGGTCAGTTCATTTAATAGGTCAAGTTCACCATGCTCCACACAAAAGTCTGCTTGGTGTAATGCGCAGTCAATATAAATGAGTTTGGAATCTGGAATTTGGAGTTTGGAGTTTTTCAAGAGGGATTCCTTGCATTCAGTCAATTCCATAAGTACTCTACCAAATCTGCCAGCAATTATCTGGCAGACTTCCTGAGCTTGTGCAAAACCCTATGCACTGGCAGTGGAGACAGAGGGAGAAAGGACTATGAAACACCGAGCTGACATCATCAGAATGATGGAAACATTTAAGATGGGCAGCAAAAAGGCCAATTTTCAATGATGCGGACTGGGATCGAACCAGAGATATGAGATCACAACTCTATCAAAAGGACCAAGTGGCCTGTGTTAAAACATTTGAGGCCAGCACGAGGATCGAACTCACGACCCCCGTTTGCTATATAACAATGATTTGTAACAATCGTAAACACACGACGTTCAACACCTCCTGTACACATACACACTGACAAGGTGACTTACATGATACATATGGCCAGCAACAGCAGAATCAGCATAATGAGGAACACTGCTGATATAAGGACGATCATTGCGTACAGCATGGAGTCACCAGAGTCATTGTCTGCACATCAAAATCACATGTTCGTTAATATATTCATCTGTTCGTTATTTCTTCTTCTTTCGTTTCCCCCCCGTTCCAACCAATATGTTTTTGAATGCGAGTCTTCTTCTTCTATCTTAATCCAAGAAGAGTTAAGAGAGAAGAAGACTCGAACTCGAAAATAAAGAATTGTTCACCAGATTTTTCCAAATGTGTCTGCTGTGTGTAATAGCTTTGGTTTCTGCAAATGGTTTCTCTGTCCATTCTGCATTCAGTCCATCATTTACTTTATCTTCCCCGCCGGCTCCTTCCTTTAACAGTTCCCCGGAAGTGTTTACATAGTCATACCAACAGAGTTTTCTTTTCTTAAATGAAGTCAGCAAATCATATGGTCCAGTGTGCTGCTTCCTACATCCTGACCAGCGTCCTAACCTCTCGGCTATCGCCCCGTCTTCCAACTGTTTAGCTATTTTAGTTCTGTGTTTATTTATTCATATCTATGATTCATCAACACTGTATTCTGTCATTGGTTTGTTGAATCATTTACTATTGATTCAATGATTTCCATACCACTGCCATTCTGAATTCTGTACCACTGCCATATTGAATTCTGTGCCACTGCCATACTGAATTCTGTATCACTGCCATACTGAATTCTGTACCACAGCCATACTCAATTCTGTATCCCTGCCATATTGAATTATGTGCCACTGTCCTTAATTGTGTATCACTGCCATACTGAATACTGTACGACTGCCATACTCTATTCTGTACAACTGCCATACTGAATTCTGTACCACTGCCATACTGAATTCTGTACCACTGCCATACTGAATTCTGTACCACTGCCATACTGAATTCTGTACCACTAACATTCTACTCTTAATCCTGAACTTTTTAATCAACAGTCATAATAAAGACTTTGCCATTAATTAACTGAGTCTTTTAACATTAATGCGCTGTATCAGTTACAATCTGACTGCAAAGTTTTTTTTTCACGGATGAGGCTCATCTAAGAAAACATTGTGTGTCATTATCATCACTATGTGCCCTGCCGCAAGGCATTAACAACCATGGCCCTCCGTGTCGATCTGCCCTTTGTCGCAGCAAGTACATCTCCATCCCTTTCTATCTTCATCCACTCCGCAAATACGTCCAATATTTTATCCCTGGGTCTATCTGGTACTCTTTTCACTCAAGCTTTCCTGTTGTCACTAGGCGCACTCATTTATCTTGCCTCCTAAAATGTCCTATGCAGGTGTGTATCATCCAATCCACCCAGATGTTTAGGGTCATGAAATGTAGAGCAGCGAAAATAATATGGGCACTGCTCCCACAATATTAACTAAGGGAATTGTTGGGGTTATCTCACTCCCAAACGTCCTCGGGATCATTTTCATTAGCAACTATTTTTTTCTGTTGTGATTATTATTGTTATTATTATTGTTGTTATTATCATCATTATTATTATTATTATTATTATTATTTGTCATAGCAAATCTATCGTGTAAAATTCGGGCTGCTTTACCCTGAGAAAACGCGTCGCCACGATGAGGCGCCATCCATTTCCCCTCTTTTTTAATCTCTATGCGTATATTTGACTATGACAATGGATTTTGCGGCAGGATTTTGCCAGGGATGATTCCCTTGTTGCTGTGGGGTGTTTAGAATGCTCTGAGTGCCTACAACACACCGGACCTCAGTTTGTCTTAAACAACTGTGGCCTGCTTGATGGTCGACTCCACGACCCTGTTCTATCTTACCAACTGATCCAAACACATAAGTGTATTGTATTGTCCGATAGATTAGTATCTAAACCGCCATTTATGATCTAGCTGGGGGGAGGGGGAGGGGGACAGGGAGGGGGGGGAGAAAAGAATCCCTGTTCGATCCGTGACTTGAACTCAGGTGCCTCATATCCTAAACAGGTGCTTTAACCACCAGGCCACACAGGTCACTTCTCCTAGGATAAAGCTCTTGCCTTACCTGAGTCTTTCTTGACTTACGTGTGCAGTCTGTTATGTGCGTTTATCGCTGGGTAGAACATCGAGACTTCACCAGTTGACAAGAAACACCACGAGAGCGCGGATGGGACCTGGAGCACCAATGCTTCGCACTCTGGGGACACTCACCTCCCAAGCTCCTTACGACAATCGATAGTCATTTCTTCAAGCAAATGGGGGCTGTCCATGCGTTACATGACCCATTCGGACCCAGTCATCAGTTACCTTGTTTACAAACCGTACATGTAACTGATGACTGGGTCCGTAACTGATGACTGGGTCCAAATGGGTCATGTAACGCATGGGCAGCCCCCATTTGCTTGAAGAAATGACTGTCGATTGGCGTCGGGAGCTTGGGAGGTGAGTGTCCCTGGAGTGGCGAGGCATTGGTGTTCCAGGTCCCATTCGCGCTCTCGTGGTGTTTCTTGTTAAATTAAGACTTCGCCAGCGTGTAAAAGTTTACGTATAGGTTTGCGGTATTGCCATGGCTTTTTTGGTCAGCCCCGTTAGCTCACATGGTTAGCGCATCATGCTGATAACGCTGGGGTCACGAGTTGAACCCTCAGGTGGGACAGTTTTTCTTTTTCTTTCTACGCAGGCTGATTGTTTCGTTGGATTGAACTGTCCACTCAAGATCTGATATCTTAAGGTCAACCCCAGCTAGCAACATTAAAAACTGGCCAGCTCACTGCCCATCTTTATATTTCCATCTTTCTGGTTGTGCCAGCTGAGTCTTCCATAGGTCCCTCCTCCACCATCCGTTCCCATTTGTTGCCAACATGGAGGGTTTTGCACAGGCTCAGGACATTTGCCAGACAATCACCGGCAGATTTGGGTGGAGCGCATTTGGGACTGTACGAGTGCGATGAATCCCTCTTGAACAAACTCCAAACTGTGTGGCTGGTTGGGACCCATCTATCACATGGAACCTGCGGTGTTCGTGCTTATGGAATCCTCCCAGCAGTGTATTACTGCCTTGAGCAAACTTCACGTGCTTGATTTTTTGTTGTATTTTTCTTTCTAAAGTATCCCACACAGTGCGTTTCTTCGCTTGTTGTTGTAAGTTGTAGTTGTTGTTCCTGGTGGTGGTGGTGCTATTGTTGTTTTTGTTGTTGTTTTGCTTGCTTGTTTGCTTGCTTGCTTGCTTGTTTGCTTGATTGGTTGGTTGGTTGGTTGGTTGGTTGGTTGATTGATTGATTGATTGATTGATTGATTGATTGATTGATTGTTCCATAAAGTTGATTTAACCTACTGAAATCCACAGTCTGTTCATGAACATCCGCCCGGGAAATATATGTACAGGTGGGGGCAGATCCAGACCAGACACCGGCGCTGCAGAGCTGGGAGGGGGAACCACTCATAGTGTACCCCGAGTAACAGCGGTACGTCACCAGGTCCCCACTGCTGTAAGGTGATGACGTCAGTATCTCCGCATTGGCCACCCCAGCTGGTTCCGAACAGCTCTGTGCCAGTACTGGAACAAAATAAAATAAAATAAAATAAAATAAAATAAAATAAAATAAAATAAAATATATAAAAAAAGCGAGATCATGGTGACATGCTGATGATTGTCACGACACAATCAGATCATAATGTCATACTGTTTGGAGATTCCAGTTTGTTCAAGAGGGATTTATCAGGCTTGGACAATTCCACACGCGTTCCACCCAAATATGCCAGAAATTTATTTTTGAGCCTGTGCAAAACTCAACGCCTGGCACGATTTTGAAATGAGCAGGGGGAATAGAGATCTATGAAACAAGAAGATGACACCAGCTGAATGATGGAAACGTTAAGGAGCGCAGCAACAGGTCAGTTTTTTAATAGTACAGTCTAGGATTGACCTGGAGTATCAGATCTTGAGTCCACGGCTCTATCAAAACAACCACCAGCCGGGTGTAAAGATGACAGCGACGAAGAGCTGTGAGGTGTTGATGGTCCTTAAACAAACAAACCACTAGTTGCCGTGGTACAGTGATTATCACAACGGTCTACCGACTGCAAGATCGTGGGTTCAAATCCAGTTAGTCGTCTCAAAAACGTTATGGGATTTGTCGGCCCCCAAATGGCTCCTAGCAGAACTGACTGTGCTATAGGCTCATTGTAAAGACTGGGACCTCACAGTCCAGTTTCATCCACTTGACGCAGTGGTCAGTGGCAGTGTTGCTGAAATCAAACGCCTGACCAACACCACAGGTGTCTGTATCTCGGGGCTGGCTGACACCTGGATGATATTGTGAAGGGTAGCGTAGAGTACAGTCCTGTCACGCAGTCTCAATCCTACACAGAACTCTCACGTACAGCATTGTGAAAAAAATTGTCCCAGATTCTGCACAGTAAATGAGCGTAGAAATGGGAGAAGAAACACACACACACACACACAACATACACACACACACACACACACACACACACACACACACATACACACACACACACACACACACAACACACACACACACACACACACACACACACACACACATACACACACACACACACACACACACATACATCACACACACACACACACACACACACCACACACACACACAACACACACTCACACACACACATACATCACACACACAACAACAACAAACAAACAAACGAATAAACCGACATAAGCTTCTGGGAGGAGGGGACCAAGTCAGTGGTATAATCAGTGTTTAACAACCTCAGCAGGACTATAGACCGTCTCAAATATGGCACATACATCTAAACACGTGGATCACCTCGGAACAAAGAACGTCTGGAAATATTCCAAGGATATGTCCCTGGCGTTGGCCATTCTGCCAAATTTATCAGCATGGGAAATATCAAAAAACACGTCTGAATTCAAATGCATCACCATAACTAAGTACACAAAAACATACATAAAAATAGGCCTACAGTATCTAAAATTGCAATTAAGCAGTTCACATTTCCCTAGAGTTAAAATGCAGTCACCTCATGTACCCAGTTATCAGGTCTAATGGACAGAAAGTATGTGAGGCTTTATGGAAAACATATGGGTGAACGGTCCAACAAGGCAGACAATGAGTAAGGAAGAGATGACACAAAGCAAACAAGCAAGGAAGAAACAAAGAGAATGACAGAGAAGTGGAAATTTCTGACACATTGTCTCCAGAAGATGGGGAAAATATTTATACTGAAAGAGTCCTCGGCATCACCACTGTGGTGATCTCAAATGCCTTCTGACTGTAGCATTACGACGTTAGCAGTGACGGACTATGGCTCACTTTTGTATTGGCGTCTCAAGAAACGTTGCATATTTGTAGAAAAAAAAATCACTTTTATACAATCTTTGTCTGTGAGTTATGCTAAAAAGTTGCTACATGATGTTACTGCCGGTCCCAAACACTTACAGTTAAATAGATACCAAAGTTAACTAAATCCTTGCACTTTTACTGAGATTTATTTCATTCTTGCAAAGCTCGAAACGGTTGTACTCAGTATCTCGTAAGGGAAGTTACCTGTCGTGAAACTCGAATGACTGCAAGACTAGCTCCAGCAAATCTGTACCATAACTGTGACGAAGTATTCTACAGCACAAACGCAAGATAACTATGCAATCCTAAATCAGTTACTGAGCGTGCTTTCAGTTTCACTGTGCCATCTGTTTGGAAGTCATTGAGGCTGATGTGAGAGATCTGCCCATCTCTTCACACTACATGTATTTCACTTACCTGTTCACCCTTCCTCCGTGGGGATGCCGGGGACTTTCTCAGTATTAATAGTGTCCCCACCTTCTGGAGTTTCCGTGCTAGAAATTTCTTTTCTGTCACTCTCTTTGTTTCTGCCTTATTTCTTTGCTTTCTATCATTTCTTCCTATAATTTTCTGCCTTGCTGGTCCATTCACCTGTATGTGTTCGAAAAAGTCTTCATACTTTCTGTTAGGACTGATAATTGGGCACATGTATTAAGTGCATTTTTGGCTCTAGGGAAATGAGATATGCTGGAGCAATTTTTAGGCAACTTAAACGCATTTTTTATACATGGTTTAGTGTCCTTAATTATGTTTAAATCTGTATTTAGGTATGTTTTTAAATCCCCTGTGTAAAAAATTGGACCGAATGGTCAACACCAGGGGCATCTCCTTAGATTATGTGTGCGAATGCATTGATATAATTTTTTTTATGTACTTAATGTTCTTTTGTTTTTTTCCCCCTGTTGAAGTACTGCCTGTGTATTGAAATGGTTACAGCTCTGATATAGCTCTACGCAGTCGACTGGGCTTCAAACAAAACTAACAATAACAATGACCTGTTCACACATGTCTTCCATTATTGATATCATGGTCATATATTTGTCATATGATATTTGTTCATCCACCAACATGCGCTTCCACTTCTACACTATCGGCCATGTGCCATTGTGGAATCACTCATGTATGTATACGTTATTGACCGCGAGTATACGTGTATGTATGTTTGAACGTTATTAGAATATCTTCTTTTGTACATGTGTAATATGACATGGGTGTATGCGTGATATATTCGTGCTTCTGCGTATATTACACTTTGTGTTTTGCAAAACATGTAATACACAGTGAGTCTAAATGAGTCTGGAGAAAAGCACAATATTGTTATCATCATCGTATTATTATTTTCATTATTGTTATTATCATAATTATTTATCGTGATTATGATTATGATGATGATTATTATTATTACTATCATCATTATAATTATCATTGTTATAAAATAACTATAATCATCATTATTGATATTATTGTTGTTATTATTATTATTATGTTACTATCATTGTTATCACTATTCTTTCAATATTTTTATTGTTATCATTATCATTGTTGTTGTTTAAATTTAAGCCATTACCATTACCGTTGATTGAGTCTATTGTTACAAATTACAGAAAGACAGGCACAGAGCGAGAGGGAGAGAGAGAGAGAGAGAGAGTAAGAGAGAGAGAGAGAGTGAGAGAGAGAGAGAGACAGAGAGAGAGAGAGAGAGGATGAATGAATGTCTGTTTGAAAAAATGTACGAACAAACAAATCACGGAATGAATGAACGCACGAACGAACAAATGAATGAGCAAATGAAATCATTTCAACAGTAATAACAACAACACAATAATACTGTTTGCTATTGTTCGGTCAATGTGATACATCTACAGCTGCAAAAAAAAAAAAAATCTTTGTTAAATCAACAGGCAAAGTAGCCTACTAAAAGTCAATGGCAGAGAAACAGAGAATAACATAATTACCACATGATATACATGCAGACACGAACAGCAACACAGTGGTCGAGCTTGGTGGTATCCACACGTCCGCCATGATCGTATGGTAGGCTAACGGTAAGATTTGGTCTTACCGTTACATTAATCCTTTAATCTTTTCGCAGTTGAGAGCTCTGCCAATGACCTGATTTCATCGCTTTTGGCGCCGTGCGTCTCTCTCTCTCTCTCTCTCTCTCTCTCTCTCTCTCTCTCTCTCCCCCTCTGTTTTCTGTCTTCTGTCTCTCTTTCTCGGTCTTTCTCTGTCTGGCTGGCTGGCTGGCTCTCTCTCTTTCTCTCTTTCTCTGTCCGTCTGTCTCTTTTTCTTGGTCTCTCTTTCTCTGTCTGTCTGTCTGTCTCTCTCTCTCTCTTTCTTTCTCAACCGCTTGCGAGTCAGACTCTAATCCATATACTTTGCTCTTTTTCGTACTTCCTAGACAATTCTTTAAAAAACCCACTAGGAAAGATAGAAAATGAGCAAGACAGAAAGAATACAGTGCGTCATTTATTGTAAAGAAAGGCCAGCCACCACCTCCATCTGAAGGGGTGTAAGCAATGATATAACAATGGCACATTGTAATATATTCGAGCCGTGTAGATATACAGTAGAAAACATACATTTGGATTATAGCCGTACTATGGATAAACCTTAGACGTACATAAAAACCTTTTTGTCTGTCATTGAGGATTGAGAAATCAGTCTGATTTGGTGAATGTGAGAATTACTTCTCTTATAATAATAATAATAATAATAATAATTACAAAATATTTATATAGCGCAAAATCTTGATAAAATCAAATCTAAGCGCTGAAACAGACACACACGCACGCACGCACACACACGCACGCACGCACACACACACACACACACACACACACACACACACACACACACACACACACACACACACACACACACACACACACACACACACACACGCAATGCTATAAATGGGGAGAAAGAATGAAAGCAATGGAAAATTATAGAGAGCATATTATATACAATTATATATTACAATGTGATTCCCCTCCGAGTGGAGACAGGCTGCAGAGGGGGTTGAGTGAGGTCAGGATTTTATGCAGAGGAGAAAAGGTGAGTTTTGAGAGCGGACTTGAAGGAGACAAAAGTAGGTTGCTGACGGACTGAGAGAAGAAGTTTGTTCCAGGAGAGTGGACACCTTGTGTAGATATAAACACAGATTTCTCAAAAAGTCTTTATTTCTGGAGGGCAAAAATAATGTCAACGAAAACATATTCTACTTCTTGTGGTAGAGAGAGAGAGGGAGAGAGAGAGGGGGGGGGGAGAGAGAGAGAGAGAGAGATGGGGTAAGACAGAGGGGGTGAGGGAAGAGAGACTGGAAAGAGAGAAAGGACAGTAAATACTGATGTCTCTATCTTCAGTTCTTTAAACGTGAGCTAAACAGGGTTGTGAACATATAAGGACGATGGAATCTTTTTTTTTTTTTTTTTCATTTTCTTATTTTTTCATCACGATTATTATAACCGTTGTAGTTGTTGTCGAAACAGTACTTGTTGCTGTTGTTGCTGTTGTTGCTGTTGTTGTCGATGATGTAAACGCATTTACCTTTGGTCTTTCCCCTGTCCTTTGATCGAGCCTATATTCAGTGAAAGACATGAAGGTCTTCGTCTAATTTTGAAAAGACGCAAGTATTCATTAGCATATGCTGTGTGAATCAGAAAAAACAGCGGTATTACAGGGTATACTTAGAAGAGTTTCGATTCTTTTTGCATTAGACCATAGATATAGATAGGAAGACACTAAACTAGCTCTATTGCTCTATGATAACCATTCTTTTTGCATTAGACCATAGATATAGATAAGAAGACAGTAAACTAGCTCTATTGCTCTATGATAACCATTCTTTTTGCATTAGACCATAGATATAGATAAGAAGACAATAAACTAGTTCTATCGCTCTATGATAACCATTCTTTTTGCATTAGACCATAGATATAGATAAGAAGACAATAAACTAGTTCTATCGCTCTTTTTCCATTAGACCATAGATATGGATAGAAAGACAATAAACTAGCTCTATCGCACTATGATAACCATTCTTTTTGCATTAGTCCATGTCACGAGCATACAGACCTAAATAACGTCGCTGTGTTACTAAATTAGCTTCAGTTCAATTTTGCCGGATTTTTCTGTTATCAGAAAAACAGAAGAGGATATGCAGACAGTTTACAATTTCTTCTAAAAAGGGAATTTTATGATTGAAAAAAAAAAAGCGAAAGATTGAAAACGAAAACGAAAGAGATCCCAAGTTTATCACTAATGTACAATCAGGAGCAAAGTATCACACCACACATTATCCACCAGAAAATAATCTTTAACTTGTCTCAACATTGTTCCGAAGTATAAAGGTTTAATCAGAAGAAAGTGGTGTTGAGGCAATCATTACAAATTGGTATAAATCGTATTTTATAGCGCTACTCTACCAATCCCTTTGACTTCACTGAGCATAGCAAATGATCAGACTTTTTGAAGAGCACGAAGAATCGAAGCTGTTATGCCAGTTGACCGCAGTCCATTATACTCTTGTACAGTTTGCATCTTTGGTGGACGTGCATGCTGGGTGTCTTTATGTTTCCATAAGCCGGCCTCGGACATGACTTTCAGGATCTTTAACGTGCTGATTTGTTATTATGCATGCATATGCACACGAAGGAGGTCTAGCCACTGGCAAGTGTGTATACATGTTGACCCGGGAGATGGGACAACTCTCCACCCTTTACCCACCAGGCGAACGTGTCTGGGTGGATTATACCCAGAACCTCCTGATTAGAAGTCCGACGATTACCAACTTTCGTTTTCATTTTCGTATTGCTTATAACCCAGCCGACCACACAAACATTTTCAAGTTTAACCCTTTGACTCCCGCACCCCATCCATCCTAAGCAAAAACTTGACGATTTGATTCCCTCACCCTACCCACCAGCTTCTTGCAGGAAGCTGATGGATAGAGTGAGGGAATCAAAGGGTTAAGTTTTTGCTTTGCTAGCATGGTTGACAATGCAGGATGCTGGTGGACAGGATGCGGGAGTCAAAGGGTTAATTGAAAAGACAAGGTTAAAATCAATTACACGATCATCATTTCAAGTCTAAATGTATTTAAATCTTCTCAGTACGTATAATAATATAAGATGAAACATACTGATCTCTTGTAAAAACTTGAAAGTTGATCCTGAGGCACATCTCTGAAGAGATTCTTTAAGGAGTCTGTTGTACAGTGTTCATTGTCACATCGTGCGAGTCCAAGCATTCCATAAGAAGGTGTAAAAAATTAAATGGCTCGTCACACAGTGTACACCACGATGCTGCTTCGTTTTCTAAAAGTTATCATTGAGTGTAGGATGTGTGACACGTGTATAACCCATGTGACAATGTCTCTGTCCTAAAGTTCCTAGGAACAGATGGGAGAATCCGTTTAAGGTCGGGACAGATCTGAAAACGTTTCCTGTCTGTCTGTTTTCCAATCCTCCTGCCAGACATTTTTTTAACATATGTTTGTATTTGGGGTTTCAGACCTTTGTGAGAAAATCGGATGAAGGATTTAGACATCTTTTCTGTTGTGGCATTATTGGCAAGGCAGTCAGCCTTTTCACTGTCTTGAATACCAACCTGACCGAAAATCCAGGCATAAATAATGTTGTAATTGCCAGTTTTAAGAGAGGAAGAGAGTTCAAAGAATTTCGAAAGCTCTGGGTCACTGATGTTTTGGCCAGCAATTGCCTGAAAAGCGGAAAGAGTCCGAGAAGATGAACAATTCTTTATGCTTGGATTGGGACACCATTTCTGGTTCCATGACTCGCGCCCGTCATAAGCTAGAAGGTAGCTGAGATGTTAGTCTATGTTATTATCCATATCTATGATAAGGCTGACATGTACGATGTCCATTGCATCAGCTACACCTGACTCTTCACATAAAAAAAGAGCTTTCCAACCTCTGCATAAACAGCTTTTCAGTAGCATGAAACGTTTTGCCATCCTTCTATACATAATTCTGCGTGACTTCTGATATACAACTTTTCTGCGCGGTGGAAGAGAGAGAGAGAGAGAGAGAGAGAGAGAGAGAGAGGAGGAGAGAGAGAGAGACAGAGACAGAGACAGAGACAGAGAGACACAGAGAGACACGAGAGAGAGACGAGACGAGACAGAGAGAGACAGACAGAGAGGAATTAAAAAGGAAAACTAAGAGCCATAAAAAAGGATACGAGGAACAAAGGTCTAATTGGAGTGATCCTATCATAACCGTGTTACTTGTTCTCCTTTATGCCCGATTTGATGATGTACTATTTCAAATCCAAAACATGTGTGACTGCCCGCGTTCAAGCAAACAGGAACCAGAAAAAACATGAAAAAAGAATAAGAACGCATATTTAATGCAACAAGACAAGACAGGCGCAAATTTCGGCCAACTGGCTTGGTCACACTGGACAGAGCAGCAGGGAAGTTTCAGTCTTTTTCTCCTAATTTTTATATCTGGTGTTTTGTTTTGTGATCTTACGCTTGACCAAGGCCAGTTGGCCGAAAATTTGCGCCTATCTTGTCTTATTGTATTAAATACGCGTTCTTCTTTTTACGTGTTTTTTTTTCTGGTTTCGATGTACTATTTTGTTTTACAGCCTGTGATACGTTTGCTTTGATATACAAGACTACACAACACAACGCAATGTAACGCAACACAGCACAGTACAAGACAATACAATATACATATATGTTTGTTGTGTGAGTAATTATCAAGAAGAATAGGAAGAAAAAGTAAGACTTCAGTGCAAAGGGGAAAATATCTGCCTGAATTGATATGGTTACTCACATCAAACAATCCCTTTCACTCCCTTTCGCTCTCTCCCCCCTCCGCCCGCCGCCCCTCTTATTGACTTCCCAGGGAATAGTCATGCACGCATCTTCGAACCGCACGCACGACAAGCATAATCTACCGCCGGGACATGGCGGCAAGCCCCACGCGGGGGATGAAGGGAAGAGATCACGTGGTGCAAAACAAGAGGATGATGGGATGGATCAGACAAGGACGGATTAGGAGTGAAGAACTCTGGGCGACTTGCTACACGGACGGCCCCCCAGTGAGACACGAACCCCCTACGGTGACCGGCCGACTTCGGTGACAGTATAAGCGTGGTATTAGCTACTAGCCAGACCACTGATTTTTGCCGCGAAAAAAATGGCTGAGACCTCCCTGTGGGGTCCCTAACTTTCCCGCTGTCCCAGCAGTGAACACGTAGCAAAACGCCCCTGTGGAGGGCTCCTGACTTTCGTTCTCTTTCCATTAAAAAGACATACTAACAATGATGACGATTTGTATGGCGACCATCATCACAAACTCACTCAGGAAGATCTTCTGACCGGAGGATGCTCCAAATCCTATCAAGTACTTGGTTTGGTTTGGTTCAGTTTTTACGTCGGCACCCACCTCAGGTGATTCGGCGGACGGGGATAACCATCCCAGGGAAAGTGAGTGAAGGGGAGGGTGCTATCTAATCCTATGTTGACTCCGCCAGAAAACAAAGATGTTAAGATGGGACAGTGAGAAGGCCAGTTCATGTAGCGCACCCCGGGATTCGAACCCACAACTATTAGGATCTGAATCCGACGTTCAAACCAACTGAGCTACTGGGGCCTGCTAAGTGCTTGGGTCACAGCGTGGCCTAGAAGTAACAAGTGTCATCCTATGCATAGGACTGACCATGGTAATTGTTCGATGAAGAAGAGGAAGCAGAATTACAAAGTAAACTACTGAGCATCAAACCAATAAGCACTTGTGCCTGCGCAAGACAAGTAACTTTATTTATGTTGTCGGTGATTGGCATGCATATATCAAGACAAAACCCTGCATGTTAAAGAACATTTTTGATTCAGTGCATTTAACTTAAGCCAGGTGCCTTCCCCATTCTCTTGCAAGATTTCAGAAAGGCGAGAAGGCTAATTGGTCTTCAAAAGGTGGGACCTGGGAAATCAACCTATCTCTCCAATGTTTTATACCAAGCAGCCGGGCAATGCCCTGCTCTTCACGAATTTCAACTGCCGTGGGATCTTTAGCGTGCGCAGCCAGAAGGCACACGGGTCCGACTCGTTTTTCGTCCCCTTCTG
>JAPXFY010000018.1:24639688-24722188 GCA_030674185.1 Monoplex corrugatus | reverse complement strand
TATACAGAGGTCTTAAAACACACTTGTGGTACTATACAGAGGTTCTAAAACACACTTGTGGTACTATACAGAGGTTCTAAAACACACTTGTGGTACTATACAGAGGTCTTAAAACACACTTGTGGTACTATACAGAGGTCTTAAAACACACTTGTGGTACTATACAGAGGTCTTAAAACACACTTGTGGTACTATACAGAGGTCTTAAAACACACTTGTGGTACTATACAGAGGTCTTAAAACACACTTGTGGTACTATACAGAGATCTTAAAACACACTTGTGGTACTATACAGAGGTCTTAAAACACACTTGTGGTACTATACAGAGGTCTTAAGACACACTTGTGGTACTATACAGAGGTCCTAAAACACACTTGTGGTACTATGCAGAGGTTCTAAATACACTTGTGGTGCTACACAGAGGTTCTAAAACACACTTGAGGTACTATACAGAGGTCCTAAAACACACTTGGGGTACTATACAGAGGTCCTAAAACACACTTGGGGTACTATACAGAGGTCCTAAAACACACTTGTGGTACTATACAGAGGTCCTAAAACACACTTGTGGTGCTACACAGAGGTTCTAAAACACACTTGTGGTACTATACAGAGGTCCTAAAACACACTTGTGGTGCTACACAGAGGTTCTAACACACTTGAGGTACTATACAGAGGTCCTTAAAACACACTTACGGTACTGCAAAACTCGTTCTCTCCTTCATAATGTCTCGCTTTGACTATTGCAATTCACTCCTGTCTGGTCTTCCTGCCTCCACCACTCACATCCTACAGCGCATTCAAAACAATGCTGCACGCCTTGTTCTCAAAAAAAAAAAAAGCTGACCACATATCTCCTCTCCTGGCACAACTTCACTGGCTCCCTGTATCAAAGCGCATACAGTACAAACTAGACACCATGTGCTACAAAAGCCTCAATAACGCAGCCCCCGATTACCTGTCAAGCCTACTTGAGATCTATCTTCCCTCACGTACCCTCCGCTCTGCCTCCGATCCTCTGACTTTTCGCTTTCCACGCATTAAGCTCAATACCTATGGTCCACGAGCCTTCTCTGTTTCTGGTCCGCTCTCCTGGAACAAACTTCCTCTCTCAGTCCGTCAGCAACCTACTTTTGTCTCCTTCAAGTCCGCTCTCAAAACTCACCTTTTCTCCTCTGCATAAAATCCTGACCTCACTCAATCCCCTCTGCAGCCTGTCTCCACTCGGAGGGGAATCACATTGCAATATATAATTGTATATAATATGCTCTCTATAATTTTCATTGTTTTTATTCTTTCTCCCATTTATAGCCGTGTGGTGTGTGTGTGTGTGTGTGTGTGAGTGTGTGTGTGTGTGTGTGTGTGTGTGTGTGTTGTGTGTGTGTGTGTGTTGTGTTGTGTGTGTGTGTGTGTGGGTGCGTGTGTGTGCGAGCGTGCGTGCGTGTGTGTCGTGCGTGCGTGGTGTGTGTGTGTTTCAGCGCTTAGATTTGATTTTATCAAGATTTTGCGCTATATAAATATTGTAATTATTTATTATTATTATTACTATACAGAGGTCCTAAAACACACTTAAGGTACTATACAGAGGTCATAAAACACACTTAAGGTACTATACAGAGGTCCTAAAACACACTATAGTGGTACTATACAGAGGTCCTAAAACACACTTAAGGTACTATACAGAGGTCTAAAACACACTTAAGGTACTATACAGAGGTCCTAAAACACACTTAAGTGTACTATACAGAGGTCCTAAAACACACTTAAGTGGTACTATACAGAGGTCCTAAAACACACTTACAGTGGTACTATACAGAGGTACCTAAAACACACTTACAGTGGTACTATACAGAGGTCCTAAAACACACTTACAGTGGTACTATACAGAGGTCCTAAAACACAACTTACAGTGGTACTATACAGAGGTCATAAAACACACTTATAGTGGTACTATACAGAGGTCCTAAAACACACTTATAGTGTACTATACAGAGGTCCTAAAACACACTATAGTGGTACTATACAGAGGTCCTAAAACACACTTATAGTGGTACTATACAGAGGTCCTAAAACACACTTACAGTGGTACTATACAGAGGTCCTAAAACACACTTATAGTGTACTATACAGAGGTCCTAAAACACACTATAGTGGTACTATACAGAGGTCCTAAAACACACTTACAGTGGTACTATACAGAGGTCCTAAAACACACTTATAGTGGTACTATACAGAGGTCCTAAAACACACTTATAGTGGTACTATACAGAGGTCCTAAAACACACTTATAGTGGTACTATACAGAGGTCCTAAAACACACTTAAGTGGTACTATACAGAGGTCCTAAAACACACTTACAGTGGTACTATACAGAGGTCCTAAAACACACTTACAGTGGTACTATACAGAGGTCCTAAACACACTTTACGGTACTATACAGAGGTCCTAAAACACACTTACAGTGGTACTATACAGAGGTCCTAAAACACACTAACGGTACTATACAGAGGTCCTAAAACACACTTCTGTACTATACAGAGGTCCTAAAACACACTAACGGGTACTATACAGAGGTCCTAAAATACACTTACTGTACTATACAGAGGTCTTCTAAACACACTTACGGTACTATACAGAGGTCTAAAAACCACACGTGTACTATACAGAGGTCCTAAAACACACTTACTGTACTATACAGAGGTCCTAAAACACACTTCATGTACTATACAGAGGTCCTAAAACACACTACGGTACTATACAGAGGTCCTAAAACACACTTACATGTACTATACAGAGGTCCTAAAACACACTTACGTGGTACTATACAGAGGTCCTAAAACACACTTAAGGTACTATACAGAGGTCCTAAAACACACTTACTGTACTATACAGAGGTCCTAAAACACACTTACGTGTACTATACAGAGGTCCTAAAACACACTTACGTGTACTATACAGAGGTCCTAAAACAACTTACTGTACTATACAGAGGTCCTAAAACACACTTAACTGGTACTATACAGAGGTCCTAAAACACACTTGACGGTACTATACAGAGGTCCTAAAACACACTTACATGTACTATACAGAGGTCCTAAAACACACTTACAGTGTACTATACAGAGGTCCTAAAACACACTTACTGTACTATACAGAGGTCCTAAAACACACTTCATGTACTATACAGAGGTCCTAAAACACACTTACTGTACTTACAGAGGTCCTAAAACACACTTACGTGGTACTATACAGAGGTCCTAAAACACACTTACAGTGGTACTATACAGAGGTCCTAAAACACACTTACTGTTACTATACAGAGGTCCTAAAACACTTACAGTGCTACTATACAGAGGTCTTAAACACACTTACTGGTACTATACAGAGGTCCTAAAACACACTTACGTGGTACTATACAGAGGTCCTAAAACACACTAACGTGTACTATACAGAGGTCCTAAAACACACTTACTGTACTATACAGAGGTCCTAAAACACACTAATCGGTACTATACAGAGGTCTAAAAACACTTACTGTACTATACAGAGGTCTAAAACACACTTACTGTACTATACAGAGGTTTCCTAAAAACACACTTACTGTACTATACAGAGGTCCTAAAACACACTTACTGTACTATACAGAGGTCCTAAAACACACTTACTGTACTATACAGAGGTCAAAACACACTTATGTTTACTATACAGAGGTCCTAGAACACACAGTTGGTACTATACAGAGGTCCTAAAACACACTTACTGTACTATACAGAGGTTCCTAAAACACACTTACTGTACTATACAGAGGTTCCTAAAACACACTTATGTACTATACAGAGGTCCTAAAACACACTACTGTACTATACAGAGGTACTAAAACACACTTGTGGTACTATACAGAGGTTCCTAAAACACACTTACTGTACTATACAGAGGTCCTAAAACACACTTACTGTACTATACGAGGTCCTAAAACACACTTACGTGTACTATACAGAGGTCCTAAAACACACTTTGGTACTATACAGAGGTCCTAAAACACACTGTGGTACTATACAGAGGTACTAAAACACACTGTGGTACTATACAGAGGTCCTAAAACACACTTGTGGTACTATACAGAGGTCCTAAAACACACAGTGGTACTATACAGAGGTCTAAAACACACTTAGTGTACTATACAGAGGTCCTAAAACACACTCAGTGGTACTATACAGAGGTCTAAAACACACTTACAGTGGTACTATACGAGGTCCTAAAACACACTTACAGTGTACTATAAGAGGTCTAAAAACACACTTAATGGTACTATACAGAGGTCCTAAAACACTTACATGGTACATACAGAGGTCCTAAAACACACTTACAGTGGTATATACAGAGGTCCTAAAACACACTATAGTGGTACTATACAGAGGTCCTAAAACACACTTAGTGGTACTATACAGAGGTCCTAAAACACTTAGGTACTATACAGAGGTCCTAAAACACACTTAGGTACTATACAGAGGTCCTAAAACACACTTGGGTACTATACAGAGGTCCTAAAACACACTTATGGTACTATACAGAGGTCCTAAACACACTTCAGTGGTACTATACAGAGGTCCTAAAACACACTTGGGTACTATACAGAGGTCCTAAAACACACTTCGTGGTACTATACAGAGGTCTAAAACACACTTGGTACTATACAGAGGTCCTAAAACACACTTAGGGTACTATACAGAGGTCCTAAAACACACTTCAGTGGTACTATACAGAGGTCCTAAAACACACTGGGTACTATACAGAGGTCCTAAAACACACTTACAGTGGTACTATACAGAGGTCCTAAAACACACTTACAGTGTACTATACAGGTCCTAAAACACACTTACAGTGCACTATACAGAGGTCCTAAACACACATTACAGTGGTACTATACAGAGGTCCTAAAACACACTTACAGTGGTACTATACAGAGGTCTAAAACACACTTGGGTACTATCAGAGGTCCTAAAACACACTTAAGGTACTATACAGAGGTCCTAAAACACACTTACAGTGGTACTATACAGAGGTCTAAAACACACTTATGGTACTATACAGAGGTCCTAAAACACACTTACAGTGTACTATACAGAGTCCTAAAACACACTTAGGTACTACACAGAGGTCCTAAAACACACTTACATGGTACTATACAGAGGTCCTAAAACACACTTATGGTACTATACAGAGGTCCTAAAACACACTTACAGTGGTACTATACAGAGGTCCTAAAACACTTAGTGATACTATACAGAGGTCTTTAAAACAC
Organism: Monoplex corrugatus; assembly: GCA_030674185.1. NCBI lineage: Eukaryota > Metazoa > Mollusca > Gastropoda > Littorinimorpha > Ranellidae > Monoplex > Monoplex corrugatus. The sequence continues at coordinate 24,716,885 of JAPXFY010000018.1, read as the reverse complement.
CTACAGTGTACTATACAGAGGTCTAAACACACTTACAGTGGTACTATACAGAGGTCCTAAAACAACTTACATGGTACTATACAGAGGTCCTAAAACACGCTACAGTGTACTATACAGAGGTCCTAAAACACACTTAAGGTACTATACAGAGGTCCTAAAACACACTTACAGTGGTACTATACAGAGGTCCTAAACACACTTACAGTGGTACTATACAGAGGTCCTAAAACACACTTATAGTGTACTATACAGAGGTCCTAAAACACACTTTAGTGGTACTATCAGAGGTCCTAAAAACACTTACAGTGGTATATACAGAGGTCCTAAAACACACTTACAGTGTACTATACAGAGGTCCTAAAACACACTGTGGTACTATACAGAGGTCTAAAACACACTTACAGTGGTACTATACAGAGGTCCTAAAACACACTTACAGTGATTATACAGAGGTCCTAAAACAAACTTGTGTACTATACAGAGGTCCTAAAACACATTTAGTGGTACTATACAGAGGTCCTAAAACACACTTGTGGTACTATACAGAGGTCCTAAAACACTTTACAGTGGACTACTGTATACAGAGGTCCTAAAACACACTTACGTGGTAACTATACAGAGTCCTAAAACACACTTACAGTGTACTATACAGAGGTCCTAAAACACACTTACAGTGGTACTATACAGAGGTCCTAAAACACACTTACAGTGGTACTATACAGAGGTCTAAAACACACTTCGTGGTACTATACAGAGGTCCTAAAACACACTTAAGTGTACTATACAGAGGTCTTAAAACACACTTACGGTACTATACAGAGGTCCTAAAACACACTTAAGGTACTTACAGAGGTCTTGAAAACACATTGAGGTACTATACAGAGGTCCTAAAACACACTTACAGTGTATACTATACAGAGGTCTTAAAACACACTTGATGGTACTATACAGAGGTCCTAAAACACACTTACAGAGTCTTACTATACAAGGTCCTAAAACACACTTTCGGTACTATACAGAGGTCCTAAAACACACTTACAGTGGTACTTACAGAGTCTTAAAAACACACTTGAGGTACTATACAGAGGTCCTAAAACACACTTACAGTGGTACTATACAGAGGTTCTAAAACACACTTACAGTGCTACTATACAGAGGTCCTAAACACACTTGGTACTATACAGAGCTCTTAAAACGCACTTACGGTACTATACAGAGATCCTAAAACACACTTAAGTACTATACAGAGATCCTAAAACACACTTTAGGTACTATAACAGAGGTCCTAAAACACACTTAAGGTACTATAGAGAGGTTCTGAAACACACTTAAGGTACTATAGAGAGGTTCTGAAACACACTTAAGGTACTATACAGACGTTCTAATACACACTTACGGTACTATACAGAGGTCTTGAAACACACTTGCAGTACTATAAAGAGCTGGCTCAGAAAGACAGAAGTGAAGAATCTTCATTTCTGTCGTACATGCCAGTGGCATAATAGGCTGTTAGTCAGCACACAATACATATACGAGAAGTGCAAAATGGAACGTGTCCGTTTACACATACATTAAGTGCAAAATGGAAACAGTTTGTTGTACATAATATACGAAAAGTGCAAAAACGGAAACATGTTTGTTGTACATATACGAAAAGTGCAAAATGGAAACGTCTGTTTAACATATACGAGAAGCGCAAATTGGAAACATGTCTGTTAACCATGCTTGTTTTTAAAAAGTAAACTTGCACTTCGATACAAATTAGAAGAACCTAATGCTACAACGCTGTGTAGTGAAGCTAAGTTTAGAAATGATTGGTGAGACTATAGAGCTCTAATGATTGTGAAACTATAGAGCTTAATGTCTGATGCCCTTAATGACTGGTGAGACTATAGAGCTCTAATGATTGGTGAAACTATAGAGCTCTTAATGTCTGATGCCCTTAATGATTGGTGAGACTATAGAGCTCTAATGATTGGTGAAACTATAGAGCTCTTAATGTCTGATGCCCTTAATGACTGGTGAGACTATAGAGCTCTAACGATTGGTGAAACTATAGAGCTCTTAATGTCTGATGCCCTTAATGATTGGTGAGACTATAGAGCTCTAATGATTGGTGAAACTATAGAGCTAATTCTATGCTAATGATGTAGACTGTTATGTCTGATGCCTTAATGATTGGTGAAACTATAGAGCTCTTAATGTCTGATGCCCTTAATGATTGGTGAAACTATAGAGCTCTTAATGTCTGATGCCCTTAATGATTGGTGAACTGTAGAGCTCTTAATGATTGTGAGACTATAAGACTGTAATGTGATGCCCTTAATGATTGGTGAGACTATAGCGCTCTCAATGTCTGATGCCCTTAATGACTGGTGAGACTATAGAGCTCTAATGTCTGATGCCCTTAATGACTGGTGAGACTGATAGAGCTCTAATGATGGTGAAACTATAGAGTTCTAATGTCTGATGCCCTTAATGATTGGTGAAACTATAGAGCTCTAATGTCTGATGCCCTTAATGACTTGGTGAAACTTATAGAGCTCTCAATGTCTGATGCCCTTAATGATTGGTGAACTATAGAGCTCTCAATGTCTGATGCCCTTAATGATTGGTGAGACTATAGAGCTCTCAATGTCTGATGCCCTTAATGATTGGTGAAACTATAGAGCTCTAATGTCTGATGCCCTTAATGATTGGTGAGACTATAGAGCTCTCAATGTCTGATGCCCTTAATGATTGGTGAAACTATAGAGCTCTCAATGTCTGATGCCCTTAATGATTGTGAGACTATAGAGCTCTCAATGTCTGATGCCCTTAATGATGTGAACTATAGAGCTAATGTCTGATGCCCTTAATGATTGGTGAACTATAGAGCTCTAATGTCTGATGCCCTTAATGATTGGAGAACTATAGAGCTCTAATGTCTGATGCCCTTAATGATGTGAGACTATAGAGCTCTAATTCTGATGCCTTAATGATTGGTGACAATAGATCTATGTCTGATGCCCTTAATGATTGGTGAAACTATAGAGCTCTCAATGTCTGATGCCCTTAATGATGGTGAGACTATAGAGCTCTCAATGTCTGATGCCCTTAATGATTGGTGAGACTATAGAGCTCTAATGTCTGATGCCCTTAATGATTGGTGAAACTATAGAGCTCTAATGTCTGATGCCCTTAATGATTGGTGAGAACTATAGAGCTCTAATGTCTGATGCCCTTAATGATTGATGAACTATAGAGCTCTTAATGTCTGATGCCCTTAATGACTGATGAAACTATAGAGCTCTAATGTCTGATGCCCTTAATGATGATGAAACTATAGAGCTCTACTGTCCTTGATGGTCACTTAATCTGGATGAATGAGTAACTATAGAGCTCTAATGTCTGATGCCCTTAATGATTGGTGAAACTATAGAGCTCTTAATGTCTGATGCCCTTAATGATTGGTGAAACTATAGAGCTCTAATGTCTGATGCCCTTAATGACTGATGAAACTATAGAGCTCTAATGTCTGATGCCCTTAATGATTGGTGAAACTATAGAGCTCTAATGTCTGATGCCCTTAATGATTGGTGAAACTATAGAGCTCTAATGTCTGATGCCCTTAATGATTGGTGAAACTATAGATCTCTAAATGTCTGATGCCCTTAATGATTGGTGAGACTATAGAGCTCTTAATGTCTGATGCCCTTAATGATTGGTGAGACTATAGAGCTCTTAATGTCTGATGCCTTAATGATTGGTGAGACTATAGAGCTCTTAATGTCTGATGCCCTTAATGATTGGTGAGACTATAGAGCTCTTAATGTCTGATGCCCTTAATGATTGGTGAGACTATAGAGCTCTTAATGTCTGATGCCCTTAATGATTGGTGAGACTATAGAGCTCTCAATGTCTGATGCCCTTAATGATTGGTGAGACTATAGAGCTCTAATGTCTGATGCCCTTAATGATTGGTGAGACTATAGAGCTCTTAATGTCTGATGCCCTTAATGATTGGTGAGACTATAGAGCTCTTAATGTCTGATGCCCTTTTCGTTTTACCACCGTACACATGTAGGAAGTATGTACACGTGTACGTTGTTTTGCCCATACTATGCAGGCGGCATGTTGCTCCATGGTTTACACACTCCGTCAGAGGTGGGCGTGCATGGTAAGTGTTTGCCATAGACCATGGGACACTGACATGGCTCACAGCCCCTTAACACGCTCTGCTTTGCCTGCATATACACAAGAAGGGGATTAGACATTAACAGGTCTGCACACATGTTGACCATGGAGACTGGAAAAATCTCCATCTTTTACCCAACAGACGGGAGGTACCCAGCTAGGATCGGATCCCAGATCTTCCAACTGAAAGTCTGATGTCTTATCCACTTGACTACGGCACCCGTCGGTCAACAGATGAAACATATTGCTAGATACTAAGTTAGATGAACAAATAAAACATAAGAGATCAGTGTAGATAAATAGATAAAACATAAGAGATCAGTGTAGATAAATAGACAAAACAAAAGAGATCAGTGTAGATAAATAGATAAAAGATAAGAGATCAGTGTAGATAAATAGATAAAACAAAAGAGATAAGAGTAGATGAATAGATAAAACATAAGACTCTTTAAGAGATCAGTGTAGATAAATAGATAAAGCATAAGAGATCAGTGTAAATAGATAAAACATAAGAGATCAGTGTAAATAAATAGATAAAACATTAGATTAGTGTATATAAATAGATAAAACAAAAGAGAACAGACAGACAGATATTAAAGTAAAATGAAATAACGAAATACTAAGTTCGATAAATAAAAAACAAAAGATCAGACAGATATTGAGATAAGATGAAATAGCAGGACACTAAGTTAGATAAATAAATACACACAAAAAAGATATCGGACAGACATTGAGATAAAATAAAATACTAGATACTGAGTTGGATAGGTAAATAAAACATAAAGAGATGAGACTGTCAGAGATAAACAAATAAATACAAGGTAAGAAACCAGACTGACAGATAGATGCTATGACAGATAAATATGTAAAATGTAGGCGATGTAACAGACAGGTAGAACAAAGATATACACATCAAACGTCCTGGCAGTTGATGGCTATTGTATTTTTCTATTTATTTTCTTTACATCAGCAACAGCTCTCAAATGTCTGATGTATAATGTAAACATATATGCGCGCATGCCAGCGTGAGAGAGGGAGGGAAGGAGAGAGATAAACAGACACACAGACAGACACACAGACAGACAGAGTGACAGAGAGACAGGTGGAGGGAGAAAGATAGGAGATAATAATAATGTATTTTCCAACGGTAGAAGTCATTAGCTTTTAATCATTATGATTATTCTTTAAAGGCCAGCCGACTTCGGAGAACCATGTCAGGGGTAGGACCGTCTCAATACCTTTGAACCTACAAACAAACAAACAAAACTGGAAAAGGAAAGTTTGTGCACGTATCAACGCATTTTCGTATTTAATCTAAGGATATGCCCCTGACGTTTACCACTCTGTCCAGTTTATCACCAGGGAATTTCAAAAACCTGAATTAAAAACATACAATCATAAAAACATTAAAACATATATGAAAACTGCCTTAATTCCCTAAAATTCCTTCTGCACATCACAACTATCAATCCCAAGAGAAACTGTGGAAGGATTTATGGAAAACATACAGGTGAATGCGTCAATAAGACAGAAAATGATAGGAAGACACGACAGAAAGCAAAGGAGCAAAGAAGAAACAAAGAGAGTGATAAAAAGGGGAAATTTCTACCACATAATTTCTAGACGATGTGGATATTATTGATACTGAAGGAGCTCCCGGCGTCCCCACGGGGCTAAGTCATTAGCTCAAAGTATTAGCTGACAGTTATTTTTCAAACTTGCCGTTGCTGGCATATTGGGTGTTTTTATGTCTCCATAAGTCAGCCACCGACATGATTTACAGGATCTTTAACGTGCATACTTGATATTCATTTCTTGAACGCCAAGGCAAAAAAGGAAGAAAGGCAGACCTCCAACCTCATACATCGAGAACATAACGAACATCAGAGGCCTAAATATTCAAGAAATTGTCCACATATTGTCAAGACAGAGCGTTCTGGGTGGAGGTGGTGGTGTCAGTGCAGCAGCCAACGCTGAACCCGGTAACGCCGACAGGTGAGACAGGTGAGACTTGATATTCAGCATTCGTATACATACGATAGGGGTTTAGGCACACATGTTGACGTTAGAGATGGGAAAATCTCCACCCTTTACATACCAGGTGGAGGTGTCTGGGTGGCTCGAACCCAGGATCTTCTGACTGGTAGTTCTATGTTAACCAATATGTGTACCGTGCCCGTTTTATCCACGAAAAAGAGCGTGAGAGAATGTGAGAGAGAGACGGAGAGAGAGAGGGAGACAGAGACAGACAGAGAGAAAGAAAGCGAGAGAGGGAGACAGAGACACAAAGAGAGAGAGAGAAAGAGAGAGAGAGAGAACCGCGTGTGTGCGTGTGTGTATATGTTATTGATAAACAACAACAATAATAATGATAATCCAGGAACTTTAGATGTTAACGCTTCGACCCCCCTCCACCCCCTGCAGAGAGATGGCCTGAATCTCTCCACTCCTGTCGGTTCTTCTTTCCAAACAGGTGACTACATGTAGATATTTATCGAGTCAATGAACGTGTTTTGTCCTGTTTGTTTACGTTAGTTCCTTATGTCTTTGTTGGATGAAACCGGATTTTCGAAAATTGTCGTGTCATACCGCCCACAGGGCTTACTGTCTTTTTCCGGGTGAAAGATCCTTATGTGCTTTGGGATGACGTAAATCTCTGTGAAGTAGGTGTTAAAAGTGGTGTGGGATAACAACTCATTAAAAAGTAGTAGGGGTTAACATCAGTACACACTCTTCTGAACATCTGACAGAATGAGTAGTGTTGACTCTAAGAGTAAACGTTTTTGAGTTCAAACTCTTCTGAGTTTTTGAGTTTTGAGTATATTCAAGAAAGATTCATCGCGCTCTGACAATTCCACATGCGCTTCATCCACATCTGCCAGCTTTTATCTTGCCGACTCCCTGAGCCTGCACAAAAGTCCATGCGCTGGCAAAGGTTTTTGAAATGAGGAATGGGGGGAGGGACCTGTGAAACACATAGCAAACACCACCAGGAGGATGGAAACATTAATTAAGATGGACAACGAACAGGATCATCTATATTTCTGTTTCGGGCTGGGACGGGAACTCGAGACATCAGATCTTGATCATAATTCTGTTAAAAGAACCAACCGGCCCGCGAGGAAAAAAAACTGTATCCCACCCGAGGGTCAAAACTATAAGTCTTTTGAAGGTGTGTGATAAAATGCAAGTCTTGATTCGAAACGTTTTCATTTCCTCTCGCCTTACCACAATCATTTTACTGAGTTATCTTCCTCAACGTGTAATTCGTTGTGGAATACCCAGATTGGTATGGTATTCTAGTAAGATGGTAGTCTTTTGCCTTGCCCTGTTTCTGAACGGGTTGTTTCGTTTTGCTGTAGTTTTTGTGTTGTCTAGTATAAAGTACATGTAGTATAGTCTAGGCTAGTCTAATATAAAATACAGTATAGTGTAGTCTAGTCTAGTATAAAAGTCTGGTTTAGTATAAAAGAGTATAGTGTAGTGTAGTGTAGAACAGCAAGGTCTGTTTTAAAGTAGTAAAGTCTAGTATAGTCAAGCAGAGTCAAAATAGTACAATCTACTTAAGCATAGTGTAGCCTGGTCAATGTAATATGGTACAGTGTAGTGTTGTCTAGCCCAGTTAGAACAATATAGTTTAGTCTTAGTCTAATTTATGAGAAAAAGAAGAATGACCACAAGTGAGATGAAATGTCTTATAATTAGTCTAATATGAAATAGTACAGTATAACGTAGTCTAACAGAATTGTATTGTACAAGATAGTCCCTACGAAATAGTATAGTCTTTCTTATCACCACACTTAACCAGTTTCCTCTGTACTCACCTTTTCTTTCTTTCTTTCTTTCTGTCTGTCTTTCTTTCTTTGTCTTCTTCTTGTACTTCTTCTTTTTGTTTGGTCCCATTTTCTATGCCACTTAAGATTAGCACAGGCCCTGAGACAGTTTTCAGAATGCTGTGGTGATGGTGACGGTGAGGACAATAACCATAATGTTATGGAGTTCCATCCAGAACTGAGACTACGTGCCAGGGCTGTACTCTACGCTTACTATCATATCATATCATATCTTGGTGTCAACCAGGCACGAGATACAAACACCTGTGGTGCTGGTCAGGAGATTTGAGCAACAACTTCAATGACGCAACCGTGAAGTGGATGAAACTCAATGAGCCCGTAACACGCTCAACTATGGGTAGGGCGGTTGGGGCTGAACATAACCACAATGACTTTGAAAGGAATGATGGGGATCTGAATCCATAATTTTCCAACTGGTAGTCCGTTGCGCTAACCACCACGCCACGGTGACTAGAAAAAAAAAGTCTAGTCTAGTCTAGTCTTGTATAAAACGGCATAGCACAGCACAATATATAGCCCAGTATGAAAGAGTTTGATAAAGTGTAGCATAATATAATCTCACATAAAATGGCATAGCACAGTACAGTATATAGTCCAGTATGAAAGAGTTTGATAAAGTGTAGTATAGTATAATCTCACATAAAATAGTGCAACATTGTACAATATAGTCTAGTGTGAAAGAGTATAGTATAGTTTAGTGTAGTATAGAATGGTAGAGTAGAGTAGAGTATAGTATAGTATAAGTATAGTATAGTATAGTATAGTGTAGTGTAGTGTAGTATAGTATAGTATAGTATAGTATAGTATAGCATAGTCTAGTCTAGTCTAGTCTAGTCTAGTCTAGTCTAGTCAAGTCTAGTATGATATGGTATTGTATAGTATGGTATGGTATGGTATGGGTATGGTATGGTATGGTATGGTATGGTATGGTATGGTATGGTATAGTATAGTATAGTATAGTCTTAATACAATGTAGTGTAGTCTATTATTAAAGAGCACAAATAGTCCAGTATAGTGTAGCATAGTTTAGGTATATAGTATGGTATAGTGTTGTATAGTGATTAAGTCAATCTTTTTAACAAATTTGCAGTACTAAAGCATCAATGATATTAAACATCACAAATATTGCACAACATCGAATCATTCAAATCGGCAGGTAGAATTACACACACACACACACACACACACAAAACACACACGCACGCACGTACGCACACGCACACACACACACACACACATATATATATATATATATTATATATATATATATATATATATATATATATATATATATATATATATATACCATCAAATCATAAAACACCAAAGATATTACCAAACATCAAATCATTCAGTTGGCAAGGCAAACCTGTCCCCCCATTCCCCACCACACAGAGACAGAAAACGACAGACAGACAGACAGAAATACACGACTTGTTTGAGTCGAGATGTCAATAAGATAGACTGGAAACTGGTGTAGACATATATATTTATTTCTTTCCCATTTTACGTATTCGAACTATAATTGTGGTTTGAAGCTACGGTAGCTTTCCCCCATTCAAGTGGAAAGATTGCATTCTGCCAATGCGATCGAAAAAGAGTACAAAAATTTCTTTGAGCAATATTGTAGACTGTGTTTGATCATGTCATAAAAAAAACTAAATCAGATGCAGTGGCATATTGCCCAAGTTAATGTTATTGAGGGCAAAACGAATTCCTTGCGCTGTACGACTTTTCGTAGGCATTATAATTTGTTCAATAAACCTGAAGGTTTTTTTTTCTTTTCTTTTTTGTTTTTGTTTTTTTTTGTTTTTTGTTTTTTTTTGTCTCGTTTGTTGTCTTTGCTGTCCATGGAACTCTCAACATTCTTCTGAAAAACCACATCTCGGCTGCCTCAATCTTGTTCTGGCTTTGCTTGTTGACTGTCCACGCCTCACAACCGTATAACGGTATTGGTTCTATATAACATTCAAGAACTCTCTTCCTGATGTTCATTGATAGGCATTTGTTGGTAAGAATGCTTTTCATCTTCTTGAATGCTGTTTTGGCTTGGCCGATTCTGCTGGCTATTTCTGATGTGCATCTGCCGTCTGGTGACTTTCGTAAGGTAAACAGTCTGTGCATGACTCAGCAGTATTTTCAAATGCGGGCTTGAAAAATGAACAGCATTTTCGGGGTGTGTGGGGTGTGCGTGTGTATGTGTGTTTGTGTGTGCGTGAGAGAGAGAGACATACAGACAGACAAACAGACAGACAAACAGACAGTTCGGTAAACGATACAATAAATGGTTTATGCTGATGATGTGTGTGTGTGTGTGTACGAATTTCTTCCCAAAGTGTATACAGTATCAGTACGACTATTTAAACATCGCAATATTGTATTTCTCTAATACATTCAGTAAACTTTTTAGAGGTGAGATAAGGCACTTAAACAGGTGGTCTTCACACTTCACATGACTTATGCATTGAGGCCATTGCCCCTGATGAAGGGGTGAGAAGAACGAAGACAATATTCGACCATATGTTTGGCGAAATGTCGTAAATATTACTCATCAAAGAAATGCTTCAAGGACACCAAAGATGAGCAGCAAGGAAAAAATGCTCAAGAGTATAGATATCTGTGAAATATTTAATTCACTTTCAAAAGATTTGCCTAAATTACAAACGACTTGTTTACATCTTGTTGCAAAGAGTACACTTAAAGGGTACTGTTGCGGGAATATACAAGAAATTTTGAGCAACCAGTTCTTTTCTTAATTGATCCGTATCAGGATATCATAAAACAAAAATGGACTTCATCCTTAATGTTACAGTTACAAATGTTAGATGTCAACATTATTTCATGAAATATCGTCAAGACTGTACATGGTTCATGAATTTTGCCGGTGTTTGCATAAAACCTATTCGTACATATTAAATTATATGGCGAGTAAGATAAGCAGTCCCTTATCTGTCAGTTCGCATTGCAGTATTTTCTTTCTTTCTTTCTTTTCTGTCTTCTTGTGCCGTAAAGCGTCGTGGTGAGATGCAGATTTCGGACGTGGGCCAGATAGGCAGCGTCTGCCATAGATAGGTTGATTCTTTCAATTGTTTCTTTCACTCGTTCTATCCATCGGCACGAGACATTCATTGTCTTTCTGAGATACTTATCTCGAAACCTGTTCTTTAGCTTTTTTTGTTTGTTTGGTTGAGTTGGTATAAAAAAAAATACAGCTTATTAGTTGACGCTTTGTGTCCATAGGTACGTGTGGATGTGACAGAATAAAAGCCAGCTGATAAATCACGGCATTTGCTCTCTGGATTCTTGTTTCAATTTCTCTATCCATGCTACCATTCTGTGTACAGATGCTTCCTAAATATTGAATTCTTCAAATTGTTTCAGTTCCATGTTGTTGACCTGTAATTCTAGCTTGCCTGGGCTTCTGCTCACCTTCATAACCTCTGTTTTGGACAGACTGATTTTCATGTTATAATCTTCACAACTTGCATTCAAGTTACTGAGGTGCTCCTGTAACCTTTCTGCATCTTTATTAATTAGGCCTTGGTGATTAGCAAACAGTAATTCATTCGGGTCTTCAAGATTTGGATTTGTATCCTTTGTGATCCTGTCCATGTAAATAATAAGCGATAGAAGGGACAAAACAAAAACTTGGCGCACTCCTGTTTTTACAGAAAACCAGTCACTGAGTCCGTCTGGTGATCTCACTGCACTTCGATTGTGTTGGTACATCGCTATGACATTGTCTAATAACTACCCTTGAACTCCGTAGGTCTCTAGAACTGGCCAAAGCATCTTTCTCTCTACTCTGTCGAAGGCTTTCTCTTGATCAACAAGTACCATGTTTAGTTCTTGGTCTAATGGCGAAGATTGCATCTGTACATCCCCTTCCTTTCCTAAATCCGAACTGTGTCTAACTCAGATGGGCAGTTTCAGTTTGAGTTTCTCAGGACGACGTCTCCGCGGTCGGAACGAATTCCATATGCACTAACGTCACAGGTGCCATGTGTATGGTGATCATGGACAAGCCTTAAACCTGCACATAAACCCATGAGCTGGCCAGGTCCTCAGCTGGGGTTCTACGATAGATCTAATTCTCTGTTCCAGCACTTTAACATACATTTTCCCCATGTGGCTGAGAAGTGATAGGCTCGGTATGTCTTACAATCTCTCTAGGCTGACCTTCCGAATGGAAGTCTGATGTTTGTCTATTGAACAATCACGCCCGTCAAAGACAAACTAAACACATCACCCGTAAGGTTTACATATCATCGTCATGGATGGTGGATGGGAGGGGGTGGGTCGGGGGGGGGGGGGGCAACACGAGGATCCATAGATAAAATAGATAGTGTTTTGTTACTACAAACATCGGCCTTTTGTGGTCATTTGTAATCTGATATTTGTGTGTGTGTGCGTGTGTGTGTGTGTGTGTGTGTGTGTGTGTGTGTGTGTGTGGTGTGTGTGTGTGTGTGTGTGTGTGTGTGTGTGTGTGTGTGTGTGTGTATGTGTGTGTGTGTGTTGTGTGTATGTGTGTGTGTGTGTATGTGTGTGTGTGTGTGTGTGTATGTGTGTGTGTGTATGTGTGTGTATGTGTGTGTGTGTGTGTGTGTGTGTGTGTGTTGTGTGTGTGTGCGTGCGTGCGTGAATGCTTGCACGCGCATGCGTTCTTTAATTAATTTAAAACCTATTCATGTAAGTGACATCGGAAATAAGAAAAACTACATGTAAACAAACAATACAATTCTGATAATGGGAAATAATACAAACAAATGGAAAGTATTGGGTGGAGATGAAGTCATTTTCAAACAACTATAACCAATGACTTACTACAGGTCTCTGAAGTAAACTGTTGCCAATTTCAAACTTATCGTAACGTCACCAGAAACACGTGCGATAAAACACCCCGACACGCGAGGTAAATAAGATCGTACAACTTGACAATCAAAACTGATATTGAGATTGATATTTTTTCATCATGAAAGCAATGGATACTTCTACTATTGAAATGTTTTCACCACAGAAGCAATGGAACGCAAAATCTGTCCACTGAGACAATGGACCTCTGCCTTTCACTGGAGCGACCTCGGAAACATCCCAATAGAGCTTATGTACATCTGGCTTTATTGTTTAATTGTCGCGTAATTGGCTGTACTGCCAGATGTTGGTTAATCCTAGCTTGTCTGGTTTGCCAGACATTGCCAACAACCTAAGTCGTCAGACCACAGGGTAGCTGTCTATCTTGCCAGACATTGTCAACACTTGTTTCAGAATAAAGGACAGGTATGGGCTTGTTTCAACCTGAGGGGTTTCTGTGATACTTCACTGATTTTTCCCCCTATTTTTACGACACTTTGTCGGCCACAAAGTCTGAGATATTTCTTTTCACAATGCTGTGATGATGAATGGTGATGAGGATGATAATTATGACGCCACATAGTTCTACTCTGAATGGAGACTACATGACAGGGCTGTACGCTATGCTGTTTTTTATTTCATAATACATCCTGGCATCAACCTGGCCCATGAAGTACAGACATCTGTGGTGTTAGTCAGGATGCTTCAGCAACCAACCCTTCATTTCAATGACCATTATCCAAACTCTTGTGTACAGTTTTATGATCTCCAGAATGAAGACCCAAATTATGGTGAAGTGGACGAGACTTGTGTGTTGTCTCAGACTTCCCAGTAAGCCCATAGCACTCAGTTTTGGGTAGGAGCCGATAAAGGCCGAAATTCCCCCTAATAATGTTGACAGAACTGATGGGATTCGAACTCACAACAGTCCATTGTTCAGTTCGTTGTGTCAGCCACTGCGTCACGGTGACTGGTTAATTTTGCTTTGGTGGCATTCAACTTTAACTTGTAAATTACTTTGGTGGCATTCAACTTTAACTTGTAAATTACTTTGGTGGCATTCAACTTTAACTTGTAAATTACTTTGGTGGCATTCAACTTTAACTTGTAAATTACTTTGGTGGCATTCAACTTTAACTTGTAAATTAGCATTGGGGTTTGTCTTATTTTCCAAAACAATATCTTTATTTTGAGTGAAAGGGATACTTAGAAAATTGTTCATGTTGAAAGATATCTTTGACGATGAATAATTTCACTCTTTATGTAACTTTTTTTAGTTTATCCTAAGATGACTTTTCTAATAAACGACATACATTTTCTGTAATAACAGAGGAACAGTGAATTGTACTGATCAGTCTGCATGAGGATTTCTTGCCTTTCCAGTCTACAGTATGCCAGTGGCCACCTCGATATACTGTAAGGAGTTTGTTGTTCATTCACTAGGGATTCACCGCACTCTGACAATTCCATATGCGCTCCACCCACATCTTCCAGAAATCATCTGACACACTCCCTGAGCCTGAGTGAAACCCCATATGCTGGCAGGCTTTTGAAATGGGAAAGGGGGGGGGGAGGGACCTATGAAACACTAAGCCAACACCACAAGGGTATGTATGGGCGGCAGCTAGATCAGATTTCAGTGTTACGGGTTGAGATTAAACTTGAGATGTCAGATCCTGACTCCACCCTTGCGGCTTTCCATCGAAAGAGGCAAACAGCCAACAGAAAAAAAACAACTATATCGTGGCCTGCCCCAAGGTTAAATCCAAAACCCCTGCGTTAAGAACGTGGCACTCTAACAACTAACGAGTCACCCCCTGCCCCCCCAAAGAAAAAAGACATTGGAGAACTTTTATCAACTAACAAAGGCCAAAATAACGAGCAACAGAGTTATAGCTTAAGGAAAACCGCGGTGTCGGGTCTTCATACTGGGGGTTATGAAGATATACACAAGGGTTTGGATAAAGGTTGACGAAATGAAAGAAAAAATGGAATAAATTTATTGCCATTTTCAAATCACATTAGAGAATATCAGATTTCCAATACCTTTCTTATAAGCAGAAGCTTTGTAGTTATTTTCTCAAAATCTATCTGTGTACAAGATTAACCCTTTGACTCCTGCACATTGTCCACCAACTGCAAAAACTTAACCCTTTGAGTCCCTCAACCTATCCGGCAGCTTCCTGTAGGAAACTGGTGTATAGGGTGAGAAAGCCAATGGGTTGAGCGTTTGCTTCGCTAGCATTGTTGACAATGCAAGATGCTGGTGGACAGGGTGCGGGAGTCGAAGGGTTAAGGTTCTTAAAGTATGTGATTCCGAACTGAAAAACTGAATATATTCAGACTTGGTACCCGATAACTCTCTAGACTTCAGTGCGTCGAGCACGCTTGATGAAATATGATCTCTGTCTCTTCTATTTCTGTTAAGAAAACTTCTGTTGGACTCAATGCTACTTCAACTGATATCTTAAAAGCAAATGCAAGAAAATTAAATTAATTTCTTACCTAAAACATTTCTCAAGTGTGTGTGTGTGCGTGTGTAAAGTGTTGTGTGTGTGTGTGCGTGTGTGTGCGCGCCTGCACACGTGAACGCATCATTCATAATTTGTTTTGTTTTTGTTTTTGCGTTCTGATATTCTCTTATGCGTGTATGCATGTTGTTCCGTAGGCATTATGTTCCTGCATAGTCTGCATACTCCGTCTTTGGTGGGCATGCATGTTGGAAACTTAAGCCACCAGACACTGACACGACTTTAGGGTTTTTAACGTGCATATTTGATGTTCTACGTAGCTATGTACACAACGGAGTCATAGTCACTGGCAGGTCTGCATACAGATTGATTTGGGAGATCGGAGAAATCTTTACCTTTGACCCAGTGGGCGGGGTGTACCTGGGCAGAAACGGACCAAAACCTCTTCACTGGGACTTTGACCTCATACCTACTTGACTATCACGCCCATCCTTCAGTTTTTGAATACATTCGTTTTTATGCTCACCCATGAACTGTTCTTAAGTAAACTTCATACCATCTAGGGGCGGTGTTCATGTCATTTTAATATCAATGGCTTATTGTGCTGCTTTCAGCAGTTTTTTGCAAACCATATTAACAGTATTTCTTACCCTCCTGTATTTGAATACACACACACGAATACACACACGTGCTTGTAGGCACGCGAACACGTAAACAACACAAACTTACATACACATATGAGCGGGCATATACCACGGTCATCATGAACCATTTATTGTCAGGTTCACAGACACAGACACACACGTGCGCTCGTACATACACTTACACATGCGCGCGTGCACGGACACACACACACACACACAAACACACACACACACACACACACACAAACACGCACACACACGCAACACACACACACACACACACGCAACACACACACACACATACACACACACACATACACACACACACACACACACACACACACACACACACACACACACACACACACACACACCCACAGACAAATACACACGTACTCTGTTATTCTGAACGGATGATCGTGTTTAGTAAATCAGCACATGTTGTTGCCAGATCAGGCAGAATCGTGACACCAGACAAACACACATAAGTAGGACAGAAAAAACCTACAGGTTAAGTGTACAAAGCAAAGAGAAACCAATGTATGTTAACAATCTACAAGAAACATTACAGATCACACCAAACTGAAATATATCTAGAAAAGACAGCTGACAGAACTAGGAAACATGTATGTAGAAAAGATGCAGAGAACATACACTGACAAGAAGAGACCAAATTAATAACATGACAAACAAACAAAAGGTTTTGGGTGAGGGGGACAGAAAAATACAGCAAAATGAAAATGCCCCAATGGACATAGAACATGGAAATTATCCCCCATACCCACTGTCACGGCAGTTTATTTGTTTGTTTTGTTTGTTTGTCAGTTTTCTTTCCTTTTCTTATTTGGGGACAGGGGTGTTTCGTGGGGTAAGAGCGTGTGGAATTTTGCCAACTGGGACAAAATTCACCTGCCCAGTTAGGGTTTACCTGGGCCTATGTGTGTATTTTTGTGTGATTTTTGTATTTTGGTTGTGGGTCAGATGTTCCTGTGTAAATCGTGTTTGTGGCCTAAGTGGTGGTTCATGTGGGCCTGTATATGTGTAAATTTTGTGTGCTTTTTCGGCTATTTTTTGTGAACAGAGTTCTGGGAATTTGTTGTGCTGGTTTTATAGAGCAAAGGTGTAGTCAGTTGGTGTCGAGCCTCCCTTCTGCACAGATGGCTGCAGATAGGGGTGGGGTCTGGCCAGTCTTTGGTCAGACGAGTTTGTGTTTGGGTTTTTTTCTGTTTTGAGATGTAATACACTACGCACAAAAAGTTAAGGATCACTATGAGAAAACAGGTGCGTAATAAACTCAGTTCGCTACTGTTATTTATTTCTCAGTCCAGCCAAATTGTTATGAATTCTTGTCCAGCTGTAAGTGGGCGATGTTGTGTTAGTGCGAAAATTGCACGGGATTCTCTACTACTGAGCTTGGCCGCAAACGGAAAAGCGGAAACTTGCGAAAAAGGACCTTGTTTTGGACCGTTCTGCCTGAACACATTGCACAAGCCAGATGGAAAAACCATTATGCATGTGCAAGCACTGCTGTATATGTGTGAGATGCTGTCTCTTGCTTGGCTTTATAAGAAGACATTCCACCAGTAGTAGGCCTGATCTGACAATGCCTCCACGACGAAAATTGAGCGAGTTTGAGAGGGGACGAGCTGTTGCATGGTTCCAAGATGGTGTTCCCAAGCGAGAAGTGGCCAGGCGACTTCAGGTGTCCATCTCGGTCATTGTCAGACCGATTCAACGCTTCACAGCCACTGGGAGGGTCCATGAAAGACGCAGATCTGGTCGACCGAAGAAGACAAACCCACGTGAAGATCGTCTCATTGAACGACAAGCCCTGCAGACAAGAACAGCCTCTTCCAGCATCATTCGAAGGCAGCTGAGGGTGGCTACTAACATCAACATCAGCCAGCAGACCATACGGAACCGCCTTCATGGGTTTAACCTCCGTTCTCGTCGCCCAGCTGTTCGGCCACGCTTAACTCCAGCCCATAGGGCAGCACGCCGCGCCTTCTGCAGACGTCACGTGAGGTGGACACGTCAGCAATGGTCCCAGGTCCTGTTTAGTGATGAATCACGCTTCACCATGAACCACAACGACGGCCGACTGAGGGTCTGGAGGCGCCCAGGGCAACGCTTTATTGACACCACTGTCCAAGAAAAGGTGGCCTTTGGTGGAGGTTCTGTAATGGTCTGGGGGGCCTTCAGCCTTCACCACAGAACACCCTTGTATCATGTACAGGGTAACCTGACTGGTCTCCGATACCGGATGAGATCCTTCGACCGCTGGCTGTGCCTACACTGCAGCAGATGGGACCGACGGCTGTCTACCAGGATGACAACGCTCGCCCCCACAGGGCAAGGGTGGTCAACGACTTCCTGCAGCAGTCTGGAGTCAACAGAATGGAGTGGCCAGCATGCAGTCCCGATCTCAACCCGATTGAGAACCTCTGGGATGAGCTGGATCGCAAAGTGAGGAGCAACCACCCCCCTCCCAGGGATGCCCAACACCTCTACCAGATGCTGCAGGCTGAGTGGCAGGCGCTTCCATAGAGGATCTTCACCAACCTGGTCAACTCGATGAGGACTCGCTGCGTCGAGTGCCAGAACAGCCATGGCGGTTACACGCATTACTGAACTTTTGGGAGCATCAGAATGCCCTGTCTTGTGATTTCAATGACTTTGGGAAATCAAATTTCGATACGTACCCACTTTGATCAAATGTACACACCAAACGATTGCTCGAAATTGAAGGCAATTGTGTATCGTTATCACTAAAGCATGGAATTAAATGTTTGCCAAACTTCAACGCATTGGCTTTCTTATTTTGAAAGTTATGAATTTTTGTGCAAGTGATCCTTAACTTTTTGTGCGTAGCTTAGTTTGTGTCTTTGAAAAGGAGTTGCCAGTTTCTGGTCAGTGGTTGCGTTTTGTAGAGTTGGACTTTGTGTCCTAGAGTTGGACTTTGTGTCCTAGAGTTGGACTTTGAGTCCTAGAGTTGGACTTTGTGTCCTAGAGTTGGACTTTGTGTCCTTATAGACGGACTTTGTGTCCTTAAGACGGACTTTGTGTCCTAGAGCTGGAAGTTTGTTCTGGCTGGAGAAGAGAAGAGGTGCCAGTTGGTGTTTGGTGCCCCTCACCTTCGGAAGGTGTTACAGCTAAGGGGTTAGGGCCAGTTTCTGGTCAGTGGCTGCGTCTTATAAGCTACGCACAAAAAGTTAAGGATCACTATGAGAAAACAGGTGCGTAATAAACTCAGTTCGCTACTGTTATTTATTTCTCAGTCCAGCCAAATTGTTATGAATTCTTGTTCAGCTGTAAGTGGGCGATGTTGTGTTAGTGCGAAAATTGCACGGGATTCTCTACTACTGAGCTTGGCCGCAAACGGAAAAGCGGAAACTTGCGAAAAAGGACCTTGTTTTGGACCGTTCTGCCTGAACACATTGCACAAGCCAGATGGAAAAACCATTATGCACGTGCAAGCGCTGCTGTTTATGTGTGAGATGCTGTCTCTTGCTTGGCTTTATAAGAAGACATTCCACCAGTAGTAGGCCTGATCTGACAATGCCTCCACGACGAAAATTGAGCGAGTTTGAGAGGGGACGAGCTGTTGCATGGTTCCAAGATGGTGTTCCCAAGCGAGAAGTGGCCAGGCGACTTCAGGTGTCCATCTCGGTCATTGTCAGACCGATTCAACGCTTCACAGCCACTGGGAGGGTCCATGAAAGACGCAGATCTGGTCGACCGAAGAAGACAAACCCACGTGAAGATCGTCTCATTGAACGACAAGCCCTGCAGACAAGAACAGCCTCTTCCAGCATCATTCGAAGGCAGCTGAGGGTGGCTACTAACATCAACATCAGCCAGCAGACCATACGGAACCGCCTTCATGGGTTTAACCTCCGTTCTCGTCGCCCAGCTGTACGGCCACGCTTAACTCCAGCCCATAGGGCAGCACGCCGCGCCTTCTGCAGACGTCACGTGAGGTGGACACGTCAGCAATGGTCCCAGGTCCTGTTCAGTGATGAATCACGCTTCACCATGAACCACAACGACGGCCGACTGAGGGTCTGGAGGCGCCCAGGGCAACGCTTTATTGACACCACTGTCCAAGAAAAGGTGGCCTTTGGTGGAGGTTCTGTAATGGTCTGGGGGGCCTTCAGCCTTCACCACAGAACACCCTTGTATCATGTACAGGGTAACCTGACTGGCCTCCGATACCGGGATGAGATCCTTCGACCGCTGGCTGTGCCTACACTGCAGCAGATGGGACCGACGGCTGTCTACCAGGATGACAACGCTCGCCCCCACAGGGCAAGGGTGGTCAACGACTTCCTGCAGCAGTCTGGAGTCAACAGAATGGAGTGGCCAGCATGCAGTCCCGATCTCAACCCGATTGAGAACCTCTGGGATGAGCTGGATCGCAAAGTGAGGAGCAACCACCCCCCTCCCAGGGATGCCCAACACCTCTACCAGATGCTGCAGGCTGAGTGGCAGGCGCTTCCACAGAGGATTTTCACCAACCTGGTCAACTCGATGAGGACTCGCTGCGTCGAGTGCCAGAACAGCCATGGCGGTTACACGCATTACTGAACTTTTGGGAGCATCAGAATGCCCTGTCTTGTGATTTCAATGACTTTGGGAAATCAAATTTCGATACGTACCCACTTTGATCAAATGTACACACCAAACGATTGTTCGAAATTGAAGGCAATTGTGTATCGTTATCACTAAAGCATGGAATTAAATGTTTGCCAAACTTCAACGCATTGGCTTTCTTATTTTGAAAGTTATGAATTTTTGTGCAAGTGATCCTTAACTTTTTGTGCGTAGCGTAGATGGACTTTGTGTCCTAGAGCTGGAAGTTTGTTCTGGCTGGAGAAGTGAAGAGTTGCCAGTCGGTGTTTGGTGCCCCTCACCTATGGTTTTACAGCGAAGGGGTTAGGGCCAGTTTCTGGTCAGTGGTCTTGTAGTTCGACGTTGTCTTAGAAGTGAAAGAGTTCTGCGTGTTTTTGGCTAATATGCAGCTTTCCGTAGACCTCCTGGTCGGTAGGGGGGGTTGCTTTATTTTCGTCGATGTAATGGGTAAAAATCAGTGTCCTGCGCCACAGTCGTCGTCCATGTCCGTGTTTGGCCCAAGGCTCTACGGAAAGGCGAACATGACCGAGCTGCTGTAACGGTGGCGAACGTGCGGAGCAAGTACGGCTGGTGGGCGTTTCTGCAACAGCAACTTACTGCAGGATTCGGCAGTTAAGTGCTGGCTTGTTGCCCATGCGACGGCCGTCTAGGCGTGGGGTGACGAGCCAGTAATCACCACGCTACGAGACTTCTGCTCAGCTGTTTCGTCTGGGTTCGTTCCTCATCATCGTCCTGCTCGGGATTCGTCATTCTACTGATTCCTGGGTCTTCGGTCTTCTTTCATCGTTCATTCTGTCAGCACCTGTTCCCCATTCAAGCGTTTGTGAGATTCGAGGGACGTTTGGAAATCATAGCGTCGGAGCGTTGTTTGAGACAGGGAACGTCACCATTCGTGGGACTTGGTTGTGAAGGTGTTTTTCCTCCTCATGACGGTTGATTCATATGTGAAGCAAGATATGGGTGCAATCGGAAAAATTACGTTGTTATATGCATTTATTCATTGCTGACATTGAAGTTGTTGTTATTGTTGTTGTTCCTCCAAGTGATTTTGGGATGTTTTCTTTAAGGATTTGGAGAGTATACAAATGTCGGTTTTTTGTGTGCCACTTTGAGCGGTGCGATATTTACGCTTGTGACACGTATGTATGGTACGTCATGTTGTGGTATTTGTGATTTAATAAAAATTTGTGTAAATGTATTTTGACCAGTTATTTCTTTATTCAGTTAGTGAAAGGGGACGTTAGTGCTGATAGCTCTGTTTCTCTCTCCTTTCCTGTCTCAAGCCTTAGCGAGCATGACACCCACCCCCCTATTACAAAAGAAAAAATGTTGTATTCAATGTATCAGCCATTCTGCGCTACTGATCTACACATATACTCCTAATCATAATTTAAGGGCCACTTCTTCCTTCCTCTCTAATTTTAAGTTGAAATAATTGACAATGTTTAGAATTGATTCTATGTTTTATTTCATCATTTCCACACCTGTTTTGGAAAAAGAAATTAGCACAATGACCCATTAGTGAACAGCACATGCATTTAAAGGAACATCCCCCCCTTTTCAAAAAACAGAAAGTGTCAGATTTGGCCAATCTGTTTTCAATATCGCGTGTGTCCGCCCCGAGCCTGGATGCATGCTTCACAGCGCCGATGCATCGACCCCACAAGGGTACGGAGTGTGTCCTGAGGGATGGCCGCCCACTCGATCTGCAGGATGTCGACCAGCCTGGCCAGGGTGCCCGGTGGGGGGTGGTTGTCCCTGATGCGCCTCCCGAGCACATCCCAGAGGTGTTCAATTGGGTTCAGGTCAGGTGAGCACGCTGGCCAGGCCATACGGACGACTTCATGCTGCTCCAGGAAGTCGGTCACAAGGCGTGCTCGATGCGCAGGTGCATTGTCGTCCTGGAAGATGGCGCCTTGACCAAGGTCCACAAGCGCAGGCAGTGCCACGGCCGCCAGAACCTCGTCCCGGTACCGGACCCCGTTCAGGATGCCGTCAATGGGGAGCAGGGGGGTCCGGGTACCACGGCTCATGCCACCCCACACCATCACCGACCCGCCGCCGTACCGGTTATGCTCTTGGACAGTGGCGTCAGCGAACCTCTCCCCTTGACGTCGCCACACCCGAGCCCGGCCATCGTTAAAGGTCAGGGTGAACCTGGACTCATCCGAAAACAAGACCCGGGCCCACTGTTGCCTTGTCCAGGTCACGTGCTCCCTGGCCCAGGTCATGCGGCGCACTCTGTTGACCGGTGAC
The DNA here is from genome assembly GCA_030674185.1 of Monoplex corrugatus. Taxonomy (NCBI): domain Eukaryota; kingdom Metazoa; phylum Mollusca; class Gastropoda; order Littorinimorpha; family Ranellidae; genus Monoplex; species Monoplex corrugatus. The sequence goes on along the minus strand of JAPXFY010000018.1, from coordinate 24,694,001 downwards.
AGCACGGGTCGGACGGCCGGTCTCCGTGACCTCAAGTTTGCCTCATGTAGCCGTCTTCTCACCGTGCTGCAGCTGATGTTAGCACCTGTTGCGTCCCTCAGCTGACCCCTCAAGGTCACCGCAGTGGATGCCCTTTCCCTCAGGACGGAGAGGGCAAGGTAGCGGTCTTGCTGTCTTGTCGTTACTCTGGGTCGACCCGTGTGACGCCTTTCCTGGACTGCTCCAGTCTCATTGAAGCGCTCCAGCAGTTTCTGGATTGTGGAATGCGACACTTCAAGTCGTCTAGCAACTTCCCGCTGCGCTAGGCCTTCATCAAGCAGAGCGAGGGCTCTCCCCCGCTGCTCATCCGTCATCCGTCGTCTTGCAAGCATGGTTAAAACGAACCAAGAACGGGTCCTTTTTATCCTCGTCTGCGGGCAACTTTGGCTGGAGTAGTGTTCAAAAAGGGCTTGCCTTGCACGTGCAAAGCGAATTTTGTCGCTACCTTGCCTGCGTCGTCAGAGAGACCCTGCTGAAGATTCGACAATTTCGTGTGGAAATTGTCTTCCTTGGGCCGCCCATTGCAAATCGGCAAATCCCCAAACACGTGCCAAAAGGAAACTGCAATGTTGTCTGAGCTCTTATCCATTCAGTTACGGCAACGAATTGGAGAAAAGAGTAAGAGAAAATAGGTTATTTCTCCTTTCAAAAATTGACTCAAAAACGTTCCTGGCCCTTCAATAATGACGTGTAGTATATACACACAGTATACACACACAATATGCACACACATACACATATGTATATATATATATGTATATATATATATAGATAGGTGTGTGTGTGTGTGTGTGTGTTGTGTGTGTGTGTGTGTGTGTGTGTCTCTGTGTGTGTGTGTGTGTATCTGTGTGTCTGTGTCTGTGTGTGCGTGTGTGTGTGCGTAAGCTCATCATTCATATTTTTGTTTTCTTATTGTTTTTTTCGTTCCGATATTTTTTGATGCGTGTATGCATGTTTTCTAGGCGGTATGTTCCTGCAACACGTGGTAACAGAGCAGTTCATGGACCCAGGACGTCTGGCTTCCAGACGTGCAGCACGCTCGCCCACCGGCATGTGGTCATGCCCTGGTGACCACAAACCAGACCCCCAGCTGTGGGTAAACAGCACCACTGCCTCGTGGGTGTCTCCGGATAGACCAAGGCTAAGAGAGTAAACCCTAACAAAAACCTACCACTGCTTTGTGGTTATCTTGGGAGAGACCAAGGCTTAGGGAGAAAACTGACAGAAAACTGATGGAAAGCAACTGGAAACCACCATCGTATATTCCAGGGTTAATCATGGCCCCCAAAAGAGAACGGAGGTAAACGACGTGAATAGGGGCTCCCGTGGAGCACCTTTGTTTGGTAGGGACTGTCGTGCTGTGCAGGTGACACCCGGCCTTCAGCAATTTACTGCGATCAGAATGAAAACCGTCAAAATTGTAACCTGGAATATTGCAAGAAGGAAAAGCAGAAAATGTCAAGATGGAGATGGAAAGGCTTAACATCAATTATTTAGGACTAGAGGAAGTGAGATGAAAGGGGGCAGGCATGATATCAGGCAAGCACGAAAGTTAGATGTCTTCGTTACGCAGATGACACCGTGCTAATTGCAGAAAATGAAAAAGACGTACAAAACCTTGTGAATATAATAGAAATAGCAAGCAAAAGTAAAGGGCGGGAGCTAAATAAGAAGACTGAAGTCATGGTAATCAGTTAAAAAATAATCATCCCATGCAAACCAATAGCAAATGGCAAACATTGAGACAGGTTAAGTTTAAATATCTGGGAACGGTCATCTCACCAGAAAGCAAATGCACATCAGAAATAGCCACCAGAACGGGCCAAGCTGAAACAGCATTCAAGAAGATGAATAGCATTCTTACCAGCAAATGCCTATCAAATAATATCAGGAAGAGAGTTCTTGAGTGCTAATAGAACCGATACAGTTGTACGGTTGTGAACCGTGGACAGTCAACAAGCAAAGTCAGAAAAATATTGAAGCAACTGAAATGTGGTTTCAAACAAGAATGTTGCGAGTTCCATGGACAGCAAAGAAAACGAATGAGACAGTCTTAAATGAGGCAGACACAAGAGGAATATTTATACAGAAGATTAGAAAATGACAAGCAAAAGTTATAGAACATTTCAGGAGGCAAAAGAAATTAGAGCACCTAGTCACAACAGGAAGCTGGAGGGAAAGAGCACCAGATAGACACATGGAGAAAACAATGGATAGACGTATAGAGTGGCTGAGGCCAGAGAAGGTGGGAGATGTACTGCAGCAAGAAGGGATAGATTCGTGTGGAGGGCCACGATCACCAACATTATGCAGCCGGGCACATAGTGATATGTTCCTACACAGTCTGCACACTCCATCTTGGATGTGCATGCATGCTGGAAGCTTTTACGTTTCTTTTCCTTAAGCTACCAGACACCAATGCGACTTTAAGCTCTTTAACGTACGTATTTGATGTTCTACGTAGCTACGCACACGACAGGGTTATAGTCACTGGCAGGTCTGCACACAGGTTGATTTGGGAGATCGGAGAAATCTTTACCTTTGACCCAATGGGCGGGGTGTACCTGGGCAGAAACGGACCAAAACCTCTCCACTGGGACTTTGATCTCATATCTACTTGACTATCACGCCCATCCTTCAGTTTTCAAATACATTCGTTTTTATGCTCACCCATGAACTGTTCTTAAGTAAACCTCATACCATCTAGGGGCGGTGTTCATGTCATTTTAATATCAATGGCTTATTGTGCTGCTTTCAGCAGGGTTTGTTTTTTTTTGCAAACCATATCAACAGTATTTCTTATCCTCCTGTATTTGAATACACACACACGAACACACACACGTGCTTGTAGGCACGCGAACACGAAAACAACACAAACTTACATATACATATGAGCGGGCATATACCACGGTCATCATGAACCATTTATTGTCAGGTTCACAGACACATACGTGCGCGTGCACGGACACCCCCACACAACATACAAACACACACAAACACATACACACACAAACACACACAAACACAAACACACACAAACACACAACACACACACACACACACACACACACACACACACACACACACACACACACACACACACACACACACACACACACACACACACACACACACACAACACACCGTCTAATATCACTATAGTGAAAAGACGTTAAATCAAAGAACGAACGAACACACACACGACGACGACGACCACCACCACCACCACCACCACCACCACCACCACCACCACCACCACACACACTGTTGGTCTAAACGGATTATCGTGTTTAGTAAATCAGCACATGTTGTTGCCAAATGAGGCAGAATCGTGACACCAGACAAACACACATAAGTAGGACAGAAAAGCCTACAGGTTAAGTGTACAAAGCAAAGAGAAACCAATGTATGTAAACAATCTATAAGAAACATTACAGATCACACCAAACTGAAATATATCTAGAAAAGACAGCTGACAGAACTAGGAAACATGTATGTAGAAAAGATGCAGAGAACATACACTGACAAGAAGAGACCAAATAACATGACAAACAAACAAAAGGTTTTGGGTGAGGGGGACAGAAAATTACAGCAAAATGAAAATGCCCCAGTGAAGATAGAACATGGAAATTATCCCCCCACCCCCATTACAAAAGAAAAAATGTTGTATTCAGTGTATCAGCCATTCTGTGCTACTGAACTAAGCATAAACACAGTGTACATGTACATACACAATATGTGTGTATATATTATTTCATAATATATGTTGATGATGATGATGATCCCATTCAAACGTATACAAACAAGGGCTCATTGCAGAGAACATTTTTTAGATCAGTTTTCACTGCGCACGAACGAGGGTGGAAAAGTACAGCTGAGAAAACAAATAAGCCAAGCTACTGAAAGGGAAAAAACAAGAAAAACCAAAAGACCCAAGACTGAAAAGACTCAGACTGGTGCCAACCCCTTAATGGCCTGTACAAAAGGCTGAACACACAGCCTTGCATCAGAGATTTACGTGAATCGTCAATCTCTTTTAAACTGCAAAACAACCACTCTCCATTTGAAACTTAAATATAGATATTTTGCAAAGAATTGATATACTCTAACGTTTGGTGACAAGAACGTATGGATTTCTGTGGAACTTTGTCTGGGATAAACACTTCTCACAGTTCCTTCTGATCGTGATAACAAAGACTGAAGAGTACTTCATTTTCAATAGGAGCTTCGGAAATGAAATGGACAAACCAAATCTGTATCTGTAGTATTTTATACCGCAGAGACTGCACAGCAGTATCACCGATACCAAACCCAAATATGTCTACAGCGATCTACCCCTCTAGGAAATGGTTTGATTTGATGTATTGTAAAATTCAAACATTTTATTCATGTTGATATTATCTTCCGAGCCTTGACTCCAACAAATTATTAGCCTTTATATGAAAAAGCATACAAACAGATTTACTGATTCAATTGCTTGAATATTCCACACATACCTAGGTACCAGTTTTCAGAACAAACAGACAGACAAAAACCAACCAAACAAAACAAAACCTGACGAACATCAAACTACGAGAACGAAAGAAAAAGGCTTACATACCAAAGAGATTCTAGTGATGGAAGGGGAGAGAATGCGTCAAACCAAGGGAAGGAAACAGCAAAATTGGTTAAGACATCAGATTTCCAGCCGGAAAATCTAGGTTCGATCCTGTCTGGGTACCGCCTGGCAGACAAGGGCAAACAGTTTTCAGATCTGAGGTCAGCATAGGTAAAGACTTGTCGGTGCCTGAACCCCAACCCCTTTCCTGTGTATAGGCTACGCAGTCAAGTTGTCAAAATCAATAAGCACGTTAAAGATCTTGTGAGCTACTTCAGTATTCAGTCGTTAATGGAAAGATGAAAACACCCTGTATGCACGTCCGCCTAAGACAAAATATTCATGCATACTGCACAGCAACACATTGCCTGCGTAGTGTATATCAAACAACGTATATACATGCATCCACCGAAACATTCTATGTTTCAGACAAAAAAAACACAAAAAAAAACAAACACACACACACACACACACACACACACACACACACACAACACACACACACACACACCACACACACACACACACACACACACACAAACTAACGATCTTCTTTTTTTTTTGTATATAAAGATGCATAAAAATTTTAGATTTTGTGCTTCTCAAGGTCACTGTGACCTTTAAAAAAAACAAATGCTTCTACTGATATAAAAGTCAACATGCATTGTGGACAATGGGAGTTTTGTTACAACATTGAAAACATATTCTACCTAGGAGCTTTATCTTCCAAAACATGCTTTCGCTAATCGTCAACAGTCTAAGTTTTGATCAAAATTTGGCAAAGGTTCACCACTGAAAAGCTTGGAATATCTTGCTCAAACATTTTTGACGCGAGGGCGCCTACACACACACACACACAACACACACACACACACACAACACACACACACACACACACACACACACACACACACACACACACACACACACACACACAATTACACACACACACACTAAACGATTGAAAAATAGTCCAGTAAAGGAAATTGAAAACAAACAGAAGGACACAAAGAACATTACATTAGGCCTGAGGAAGAATGTTTAAATGTAATTATTGTAAACAATTTAAACAATGGAACTTAACGGATCATCAATAGTTCACATCACTGCCGAGAAAGTTTATATTCGAACGCAGTATATGCGATAAGAACAGACAGACTATGTGATAGTCGCAAGGTCGCTTCTATTTCTGATCTGAATCAGAGAGACTTCCAGTTTTAAAAGTAAATAAAAAGTTAAAACGCACGAAACAAAGAATATGAATGATTGGTTAATCGATGGAAGAAACGAGACGTGCGTGTGTGTGCGTGCGTGTGCGTGCGTGCGTGCATGCCTGCATGTGTGTGTGTGTGTGTGTGTGTGTGTGTGTATGTGTGTGTGTGTGTGTGTGTGTGTGTGTGTGTGTGTGTGTGTGTGTGTGGTGTGTGTGTGTGTGTGTGTGTGTGTGCCGAAACAGCCTTTTCCAAGTACATGTACACCAGACAGACACCATGGATCTAACAAACAAGGTCGACAGGTCCAGGACACAGACGCAGTACTAACGTCATCCGTTATCGGAGAATTTATCAGCACATCAGTTGATCAGTGTGAGACAGCTCCAAGGGGAAATGATTATACAGAATGTCATTTGTCACGTTATTGTTCTTACGTTCTAAATTTACTTATCCTGGTCGTTCCGTTGTTTTTCTGAGATGCTTGGTTTTTGTGATGGAGCCCTAAGACTTAAGATCTGATATTTCAAGTTCAATCCCAGCCCGCAACATTAAAACCGGCCTGTTCGCTGCCCATTGCAAAGTTTTCATCATTCTGGTGGTGTCAGCTTAAAGTGTTTCAGACGTTTCTTTCCTCTTCCCATTTCAAGGCCTTGCAAGCTCAGAGGTTTTGCGCAGGCTCAGTGAGAAAGTCAGACACATTTGGGTGGAGTCCATATGGAAATGCCCTCTTGATCAAACTCCGAACTTATGTTATTGTTTCTCTTCTTTCTGTGTTCCGTACGGCTTGTTAAACGCAATTTGACTGCCATCGTTCGTTTGTCTTGTTTTATTAACTGGAAAAATGTTCGTGTTTTACTTACACTTTCTCCTCCTACCACATTCCATGTACTTTGATGTCAGCCACTGTTCCCAACGACCAGAGACATAAACAAAGAGACCGACAACTATAACGACCACTGTCTGGCCTGATCGTCACCAAAGGTCAGTCGGAGCATGCAAAATACATTTCAAAACTATAACACTCTGTTTGGGGTCAGTTCAAGTGGAATCCTTCCACTCGCGTAAGGTCATTCCACTCAACTGGAGTCATTCCAATCAAGTGGGGTCATTCCACTCGAGTGGGGTCATTCCACTCAACTGGGGTCATTCCACTCCACTGGGGTCATTCCACTCGAATGGGGTCATTCCACTCGAGTGGGGTCATGTCATTCCACTCCAAGTGGGGTCATTCCACTCAAGTGAGGTCATTCTACTCAAGTGGGATCATTCCACTCGATCAATTCCAGAATTCGCCCCACCCAAATTTGCCAGTATTCATCCGGCAGATTCCTTATGCCTGCGTAAAATCCTATGCGTTAGCAGTGTCTTAATGTTAAATAATAGGGGAAGGGAGAAGGGGCTTTTGAAACACTTATTCTGTCACCAACAGAATACTTCAAACATCAAGATGGGCAGCAAACAGGCCAGTTGTTAAACTTCTGTCTGGGATTGAACTCAAGACATCGGATGTTGAGCCCATGACCCTATCAAAAAACAAAATAAAACAAAAAACGCCAACCAGCTTATAAACCTGGGGCCCTTCTGATCTGTGGTTTAATTAACCCCTTCGCTGCCAAAGTGTAAATAAAAAGATGAATCGCCTGTGCCATGGAGTTTTAAACTTGACTTAAAATATAAAAAAAATTCATATCTCTTCATCCAGCCCAGAAAACCCCACAACACTATAAATTTTCTTGTTCAGTATACTTTACAACACACCAGGAGCAGCAGTACTTTCGTTTTTACGATCGCCAGTGCTAGTAATGTCCACTTCGACTCGTATCTGGGTCAAGTCCGACTTCGGACATCAACACCGAAATATCGCCTGCATGCGCTAAATTACCGTCATTTTCGCTCTTATCGACAGACTGCAAATCAGAATCAGCTCCACAAGTAATGATTTCTGCAACTTCTTTTGCTGCAGAAGTTGTTTTTCGGGTCCGATCGACGCTCGGTGTCGAAGCGAGTCCGTCCGCCATTGTTTACACTCGCTGAATAGTAATCAGCTGCAGAGGGTCACATTTTCAACCGCACGGGCAGAAAAGACCGTAAAACGTCACACATACACAATTAGCATCGACGTGTAGAGGGAATACTGAAGTTTCCGTTGATGTCTCATACGTCACTGAAAGCGTTGGGGTTTTCTGGCTAAAAATAGGAAAAGTCGCCGACCGAATATTCGGTCGGTAGCACTGAAGGCATACGTTTATTCCGACCGAATATTCGGTCGGAAGCACTGAACGGGTTCCTTCGACTCCCGCACCCTACCCATCAACTGCAAAAACTTAACCCTGTGATTCCCACATCCGATCCACTCGCTTCCTCCAGGGAATCAAAAGATTAAGTTTTAGCTTTGCTAGCAGAGTGAGGGAATCAAAGGGTCAAGTTTTTGCTTTGCTAGCATGGCTGACAATGCAGGATGCTGGTGGACAGGGTGCGGGAGTCAAAGGGTTAATCCAGTCCTCTGCAGCGCTGTGTGCGCCGGACAGCGAATCACTACAATGAGAAAGACATAGACAATATGCCACAGAGCTGTCTACCGATCTTTCGCCATATCTGCACAGCAGGAGAAAAACGCCCACAGTGTGGTGGTGACTGTTCCGGTTTCAACATGGGGCGATAGGCGATGCTCCCACCCACCGCCAGGGGACAAGGGACCATTTAAGTTTAGTTTCTCATAGAAAAGTAGTCACGGAGCATAAAGAAAATAATGCGGAGAGCTTAGCACCCGCTGGTACCGCCAGTGTATTTACCTACGTGAGGCAAGAATATTGCTTCATTTATGTACGTTCGTGTTTTGTAAACGTCCTTCTTTTTTTCCCATTTGTAAAGGAGGGTCTTTCTTTCTGAGTTGTAGTTTTCCTCCAATATGAAATATCTGAAAAGGAAAATCTAATACACACGGACACATCTATTCAACGTAGGTTTGAAACATATAGGGCCGGGACACGTACAGGATGTCTTTGGCTGTGCGCCTATGGTTAAATACACACACATACACACACGTACGCACACACACACACACAAACACATGTACGCACGCACAGACACACACACACGCACGTACGCACATACACACACATCTACGCACACACACCACACACACACACACATCACACACAGAAACACACACACACAGAAACACACACACAACACACACACACGCAAGCACACACACACACACACACACACACACACACACACACACACACACACAAACACCACACACAAACACCACACACACACACACACACACACACACACACACACACACACACACACACACACACACACACATATGAGTACTCTCATGTGCTCCACAAGTTTAACTTTATCATAATCTACCCCCTCCCCCCCCCCCAAAAAAAAAAAAATAATAAAAAGAAGATAGAAAAAGAAAATGAGAAGAGATTAAGAACGCCTATTTCATTGACGAAACAAAACAGTTTGAAAATATAATCTTTATGGTATTTGTCAATCGTGCAAATGCCACATACAATTACAAAACATGAGACATACAATAACACACACGCGTGCGCGCGGGCACACACACACATGCACATACACACACACACACACACACACACACAAACACACACACACACACACACACACACACACACACACACACACACACACACACACACACACACACACACACACACACACACAGAGAGAGAGAGAGTACTACACAGACACCGAGCCTTATCCCGATTTTCTGAAGACAACATTGTACGAATTACAAGATAGCATGAATACAAATGCTGACAATTGCAACAGAATGCCCTAACTCTAAAACACGAATGATAAATGTTTGATATGAATGACGGCTTGCTTATTCTTCAGCGTTTGATATTTGGGGAATAGATTTTAATCAGTACACTTTATGTTGTCAGCCCTGTTGTGGTCTGTGCTTGGCTTGGTCACAGATCACATGAACGATTGATTGAGTGATTAACTAGACACACAAAAAAAACCCACATACTATCCTGTAAAATAAGTCACACGGCTATCAGTGGCGGTATACGTTAGTGCCAGTAGTAGTAAACCACAGACAGACAAGAAAAGGGATCAGCCACTTCTCAGCTTAGCATCGAGCTAATCCTGTCTGGAATGTCTGTTGCAAGGCGGCATGACTTCTGATTGCGTTAACTACCATTGAAATTTTCAGCACTGGATTGATCCTAATACCTGGCGACGAACGACAGAAGGAATCTTAAGGCCTTTTAATGCAGTTGGGTACTGTACAGAGGCTGGCCTAAAACAGACAGAAATGGAGAACCTTCGTTTAGTTTCCATGCCAATGGCACAGGGCTAATAGGTAAGCAGTAATTGATCCTTCTACTATGCCCATGACTCGTGTTAGCCAACAGATGATCCGTGTCAATCTTCGGAATGATATGACAAACGGAGGACCGTGTGTGGCATGAACTTCACGCATGTTAAAGAACCAACAGCGATGGATTAGATATCCTTTGCAAAATCCTGCAGAAAAATCCATTCTCACTGGTAAACAAAAGTACACAAATGCAGAAAAATCCATTCTCACCGGTAAACAAAAGTACACAAATACAGAAAAAAACAAAACAAAGGAAAAACAGGATGGCACTGCACTGAGGTAACGTGCTTTTTCCGTTAAGAGCACCCTAAATTTCACCCAGTAAAATCCTTTGTCACAAAAAATCAATACCAAATAAACTATGAAAACAAAATGAAACAAAGTACAGAACCAATCAGAGCAAAATATACCAGACAGTTAGCAGTATCGTACAAACAATCAGGGGAATTGTCGGTCATAATAAACGTCTCAGTGCGTGACAGATTAGTAGTGAAGACAATTCCACTCTGCATGATTCCATATGTGGCGACAAGATGATGCTAAAGTCCTCGGCCGGTTACATACAGTCTGATTCTAACCATATGAGTCAGCCACACAACAACTCTATATAAAACTTGTCCTACTCAAATCAGACTCGGCAGAATACAACAACCAACAAGAAAGCAAGCTGTACTCTTGTGCCAAAAGGTGCACTGCTAAAATTGTGACCAGTACTTGGTGGTTTCATTGCTTCAGGTAACCTTCATCTTGTGTTAGGTTTACTTATAGTAACGACTGGCATAAACCCACACAGTAAGGTCGGTACAATGCGGTACAATATGCTACACTGACCAGGATTAACACAGGTCCATCAGGTCAGATCGTGTAACTGATCCATGTAGTGTAGCATGTTTATCAACCACCGAGCAATGACAGCACTGTGCACACTCTACGCTGGTTAACTCCTGAGCTCATGTTTCAGTTTCAATTTCAGAAGATAGCAATTCCTCGTAGGAATAAATTCCATATGTACTGACGCCACTGACGTCATGTGATGGAGAGATCATTGGGCGTAATTCTGCCAACAGCCATACCACGTTGAAAACACCGGTTCTCGTCCGATCACCGAAGTCAAGCAACGGCGAGTCCGGTTACTACTTGGATGGCTAATTGCCTGGGAACACTGGAGGCTGCTGGCAAATTTTAACACGTCATTTACATGTAATTTACAGTCTCACAAGAAGAAATTTTCAACACAATCAGATCCATGTCGTTCAAAACCTGCGAACTGGATCCTCTTCCAGGTTCTCTCTACTCCGACTGTCTCCCTACTCTCCTCCCATTCATCACTGACATCATCAACACTTCTCTTCAAACTGGAACTGTCCCAGATTCTTTCAAGTCTGCTATTGTTCACCCTCTCCTCAAGAAACACAATTTAGACCCAAATGAACTGAAAAATTACCGGCCTATCTCTAATCTCTCTTTCTTGTCAAAACTCCTTGAAAAAGTCGTCCTCAACCAGCTGAACTCTCACCTGTCTGCCAACAATCTCCTCAATCCTTTCCAGTCAGCCTACCGCCAGTGCCATAGCACTGAAACTGCCCTACTACACATTCTCAACAATCTCCTCCTTGCAACTGATACTGGCAAAGTCTCTCTCCTCACACTCCTTGATCTGTCTGCAGCCTTTGATACCATTGATCATGGTATTCTCCTTTCTAGACTTCATCATACTTTTGGCATCTCTGACATTGCTCTGTCTTGGTTCACTTCATACCTATCAAACAGAAAACAAACTGTTCTCATCAATGGCACTTACTCTCAACCTGCATACCTGACCTGTGGTGTTCCACAAGGATCTGTCCTTGGCCCTGTTCTTTTCACTTTTTACACCTCCCCCCTGTCCACCATCATCAACTCCCACTCTATAAAACACCACTTCTATGCTGATGACACCCAACTTCAAGACAGTGACTCACCTGATAATATACAGCGCCTGCTGACTCGCACCACTGAGTGTTACTCGGACATTAAGAACTGGATGACGTTCAACAAACTTCAGCTTAATGACGACAAGACAGAAGCTATCCTCATTGGCACCCGTCAGAAACTTTCTCAGCTGCCTCCTCTTTCTCTCCCATTATGTAACACATCAGTCCCAATTTCTGATTCAGCTAAAAACCTTGGTGTCTGCATTGATCTACCCTCTCCATGAACAACTTTGTTTCTCAATCTGCCAGATCTTGCTACTATCATCTCCATCGTATAAGCCTGATCAGGAAGTATCTCTCTGTCGAAACAACTGCAAAACTCGTCTCTCTCCTTCATAATGTCTCGCATTGACTATTGCAATTCACTCCTGTCTGGTCTTCCTGCCTCCACCATTCACATCCTACAGCGCATTCAAAACAATGCTGTACGCCTTGTACTCAAAAAGAAAAAAGCTGACCACATATCTCCTCTCCTGGCACAACTTCACTGGCTCCCTGTATCAAAGCGCATACATACAAACTAGACACCATGTGCTACAAAAGCCTCAATAACGCAGCCCCCGATTACCTGTCAAGCCTACTTGAGATCTATTTCCCTCACGTACCCTCCGCTCTGCCTCCGATCCTCTGACTTTTCGCTTTCCACGCACTAAGCTCAATACCTATGGTCCACGAGCCTTCTCTGTTTCTGGTCCACTCTCCTGGAACAAACTTCCTCTCTCAGTCCGTCAGCAACCTACTTTTGTCTCCTTCAAGTCCGCTCTCAAAACTCACCTTTTCTCCTCCGCATAAAATCCTAACCTCACTCAACCCCCCCCCCCCCCCCCCTCTGCAGCCTGTCTCCGCTCGGAGGGGAATCACATGGTTATAATATATAATTGTATATGCTATGCTCTCTATAATTTTCCATTGCTTTTATTCTTGCTTTTATTGCTTGTTATTCTTTCTCCCCATTTATAGCCATGCGTGTGTGTGTGTGTGTGTGTGTGTGTGTGTGTGTGTGGTGGTGTGTGTGTGCGTGTGCGTGCGTGCGTGCGTGTGTGCGTGCGTGCGTGCGTGCGTGCGTGTGTGTCTGCTTCAGCGCTTAGATTTGATTTTATCAAGATTTTGCGCTATATAAATATTGTAATTATTATTATTATTATTAACCAAAATTGTTCCGTGATAGGTTGACGCAATACCAGTATAAAATGTAAACTAGGGAAAATATAGGCTAGGTAGAGCCCTAGGACCTGGCCAGCTCATGTGTTTATATGCAGGTTTAAGGCTTGTGCCATTCTCGATACACGTGGCACCTGTGACGTTAGTGCATACGGAATTCGTTCCGAGTGCGGAGACGTCGTCTTGAAAAACTGAAACTGAATCTGAAACTGGAGATGATCCCAAATGATCATGACATAAGCCATGATAATGAACATAAGCCCTACGCGCCAGCAAGATCGTGACAACTTATGTCGATGTTCCAACTCATTTATCCCTTTCTTGAATGTCCACAATTTCGTAACTATACCCAAGACGCTTCCTTCATCAAGTAAAATCCCAGGACCCCACACAACCCAATACATATCGATCCGTATCGATAACACATTGATCGGATGGCGTAAAGTGATTACGCGCAAGATGACGTCAAGAGGCGTGGCGGGGCAAGTCAGGGCGAGGTAAGTGGACCTCATCCTCTCCTCTCCATTCACTGGGCCGGCCAGTCAGGAGGTCTTGGACGGCGGGCGGGCCGCGGGAGGCCTCTTGAAGGCCGGGCCACAAGCGGCTATGGAGGGGGACTTACAGAAAGACAGTGACAAGTCTGAGAAGTGTAGTGGCTTCATACACAGTACAGGCCTGTTCCCTCTTGCTTCCTTGTAAACCTCTCCACTCCTCCTTCTCTACCACCCTCCCCCTTCTTGTCTTTCCTATTCTTTCCCCCTACCCCCCCCCCCTCCATTTTCCATCCATCCATCGTCTTTTCTTCTTCTTCTCAACAGCTGCCTCCCAGGTGAAAATTTCTGGTAAAGAGTATGACTCGGTTTTTGCTCCCACAATTCACAATCAGTGAATCAATCCATGAATCAATAAGGAAAGAACGAAAGGAGATGAGGGTTTGCAGGAAAAGAAAATTGAAAAGAAACAGAACTTTAGCTGGCTAGCTAGACAGATAGACAGAGAGACAGATAGCCAGCTAGCTAGCTAGATACATACAGGCAAGTAGACACACGGACAGACAGATAGACAGACAAGCAGACAAACGGACAGACAGATAGATAGATAGCTAGATACATACAGATTTTTCGTTTAAAGTTTTTTTTTTTTTTTTTTTTTTTTTTTAGGATCATCGCACTCAGGGCGGTTACCTTTGTGCTCATTTTTTTTTCATCCCATTTGTTGTTGTTGTTGTTTTTTTGCTCCACCTTGATGACCACAGAAGCTGGCACATCTTTTACAAGGCGATGATGATGATGTCGATGAGGATGACAATCATGATGCTATGGAGTTCCATCCAGGATTGAGACTGCGTGACAGAACTGTACTCTACGCTTACTTTCATATATATCCAGGCGTCAACCAGGCCCGAGAGATACAGACACCTGCGGTGCTGGTCAGAATATTTGAGCAACACCCTCACTGACGCATCCGTTAAGTGGATGAGACTCGACTGTGTGGTCCCAGTCTTTCCAATGAGCCCACAGCACGCCCAACTCTGGGTAAGAGCCGGTTAGAGCCGAAAAATCCCACAATGATTTTTGAAGGGACTGATGGGGATTCAAACCCGTAACCTTCCAGCCGGTAGTCCATTGCGCTAACCACGACACCACGGCCACTGGTTTTTCTTTTAGCTTATTAAAGAGGACTCATCGCACTCGGATGACTCCATACGCCCTCCAGCAATTATCTGGCAGACTCGCTGTGCTTGTGCGAAACCCAGTGCTCTGGTAAAGTGATGAAGTGGGGAAGGGGATGGGGACAGGACTTATGAAACACACTACTAACACAACTGGTGCATTACAGCAGTAATCAGACTAGAACGAACTTCATTTGTGGGCCACGATTGAAATTCTGATCTTGAATTAGCTGTCCCTTAAAACAAGCCAGCCAACCCGTTTAAAATGTTTAACAATTATTGATATAAATTGGTGTATTAACAATTATTGATATGAACTGGTGTATTAACAATTATTTATGAATTGGTGTATTAACAATTATTGATATGAATTGGTGTATTAACAATTATTGATATGAACTGGTGTATTAACAATTATTGATATGAATTGGTGTATTAACAATTATTGATATGAATTGGTGTATTAACAATTATTGACATGAATTGGTGTATTAACAATTATTGATATGAACTGGTGTATTAACAATTATTTATGAATTGGTGTATTAACAATTATTGACATGAATTGGTGTATTAACAATTATTGACATGAACTGGTGTATTAACAATTAGTTTGAACATGACATGATTGGTGTATTAACAATTATTGACATGAATTGGTGTATTAACAATTATTGACATAATTGGTGTATTAACAATTATTGACATGAACTGGTGTATGAAATCATACAAACACACCCGGGTCTCTCACATAGTGGCATCTTTTTTTTTTTTTTTTTTTTTTTTTTACTTCTGACCAAGGTCTGGTTCGATCCGTCTAGACACCTCCGCCTGGTGGGTAAAGAGAGTGGGGGGAGGGGAGAATTTTCCGATCTCCCAAGTCAACATATGCGCAGACTTCCCAGTGCCTGAATTCCGTGTGTATGCGTATACAGAATAGGAAATAAGCATGTTAAAAATCCTGTAAATGATGTCATTGGCTAGCTTATGGAAAAATGAAAACAGCCAGCATACACGCCCACCCAAACTACAGACTGTGCACCAACGTAGTAGAATGTGGTCAGCACGCCTAACATCGTCACTTCTCCATGCTCCACCAAAATGTCTGCGTGTCATGCGCAATGAGACGAAATGAGTCAGGAAAATAGCGCTACGCAAGACTGGTTTAAAAAAATAATAATTCTCTTTTTTTTTTCTTCTTTTATTCACTTTTGAAGAAGCACGAGAAAGGTCTCTTTGTTCACGAAAGAAAATTGAACAAGATACCGCCTGCCGTCCCAACTAATCCCTGCAGTTTTCATACTGTGTGTATTCTTCTCTAAAATTTACGCGTTCAGAGATAGACATATAGAAAGACAGAAGAATTTGACCGGGGAAAGGTTCAACCTGATGTCGATTGAAAGGGAAAATGAAGAAATACGGTCAGGCTTACCTATTTGATAAACACCACAGAAGGGAGATTGGGGGAGGGGGGGGGGAGGCTTGTTTGAGTTCGTATCTAGCCGGATACTGCGTAATTTTTGTTATGTGTTGTATTCACAAGCAAGGGGGTGCCGTCTCTGGTTTATCTCTGAAAGAAAGAACGAACACTGCTTGCATTGTTCGAGACGAAGAAGGGAAACGCTCACGCTTCGTAAATATACATAAAACTTCAATTATTCCACGGTTTCAATATAATATAGAACACGACGGCACAGCAGGCCACGTGTTCACAATAAGACTACAAGGTCGAGCAACAGGTTTTTTTGTTTTTTGTGTGTGTGGTGTGTGTGTGTGTTTTGGTGGTGGTGGGTGGGTTAGTTACTTGTAAGGAAAAAAAGTGACGTGGAGGCCTAGTATGGACACCGATCACCTGGTGAGCGTGCGGTCGCGGGTTTGATTCTCGGCAGGACGTGGATTTTCTATCCTGCTAGCCGCCCCTCTTCCACACACTCTCTTAACCCTACAGTCTTGGCCTGGAAAGAAGTCTTTCGGGTGAGACGATAACTGTTGTCCCCTGTGCAACATACATTATGCCCATGTTAAAAAAAAACACAACATCAAAAACAAAAAAGTAAACAACATTCAAAAACCCAACGCCAACGGAAAAGTTGCCCTTGACAGAATTGTGTAGCATATTCACTTTCGTGCCTAAATAAAAGCACACACCCCAAAAAAGGCAATTGCTGCATTGTGATGTGTTCCAGAAATAACACAACACACACACACACAAACACACACACACACACACACACAGAATTTATGGTAACGAGAAACATACTTCACAACCAGTCATCAAAGTGACGAAGTGGTTTGAACAAGAGACGTAGTAGCTAACTACGAAAATCGTTCGTTCAAACCCACATCAGTCAAAACAAAACAGAAAAGTTACTGTTATTGTTTTTGTTTTTGTTTTTTTGTTTAAAGCCCAGCCGACTGCGTATATCAGGGCTATAACCTGTTTCAAAACATACCACTTCAACAAGGAAAAACAAAGAAAAGAAAATTAGGTACACATATCAATGCATTCACGCCCCTGGCGTTGACTACGCCGTCCAATTTATCTCACAAGGGATTTAAAAAACATATCCGAATATGTATTTAAACAAAACTAAGGACACTAAAATGTACATAAAAACGGACCTAAATTACCTAAAATAGCTTCAGCATATCTCATTTCCCTAGAGCCAAAAATGTGCTTAAATACAAGTACCCCATTATGAACCCTAAGAGAAAGTAGGTAAGACTTTATCGAACACGTAGATGTGAATGGACCATTTTTTCTGTCCGGGTTTCTACACCGCTTTCATGGCCACAGATGCACGGACATTTTTTTTTTTGACAATGTAATGATGATAGTGATGACGATGGGGATAATAATCATTGTATCAAGGAGTTTCATTCTGGATTGAGACTGCGTGACAGGGCTGTATTCTACGCTTCCTTTCATATCATGACGTCAACAAGGCCCGAGAGATAATGACACCAGCGGTGTTGCCAGATAATTCGAACAAAACTTTTAATAAGGACGCGTCGATAAAATGGGTAAAACTTGGTTGTGTGTCCCAGTCCTCCCAATGACCCCATAGCACGTTCAACGCTGGGTAGGAGCTGGTTCGGGCCAAAAAAACGCACAACGATTTTGATAGAAATAATGGGATTCGAACACAAAGCCTCCAGTCACACTACCAACTGCACCACGGCAACTGGTCTTGTTGCTGTTTAGTTTCAAAAGAAAACAAAGATGTAACGTCACACCCTAGACGTAGTCCTGTCCAACCGCTTCAGTGGATACAGTTACACATTAACAACAAGGTGTCTTTTCTAGTCTTAAAACCAAGACACCCTGTGGCGTAGGACCTTTTCATGCCCTTTACCACATCACATTTTTCTGGATGGCTCATGTAACAGACCTGTGGAGTCAAGATTTCATATCTTCGAGTCCTATCCCACCCCAGCCCGCGACATAAACCCTGTTCACTGCCCATCTTAATACTTCAGTCACTCTGGTGGTATCAGTTTACTGTTTCATAGAATCAACAGCACCCCTCCCAATTCTCTTCCATTTCAATATCTTTCCAGCGCATTGTGTTTTTGTGCAGGCTTAGGGAATCTGCCAGATAACTTGATCAGCTGGTGTACTTGGTGGTCTGCATCTGGAATCGTCCGAGTGCGATAATGTATTTTCAAGAGATTGTTGACCACTCCATCCCTGGTGACTAGGTCAAAGGCCTTGATGAGGTCGATTAATGCCATGTAGACGGGTTTCTGCTGTTCTCTGCATTTCTCCTGTAATTGACGAAGGAAAAAAAATTACATCCATTGTGGAGCGTTCTGATCAGAAACCACACTGGGACTCAGGGAAGAAACGCTCAGCTAGCTTTTGGAGACGCGCCAACACGATTCGGGCGTACAGTTTGCCTACGATCTTCAGTAGGGAAATGTCCCTATAGTTGTTGCTGTCACTTCTGTCTCCCTTGTTCTGATAGAGAGTGACGATCTTGGCATCTCTCATGTCTTGTGGTACTGTTCCTTTCTCCAACGCTGACAGAAGACATCATGTAGGGGCTGCAGGTGTTCTTGCAGTGCCTGATGAGGTCTGGGGAGACGCTATCATTGCCAGATGCTTTCCTGCTGAAGCTGATAACTGGCCTGCGGAATTCTTCTAGCGTTGGTTTACCATCTAGCTCCTCCATGATGGGCAGAGCTTCGATGGCATCGAGGGCTCAGGTGACAACGAAGTTCTCCCTGGAGTAACGCTCTGAGCAGTGTTCCACCTCATCTCTCCATCTGTTTGCTTTTATTGGTGATCACTTCCCCACTGGTGGATCTGGGGGGGGGGGGGGGCTGTTCTGCTCTGCGCTGGATCAAGAGCTTTCTTGATGCTCTCGTATATACCTCTTATGTTGCCTGTAGCTGCTACAATCTGGATATCATCACCGAACCGTTGCCGGTATTCGTTGGCGCATCTTTTTGCTGTCTGCTGCACTTTGCTCCTTGCAGCTCCGAGTGCTTGCAGCGATTTCTCTCTTGGTGAGCACTTGAATTCAGCAAGGACAGCACGTTTTACTTCAACAACAGGGATCATCTCGCTAGACGTAACTTCAAACCAGTCATTCTTGGAGGTCTTCCTCCCAAAGGTAACTAGGCTAGGGCTGTTTTCTGAATGGTCTCCCGGAGGTGGTCCCATTTTTTTCAGAGGCAGAGTTTTGCGGTTGGTCTGTGGACAAAGCATCCCTGAGAGACTTGGCAAATTCCACAATTTTCTCTGGGTACTGCATCTTGGAGGTGTCAGAACGAGGCTTCCCTTCTTTATGGAGCTTCTTAGGTTGTGGCCTGATCTTGCAACACACTAGTGAGTGGTCTGTGTCACAGTCTGCACTATGGTATGTGCGGGTGAGAAGCACGAATTTGAGGCCTGTTCGTCTGACAATGACCATGTCCATTGGTGCCAATGTTTTGTTTCAAGGATATCTCCATGATACTTTGTGTTGAAGCTTTGTCTAGAAGTAAGATTTGGTCACGTAGAGGCCATGGCACTACAACTATTATAGACAGACAGACAGACACACAAACAAATAGACAGACAGACACAGACAGACAGTCTACAGACAGATGACTTACATGTATTA
This sequence comes from Monoplex corrugatus, assembly GCA_030674185.1. Taxonomy (NCBI): domain Eukaryota; kingdom Metazoa; phylum Mollusca; class Gastropoda; order Littorinimorpha; family Ranellidae; genus Monoplex; species Monoplex corrugatus. Next base: position 24,673,856 of record JAPXFY010000018.1, on the reverse strand, counting down.
CAGGCAGAAGAATTATAGGTAACCGACGGACAGCACTCCACGCAGATGACTTATAGACAGACATGCACCTACAGGCAGATGACTTATAGACAGACATGCACTCTACAGGCAGATGACTTATAGACAGACATGCACTCTACAGGCAGATGACTTATAGACAGACATGCACTCTACAGGCAGATGACTTATAGACAGACATGCACTCTACAGGCAGATGACTTATAGACAGACATGCACTCTACAGGCAGATGACTTATAGACAGACATGCACTCTACAGGCAGATGACTTATAGACAGACATGCACTCTACAGGCAGATGACTATAGACAGACATGCACTCTACAGGCAGATGACTTATAGACAGACATGCACTCTACAGGCAGATGACTTATAGACAGACATGCACTCTACAGGCAGATGACTTATAGACAGACATGCACTCTACAGGCAGATGACTTATAGACAGACATGCACTCTACAGGCAGATGACTTATAGACAGACATGCACTCTACAGGAGATGACTATAGACAGACATGCACTCTACAGGAGAGACTATAGACAACATGCACTCTACAGCAGATGACTTATAGACAGACATGCACTCTACAGGCAGATGACTTATAGACAGACATGCACTCTACAGGCAGATGACATAGACAGACATGCACTCTACAGGCAGACTTATAGACAGACATGCACTCTACAGGCAGATGTCTTATGGACAGACATGCACTCTACAGGCAGATGACTTATAGACAGACATGCACTCTACAGGCAGATGACTTATAGACAGACATGCACTCTACAGGCAGATGACTTATAGACAAACATGCACTCTACAGGCAGATGACTTATAGACAGACATGCACTCTACAGGCAGATGACTTATAGACAGACATGCACTCTACAGGAGATGGACTATAGACAAACATGCACTCTACAGGCAGATGACTTATAGACAGACATGCACTCTACAGGCAGATGACTTATAGACAGACATGAACTCTACAGGCAGATGACTTATAGACAGACATGCACTCTACAGGCAGATGTCTTATGGACAGACATGCACTCTATAGGCAGATGACTTATAGACAGACATGCACTCTACAGGCAGATGACTTATAGACAGACATGCACTCTACAGGCAGATGACTTACGGACAGACATGCACTCCACAGGCATTCATCACTGACATCATCAACACTTCTCTTCAAACTGGAACTGTCCCAGATTCTTTCAAGTCTGCTATTGTTTCACCCTCTCCTCAAGAAATACAATTTAGACCCAAATGAACTGAAAAATTACCGACCTATCTCTAATCTCTCTTTCTTGTCAAAACTCATCGAAAAAGTTGTCCTCAACCAGCTGAACTCTCACCTGTCTGCCAACAATCTCCTCAATCCTTTCCAGTCAGCCTACCGCCAGTGCCATAGCACTGAAACTACCCTGCTACACATTCTCAACAATCTCCTCCTTGCAACTGATACTGGCAAAGTCTCTCTCCTCACACTCCTTGATCTGTCTGCAGCCTTTGATACCATTGATCATGGTATTCTCCTTTCTAGACTTCATCATACTTTTGGCATCTCTGACATTGCTCTCTCCTGGTTCACTTCATATCTATCAAACAGAAAACAAACTGTTCTCATTAATGGCACTTACTCTCAACTGCATACCTGACTTGTGGTGTTCCACAAGGATCTGTCCTTGGCCCTGTTCTTTTCACTCTTTACACCTCCCCCCTGTCTACCATCATCAACTCCCACTCTATAAAACACCACTTCTATGCTGATGACACCCAACTTCTAGACAGTGACACACCAGACAATATACAGCGCCTCTTGACTCGCACCACTGAGTGTTACTCGGACATTAAGAACTGGATGACGTTCAACAAACTTCAGCTTAATGACGTCAAGACAGAAGCTATCCTCATTGGCACCCGTCAGAAATTTTCTCAGCTGCCTCCTCTTTCTCTCCCATTATGTAACACATCAGTCCCAATTTCTGATTCAGCTAAAAACCTTGGTGTCTGCATTGACTCTACCCTCTCCATGAACAAATTTGTTTCTCAAACTGCCAAATCTTGCTACTATCACCTCCATCGTATGAGCCTGATCAGGAAATATCTCTCTGTCGAAACAACTGCAAAACTCGTCCTCTCCTTCATAATGTCTCGCATTGACTATTGCAATTCACTCCTGTCTGGTCTTCCTGCCTCCACCATTCACATCCTGCAGCGCATTCAAAACAATGCTGCATGCCTTGTACTCAAAAAGAAAAAAGCTGACCACATATCTCCTCTCCTGGCACAACTTCACTGGCTCCCTGTATCAAAGCGCATACAGTACAAACTAGACACCATGTGCTACAAAAGCCTCAATAACGCAGCCCCCGATTACCTGTCAAGCTTACTTGAGATCTATCTTCCCTCACGTACCCTCCGCTCTGCCTCCGATCCTCTGACTTTTCGCTTTCCACGCACTAAGCTCAATACCTATGGTCCACGAGCCTTCTCTGTTTCTGGTCCGCTCTCCTGGAACAAACTTCCTCTCTCTGTACGTCAGCAACCTACTTTTGACTCCTTCAAGTCCGCTCTCAAAACACCTTTTCTCCTCTGCATAAAATCCTGACCTTTCTCAATCCCCTCTGCAGCCTGTCGCCACTCGGAGGGGAATCACATTGTAATATATAATTGTATATAATATGCTCTCTATAATTTTCCATTGCTTTTATTCTTTCTCCCCATTTTAGCCGTGTGCGTGTGTGTGTGTGTGTGTGTGTGTGTGTGTGTGTGTGGTGTGTGTGTGTGTGTGTGTGTGTGTGTGTGTGTGTGTGTGTGTGGTGTGTGTGTGTGTGTGTGTGGTGCGTGCGTGCGTGTGTGTCTGTTTTATCAAGATTTTGCGTTATACAAAATAAAGTATTGTATTATATTGTATTGTATTGTCTTATGGAGAGACATGCTCTCTACAGGCAGATGACTTATAGACAGACATGCACTCTACAGGCAGATGACTTATAGACAGACATGCACTCTACAGGCAGATGACTTATAGACAAACATGCACTCTACAGGCAGATGACTTATAGACAGACATGCACTCTACAGGCAGATGACTTATAGACAGACATGCACTCTACAGGCAGATGACTTATAGACAACATGCACTCTACAGGCAGATGACTTAAAGACAGACATGTTCTCTACAGGCAGATGACTTATATACAGACAAGCACTCTACAGGAGATGGACTATAGACAGACATGCACTCTACAGGCAGATGACTTATAGACAGACATGCACTCTACAGGCAGATGACTTATAGACAGACATGCACTCTACAGGCAGATGACTTATAGACAGACATGCACTCTACAGGCAGATGACTTATAGACAGACATGCACTCTACAGGCAGATGACATAGACAGACATGCTCTCTACAGGCAGATGACTTATAGACAGACATGCACTCTACAGGCAGATGACTTATAGACAGACATGCACTCTACAGGCAGATGACATAGACAGACATGTACTCTACAGGCAGATGACATAGACAGACATGCACTCTACAGGCAGATGACATAGACAGACATGTACTCTACAGGAGATGGACTATAGACAGACATGCACTCTACAGGCAGATGACTTATGACAGACATGCACTCTACAGGCAGATGACTTATAGACAGACATGCACTCTACAGGCAGATGACTTATAGACAGACATGCACTCTACAGGCAGATGACTTATAGACAGACATGCACTCTACAGGCAGATGACTTATAGACAGACATGCACTCTACAGGCAGATGACTTATAGACAGACAAAGCACTCTACAGGCAGATGACTTATAGACAGACATGCACTCTAAAGGCAAATGACTTATAGACAGACATGCACTCTACAGGCAGATGACTTATAGACAGACATGCACTCTACAGGCAGATGACTTATAGACAGACATGCACTCTACAGGAGATGGACTATAGACAGACATGCACTCTACAGGCAGATGACTTATAGACAGACATGCACTCTACAGGCAGATGACTATAGACAGACATGCACTCTACAGGCAGATGTCTTATGGACAGACATGCACTCTACAGGCAGATGACTTATAGACAGACATGCACTCTACAGGCAGATGACTTATGGACAGACATGCACTCTACAGGCAGATGACTTATAGACAGACATGCACTCTACAGGCAGATGACTTATAGACAGACATGCACTCTACAGGCGATGACTTATAGACAGACATGCACTCTACAGACAGATGACTTATAGACAGACATGCACTCTACAGCAGATGACTATAGACCGACATGCACTCTACAGGCAGTATGACATAGACAGACATGTACTCTACAGGAGATGGACTATAGACAGACATGCACTCTACAGGCAGATGACTTATAGACAGACATGCACTCTACAGGCAGATGACTTATAGACCGACATGCACTCTACAGGCAGATGACATAGACAGACATGTACTCTACAGGAGATGGACTATAGACAGACATGCACTCTACAGTAGATGGACTATAGACAGACATGCACTCTACAGGAGTTGACTTATAGACAGACATGCACTCTACAGGAGATGGTCTATGACAGACATGCACTCTACAGGCAGATGACTTATAGACAGACATGCACTCTACAGGCAGATGACTTATAGACCGACATGCACTCTACAGGCAGATGACATAGACAGACATGCACTCTACAGGAGATGGACTATAGACAGACATGCACTCTACAGGCAGATGACTATAGACAGACATGCACTCTACAGGCAGATGACTTATAGACAGACATGCACTCTACAGGCAGATGCTTATAGTAGACATGCTCTCTACAGGCAGATGACTTATAGACAGACATGCACTCTACAGGCAGATGACTAGACAGACATGCACTCTACAGGCAGATGACTTATAGACAACATGCACTCTACAGGCAGATGACTTATAGACAGACATGCACTCTACAGGCAGATGACTTATAGACAGACATGCACTCTACAGGCAGATGACTTATAGACAGACATGCACTCTACAGGCAGATGACTAGACAGACATGCACTCTACAGGAGATGACTATAGACAGACATGCACTCTAAGGCAGATGACATAGACAGACATGCACTCTACAGGCAGATTACTATAGACAGACATGCACTCTACAGGCAGATGACTTATAGACAGACATGCACTCTACAGGCAGATGACTTATAGACAGACATGCACTCTACAGGCAGATGACTATAGACAGACATGCACTCTACAGGCAGATGACTATAGACAGACATGCACTCTACAGGAGATGGACTATAGACAGACATGCACTCTACAGGAGATGACTATAGACAGACATGCACTCTACAGGCAGATGTCTTATAGACAGACATGCACTCTACAGGCAGATGACTTATAGACAGACATGCACTCTACAGGCAGATGACTTATAGACAGACATGCACTCTACAGGCAGATGACATAGACAGACATGTACTCTACAGGAGATGGACTATAGACAGACATGCACTCTACAGGCAGATGACTTATAGACAGACATGCACTCTACAGGCAGATGACTTATAGACCGACATGCACTCTACAGGCAGATGACATAGACAGACATGTACTCTACAGGAGATGGACTATAGACAGACATGCACTCTACAGTAGATGGACTATAGACAGACATGCACTCTACAGGAGTCTGACTATAGACAGACATGCACTCTACAGGAGATGGTCTATAGACAGACATGCACTCTACAGGCAGATGACTTATAGACAGACATGCACTCTACAGGCAGATGACTTATAGACCGACATGCACTCTACAGGCAGATGACATAGACAGACATGCACTCTACAGGAGATGGACTATAGACAGACATGCACTCTACAGGAGATGGACTATAGACAGACATGCACTCTACAGGCAGATGACTTATAGACAGACATGCACTCTACAGGCAGATGTCTTATAGGTAGACATGCTCTCTACAGGCAGATGACTTATAGACAGACATGCACTCTACAGGCAGATGACTTATAGACAGACATGCACTCTACAGGCAGATGACTTATAGACAGACATGCACTCTACAGGCAGATGACTTATAGACAGACATGCACTCTACAGGCAGATGACTTATAGACAGACATGCACTCTACAGGCAGATGACTTATAGACAGACATGCACTCTACAGGCAGATGACTTATAGACAGACATGCACTCTACAGGCAGATGACTTATAGACAGACATGCACTCTACAGGCAGATGACATAGACAGACATGCACTCTACAGGCAGATGACTTATAGACAAACATGCACTCTACAGGCAGATGACTTATAGACAGACATGCACTCTACAGGCAGATGACTTATAGACAGACATGCACTCTACAGGCAGATGACTTATAGACCGACATGCACTCTACAGGCAGATGACATAGACAGACATGCACTCTACAGGAGATGGACTATAGACAGACATGCACTCTACAGGAGTCTGACTATAGACAGACATGCACTCTACAGGAGATGGTCTATAGACAGACATGCACTCTACAGGCAGATGACTTATAGACAGACATGCACTCTACAGGCAGATGTCTTATGGACAGACATGCACTCTACAGGCAGATGACTTATAGACAGACATGCACTCTACAGGCAGATGACTTATAGACAGACATGCACTCTACAGGCAGATGACTTATAGACAAACATGCACTCTACAGGCAGATGACTTATAGACAGACATGCACTCTACAGGCAGATGACTTATAGACAGACATGCACTCTACAGGAGATGGACTATAGACAAACATGCACTCTACAGGCAGATGACTTATAGACAGACATGCACTCTACAGGCAGATGACTTATAGACAGACATGAACTCTACAGGCAGATGACTTATAGACAGACATGCACTCTACAGGCAGATGTCTTATGGACAGACATGCACTCTACAGGCAGATGACTTATAGACAGACATGCACTCTACAGGCAGATGACTTATAGACAGACATGCACTCTACAGGCAGATGACTTACGGACAGACATGCACTCCACAGGCATTCATCACTGACATCATCAACACTTCTCTTCAAACTGGAACTGTCCCAGATTCTTTCAAGTCTGCTATTGTTCACCCTCTCCTCAAGAAATACAATTTAGACCCAAATGAACTGAAAAATTACCGACCTATCTCTAATCTCTCTTTCTTGTCAAAACTCATCGAAAAAGTTGTCCTCAACCAGCTGAACTCTCACCTGTCTGCCAACAATCTCCTCAATCCTTTCCAGTCAGCCTACCGCCAGTGCCATAGCACTGAAACTACCCTGCTACACATTCTCAACAATCTCCTCCTTGCAACTGATACTGGCAAAGTCTCTCTCCTCACACTCCTTGATCTGTCTGCAGCCTTTGATACCATTGATCATGGTATTCTCCTTTCTAGACTTCATCATACTTTTGGCATCTCTGACATTGCTCTCTCCTGGTTCACTTCATATCTATCAAACAGAAAACAAACTGTTCTCATTAATGGCACTTACTCTCAACTGCATACCTGACTTGTGGTGTTCCACAAGGATCTGTCCTTGGCCCTGTTCTTTTCACTCTTTACACCTCCCCCCTGTCTACCATCATCAACTCCCACTCTATAAAACACCACTTCTATGCTGATGACACCCAACTTCTAGACAGTGACACACCAGACAATATACAGCGCCTCTTGACTCGCACCACTGAGTGTTACTCGGACATTAAGAACTGGATGACGTTCAACAAACTTCAGCTTAATGACGTCAAGACAGAAGCTATCCTCATTGGCACCCGTCAGAAATTTTCTCAGCTGCCTCCTCTTTCTCTCCCATTATGTAACACATCAGTCCCAATTTCTGATTCAGCTAAAAACCTTGGTGTCTGCATTGACTCTACCCTCTCCATGAACAAATTTGTTTCTCAAACTGCCAAATCTTGCTACTATCACCTCCATCGTATGAGCCTGATCAGGAAATATCTCTCTGTCGAAACAACTGCAAAACTCGTCCTCTCCTTCATAATGTCTCGCATTGACTATTGCAATTCACTCCTGTCTGGTCTTCCTGCCTCCACCATTCACATCCTGCAGCGCATTCAAAACAATGCTGCATGCCTTGTACTCAAAAAGAAAAAAGCTGACCACATATCTCCTCTCCTGGCACAACTTCACTGGCTCCCTGTATCAAAGCGCATACAGTACAAACTAGACACCATGTGCTACAAAAGCCTCAATAACGCAGCCCCCGATTACCTGTCAAGCTTACTTGAGATCTATCTTCCCTCACGTACCCTCCGCTCTGCCTCCGATCCTCTGACTTTTCGCTTTCCACGCACTAAGCTCAATACCTATGGTCCACGAGCCTTCTCTGTTTCTGGTCCGCTCTCCTGGAACAAACTTCCTCTCTCTGTACGTCAGCAACCTACTTTTGACTCCTTCAAGTCCGCTCTCAAAACACCTTTTCTCCTCTGCATAAAATCCTGACCTTTCTCAATCCCCTCTGCAGCCTGTCGCCACTCGGAGGGGAATCACATTGTAATATATAATTGTATATAATATGCTCTCTATAATTTTCCATTGCTTTTATTCTTTCTCCCCATTTTAGCCGTGTGCGTGTGTGTGTGTGTGTGTGTGTGTGTGTGTGTGTGTGTGTGTGTGTGTGTGTGTGTGTGTGTGTGTGTGTGTGTGTGTGTGTGTGCGTGCGTGCGTGTGTGTCTGTTTTATCAAGATTTTGCGTTATACAAAATAAAGTATTGTATTATATTGTATTGTATTGTCTTATGGAGAGACATGCTCTCTACAGGCAGATGACTTATAGACAGACATGCACTCTACAGGCAGATGACTTATAGACAGACATGCACTCTACAGGCAGATGACTTATAGACAAACATGCACTCTACAGGCAGATGACTTATAGACAGACATGCACTCTACAGGCAGATGACTTATAGACAGACATGCACTCTACAGGCAGATGACTTATAGACAGACATGCACTCTACAGGCAGATGACTTAAAGACAGACATGTTCTCTACAGGCAGATGACTTATATACAGACAAGCACTCTACAGGAGATGGACTATAGACAGACATGCACTCTACAGGCAGATGACTTATAGACAGACATGCACTCTACAGGCAGATGACTTATAGACAGACATGCACTCTACAGGCAGATGACTTATAGACAGACATGCACTCTACAGGCAGATGACTTATAGACAGACATGCACTCTACAGGCAGATGACATAGACAGACATGCTCTCTACAGGCAGATGACTTATAGACAGACATGCACTCTACAGGCAGATGACTTATAGACAGACATGCACTCTACAGGCAGATGACATAGACAGACATGTACTCTACAGGCAGATGACATAGACAGACATGCACTCTACAGGCAGATGACATAGACAGACATGTACTCTACAGGAGATGGACTATAGACAGACATGCACTCTACAGGCAGATGACTTATAGACAGACATGCACTCTACAGGCAGATGACTTATAGACAGACATGCACTCTACAGGCAGATGACTTATAGACAGACATGCACTCTACAGGCAGATGACTTATAGACAGACATGCACTCTACAGGCAGATGACTTATAGACAGACATGCACTCTACAGGCAGATGACTTATAGACAGACAAGCACTCTACAGGCAGATGACATAGACAGACATGTACTCTACAGGAGATGGACTATAGACAGACATGCACTCTACAGGCAGATGACTTATAGACAGACATGCACTCTACAGGCAGATGACTTATAGACCGACATGCACTCTACAGGCAGATGACATAGACAGACATGTACTCTACAGGAGATGGACTATAGACAGACATGCACTCTACAGTAGATGGACTATAGACAGACATGCACTCTACAGGAGTCTGACTATAGACAGACATGCACTCTACAGGAGATGGTCTATAGACAGACATGCACTCTACAGGCAGATGACTTATAGACAGACATGCACTCTACAGGCAGATGACTTATAGACCGACATGCACTCTACAGGCAGATGACATAGACAGACATGCACTCTACAGGAGATGGACTATAGACAGACATGCACTCTACAGGAGATGGACTATAGACAGACATGCACTCTACAGGCAGATGACTTATAGACAGACATGCACTCTACAGGCAGATGTCTTATAGGTAGACATGCTCTCTACAGGCAGATGACTTATAGACAGACATGCACTCTACAGGCAGATGACTTATAGACAGACATGCACTCTACAGGCAGATGACTTATAGACAGACATGCACTCTACAGGCAGATGACTTATAGACAGACATGCACTCTACAGGCAGATGACTTATAGACAGACATGCACTCTACAGGCAGATGACTTATAGACAGACATGCACTCTACAGGCAGATGACTTATAGACAGACATGCACTCTACAGGCAGATGACTTATAGACAGACATGCACTCTACAGGCAGATGACATAGACAGACATGCACTCTACAGGCAGATGACTTATAGACAAACATGCACTCTACAGGCAGATGACTTATAGACAGACATGCACTCTACAGGCAGATGACTTATAGACAGACATGCACTCTACAGGCAGATGACTTATAGACCGACATGCACTCTACAGGCAGATGACATAGACAGACATGCACTCTACAGGAGATGGACTATAGACAGACATGCACTCTACAGGAGTCTGACTATAGACAGACATGCACTCTACAGGAGATGGTCTATAGACAGACATGCACTCTACAGGCAGATGACTTATAGACAGACATGCACTCTACAGGCAGATGACTTATAGACCGACATGCACTCTACAGGCAGATGACATAGACAGACATGCACCCTACAGGCAGACTTATAGACAGACATGCACTCTACAGGCAGATGTCTTATGGACAGACATGCACTCTACAGGCAGATGACTTATAGACAGACATGCACTCTACAGGCAGATGACTTATAGACAGACATGCACTCTACAGGCAGATGACTTATAGACAAACATGCACTCTACAGGCAGATGACTTATAGACAGACATGCACTCTACAGGCAGATGACTTATAGACAGACATGCACTCTACAGGAGATGGACTATAGACAAACATGCACTCTACAGGCAGATGACTTATAGACAGACATGCACTCTACAGGCAGATGACTTATAGACAGACATGAACTCTACAGGCAGATGACTTATAGACAGACATGCACTCTACAGGCAGATGTCTTATGGACAGACATGCACTCTACAGGCAGATGACTTATAGACAGACATGCACTCTACAGGCAGATGACTTATAGACAGACATGCACTCTACAGGCAGATGACTTACGGACAGACATGCACTCCACAGGCATTCATCACTGACATCATCAACACTTCTCTTCAAACTGGAACTGTCCCAGATTCTTTCAAGTCTGCTATTGTTCACCCTCTCCTCAAGAAATACAATTTAGACCCAAATGAACTGAAAAATTACCGACCTATCTCTAATCTCTCTTTCTTGTCAAAACTCATCGAAAAAGTTGTCCTCAACCAGCTGAACTCTCACCTGTCTGCCAACAATCTCCTCAATCCTTTCCAGTCAGCCTACCGCCAGTGCCATAGCACTGAAACTACCCTGCTACACATTCTCAACAATCTCCTCCTTGCAACTGATACTGGCAAAGTCTCTCTCCTCACACTCCTTGATCTGTCTGCAGCCTTTGATACCATTGATCATGGTATTCTCCTTTCTAGACTTCATCATACTTTTGGCATCTCTGACATTGCTCTCTCCTGGTTCACTTCATATCTATCAAACAGAAAACAAACTGTTCTCATTAATGGCACTTACTCTCAACTGCATACCTGACTTGTGGTGTTCCACAAGGATCTGTCCTTGGCCCTGTTCTTTTCACTCTTTACACCTCCCCCCTGTCTACCATCATCAACTCCCACTCTATAAAACACCACTTCTATGCTGATGACACCCAACTTCTAGACAGTGACACACCAGACAATATACAGCGCCTCTTGACTCGCACCACTGAGTGTTACTCGGACATTAAGAACTGGATGACGTTCAACAAACTTCAGCTTAATGACGTCAAGACAGAAGCTATCCTCATTGGCACCCGTCAGAAATTTTCTCAGCTGCCTCCTCTTTCTCTCCCATTATGTAACACATCAGTCCCAATTTCTGATTCAGCTAAAAACCTTGGTGTCTGCATTGACTCTACCCTCTCCATGAACAAATTTGTTTCTCAAACTGCCAAATCTTGCTACTATCACCTCCATCGTATGAGCCTGATCAGGAAATATCTCTCTGTCGAAACAACTGCAAAACTCGTCCTCTCCTTCATAATGTCTCGCATTGACTATTGCAATTCACTCCTGTCTGGTCTTCCTGCCTCCACCATTCACATCCTGCAGCGCATTCAAAACAATGCTGCATGCCTTGTACTCAAAAAGAAAAAAGCTGACCACATATCTCCTCTCCTGGCACAACTTCACTGGCTCCCTGTATCAAAGCGCATACAGTACAAACTAGACACCATGTGCTACAAAAGCCTCAATAACGCAGCCCCCGATTACCTGTCAAGCTTACTTGAGATCTATCTTCCCTCACGTACCCTCCGCTCTGTCTCCGATCCTCTGACTTTTCGCTTTCCACGCACTAAGCTCAATACCTATGGTCCACGAGCCTTCTCTGTTTCTGGTCCGCTCTCCTGGAACAAACTTCCTCTCTCTGTACGTCAGCAACCTACTTTTGACTCCTTCAAGTCCGCTCTCAAAACACCTTTTCTCCTCTGCATAAAATCCTGACCTTTCTCAATCCCCTCTGCAACCTGTCGCCACTCGGAGGGGAATCACATTGTAATATATAATTGTATATAATATGCTCTCTATAATTTTCCATTGCTTTTATTCTTTCTCCCCATTTTAGCCGTGTGCGTGTGTGTGTGTGTGTGTGTGTGTGTGTGTGTGTGTGTGTGTGTGTGTGTGTGTGTGTGTGTGTGTGTGTGTGTGTGTGTGTGTGTGTGTGTGTGTGCGTGCGTGCGTGTGTGTCTGTTTTATCAAGATTTTGCGTTATACAAAATAAAGTATTGTATTATATTGTATTGTATTGTCTTATGGAGAGACATGCTCTCTACAGGCAGATGACTTATAGACAGACATGCACTCTACAGGCAGATGACTTATAGACAGACATGCACTCTACAGGCAGATGACTTATAGACAAACATGCACTCTACAGGCAGATGACTTATAGACAGACATGCACTCTACAGGCAGATGACTTATAGACAGACATGCACTCTACAGGCAGATGACTTATAGACAGACATGCACTCTACAGGCAGATGACTTAAAGACAGACATGTTCTCTACAGGCAGATGACTTATATACAGACAAGCACTCTACAGGCAGATGACTTATTAGACAGACATGCACTCTACAGGCAGATGACATAGACAGACATGCACTCTACAGGAGATGGACTATAGACAGACATGCACTCTACAGGCAGATGACTTATAGACAGACATGCACTCTACAGGCAGATGACTTATAGACAGACATGCTCTCTACAGGCAGATGACTTATAGACAGACAAGCACTCTACAGGCAGATGACTTATAGACAGACATGCACTCTACAGGCAGATGACTTATAGACAGACATGCACTCTACAGGCAGATGACATAGACAGACATGTACTCTACAGGCAGATGACTTATAGACAGACAAGCACTCTACAGGCAGATGACTTATAGACAGACATGCACTCTACAGGCAGATGACTTATAGACAGACATGCACTCTACAGGCAGATGACATAGACAGACATGTACTCTACAGGCAGATGACTTATAGACAGACATGCACTCTACAGGCAGATGACTTATAGACAGACATGCACTCTACAGGCAGATGACATAGACAGACATGTACTCTACAGGCAGATGACATAGACAGACATGCACTCTACAGGCAGATGACATAGACAGACATGTACTCTACAGGAGATGGACTATAGACAGACATGCACTCTACAGGCAGATGACTTATAGACAGACATGCACTCTACAGGCAGATGACTTATAGACAGACATGCACTCTACAGGCAGATGTCTTATGGACAGACATGCACTCTACAGGCAGATGACTTATAGACAGACAAGCACTCTACAGGCAGATGACTTATAGACAGACATGCACTCTACAGGCAGATGACTTATAGACAGACATGCACTCTACAGGCAGATGACTTATAGACAGACATGCACTCTACAGGCAGATGACTTATAGACAGACATGCACTCTACAGGCAGATGACTTATAGACAGACATGCACTCTACAGGCAGATGACTTATAGACAGACAAGCACTCTACAGGCAGATGACTTATAGACAGACATGCACTCTACAGGCAAATGACTTATAGACAGACATGCACTCTACAGGCAGATGACTTATAGACAGACATGCACTCTACAGGCAGATGACTTATAGACAGACATGCACTCTACAGGCAGATGACTTATAGACAGACATGCACTCTACAGGAGATGGACTATAGACAGACATGCACTCTACAGGCAGATGACTTATAGACAGACATGCACTCTACAGGCAGATGACTTATAGACAGACATGCACTCTACAGGCAGATGTCTTATGGACAGACATGCACTCTACAGGCAGATGACTTATAGACAGACATGCACTCTACAGGCAGATGACTATAGACAGACATGCACTCTACAGGAGATGGACTATAGACAGACATGCACTCTACAGGCAGATGACTATAGACAGACATGCACTCTACAGGCAGATGACTTATAGACAGACATGCACTCTACAGGCAGATGACTTATAGACAGACATGCACTCTTACAGGCAGATGACTTATAGACCGACATGCACTCTACAGGCAGATGACTAAGACAGACATGCACTCTACAGGAGATGACTATAGACAGACATGCACTCTACAGGCAGATGACTTATAGACAGACATGCACTCTACAGGCAGATGACTTATAGACAGACATGCACTCTACAGGCAGATGACATAGACAGACACGCACTCTACAGGCAGATGACATAGACAGACATGCACTCTACAGGAGATGGACTATAGACAGACAGACGTACACACTACAGGCACATGGAGTATAAACAGACGATTTACAGACAGACGTACACACCACACTGGTCAACAGGCAAATGGAGTATAAACAGACGATTTACAGACAGACGTACACACCACAGGCACATGGAGTATAAACAGACGATTTACAGACAGACGTACACACCACAGGCAAATGAAGTACAAACAGACGATTTACAGACAGATGTACACACCACAGGCAAATGAAGTACAAACAGACGATTTACAGACAGATGTACACACCACAGGCAAATGAAGTACAAACAGACGATTTACAGACAGACGTAAACACCACAGGCAAATGAAGTACAAACAGACGATTTACAGACAGATGTACACACCACAGGCAAATGAAGTACAAACAGACGATTTACAGACAGACGTACACACCACAGGCAAATGAAGTACAAACAGACGATTTACAGACAGACGTACACACCACAGGCACATGGGGTATAAACAGACGATTTACAGACAGACGTACACACCACAGGCAAATGGAGTATAAACAGACGATTTACAGACAGACGTACACACCACAGGCAAATGAAGTACAAACAGACGATTTACAGACAGACGTACACACCACAGGCACATGGGGTATAAACAGACGATTTACAGACAGACGTACACACCACAGGCAAATGGAGTATAAACAGACGATTTACAGACAGACGTACACACCACAGGCAAATGAAGTACAAACAGACGATTTACAGACAGACGTACACACCACAGGCACATGGGGTATAAACAGACGATGGTATCACGGCATTACTGGGCGGACAGCTTCTTTAAAGGAGTCAACGGTAAAGCGCTGGGGCTCCCAGGAGTTCAATGGCCTTGTGTTCATGACCAGGAAAAGCCACCTGTTGAAGAGACGATGACAGCTTGGGTCAAGGGTCATACGTCTGACGGGTTGAGTGTACCTAACTCTCTGTGTGTGCGTGTGTGTGTGTGCGCGTGTATTTGTGCGTGTGTTTGTGTGTGTGCGTTGTGTATGTGTGTGTGTGCACCAGTTACAAGACCTACATGAAACTGATCCAACAGAGAATGGTGCCATGGATAGTAGAAACCAACAGGCTTTCCAGGTGTCAGAAGGAATCTATGTCACGCAGTGGTCTGCAAGAACACGTGTTGTCGCTGAAAACCGATATTGTGGACTTTCTCCACCAGTCAGGCAAGCTCTGTGTCACCGTTATACTCACAGACATCAAGGATGCCTTCGAAAGCATCGATTACTAAGTAACACTGAAGGAGCCGAGTGAGATGGGGTACCCTGAGTAGGTCATCTGCATCACCAAAGACATCCACACAATATCCACTTTTCAAGTGAAGACGACACGGGGCCTGACTGATCCTATCAACAGAGCTAGGAGAAGAATAACTGGACAAGATCATCAGTGATTTCAAAGACACCAGGGCCAGCACTGATTGTAGACTTACTAGCAGTGGCCGCCAAGCTACAGGCGATCAACGTAATGGCAGCTCCCAAACTGCGCTTTTACTGCCCCAACGTAACATTCACAAATAAAGTGCTGGACACTATTGAAGACTTCATCGTCTCTCATGTAAGAAGCTGGCTGGACCTGAACAAGTCCACGACCTGATCCTTCATGTACAGTCCATGGAGTGAGGGTGGTCTGGGACTGTTCCATCCACACTCCATGTACTACGCAAGGAAGCTGTCCTTCGTGTTGAGTGTGCTGAACAGTAACGATGAGCAGACCAGACACACCGCCAGGTCGTCACTTGCACTTCATCTCACCAAACGCAGTTGAAGACGCTAATGAGTAAAAGAAGCTCCAGAAGATGTCGCACAAAATACTGCATCGTGCTTAACTACATTTGACAATGTTTTGAAAAAATAACACAAGCCGTAGCCCTACCCCTATCCGTGAACCCTAGGTTGGCAGTCCTTTCATGGAGAAATCTGATCCCGAGGGTCAGGGTTTGGGTGGACTTGTTTACGTCGTTATCGTCACATGATCGGGCCCCTACGCAAAATCCATGAGAGCTAAACACTAATTCTTGTGAACACAAAACTGAATCGAAATGAAATGTTGATACATTGTGAAATCAAAACAAGTGCGACTGTCCTTTTCTCCCACTGGTCAAAGCAGCAGGGGAGTTTAAGTTTTTTTCTCCTCATTTTTGTATTTGGTGTTTATGCGTTTGTGATCTTATGTTTAGGCTTGACAAAGGCCAGTTGGCCGAAAATTTGCGCTTATCTTGACTGGTTGTATCAAATACACGTTCTGATTCTATTTTCGTGTTCGTATTTTATTTTCTGGTTCACTTTGTGTATTCAACAAGTCGACTGTAAGTTAGATCTCATCAATTAGCACACACACACACACACACACACACACACACACACACACACACACACACACACACACACACACACACACACACACACACATACACACACAAACTGTGAAACGTGCCAAATCTAACGTACCTGTCACCATGCAGCTTATTAACTGTCGCATGCGTTTCGAAGTGACAATTTCAAATTAAATTTGTCGCGTCAGCCAGGTAGGCAGGAGACATGAATAGGAAGATCGGCAAGTCCACGATGCCGCTGGCGATCACTGTCTCGCGTGAAGGCAATAGCCTGTTAGAGCTACAAAAATGTGTGTGTCTAGTGCTGTCTTAATTCCCCTTGCAGTGCTGAGATCGACTATACATGTGCAGGGGCAGCCGTAACGAGACAGGCACAGACCGATTTCCGCAGTGGTTTACCTATCTTTCTTTCAATGTCTCTGATCACTCCCAGTGACCGCATCGAGGTTATAGATAATAATAATAATTAATAATTAATAATTACAATATTTATATAGCGCAAAATCTTGATAAAATCACTAAGCGCTGAAACACACACACACGCACGCACGCACACACACGCACGCACGCACGCACACACACGCACCCACGCACACACACCACACACACACACACACACACCACACACACACACACCCCACACGGCTATAAATGGGGAGAAAGAATAAAAACAATGGAAAATTATAGAGAGCATATTATATACAATTATATATTGCAGTGTGATTCCCCTCCGAGTGGAGACAGGCTGCAGAGGGCACTCACAAGGACTACAGCCGTTACTGTTTAGTTTCCACACACACACACGCACACACATACACACACACACACACATAGATCTAGCTAGATCTATGTACATGAGCTCATTGTTTTTTTGTTTTTGTTTTTGTTTTTTACGAAATGAGTGTTGGTTCAGGCATCAACAATGTGTATGTGTGTGTGTGCGTGCGTGCGTGCGTGCGTGCGTGTGTGTGTGTGTGTATGTGTGTGCGTATGTGTGTGTGGAAACTAAACAGTAACGGCTGTAGTCCTTGTGAGTGCCCTCAATTTATCAATGTGACGTTGTGGATTTTCTGTACTTGGTTGTCGTTTTGGGCCACTAGATCCAGGTTTACATCAGTAAAGAATACTGCCTAGTATAATAAGACTGCCCCCCCCCCCCCCTCCTCTCTCTCTCTCTCTCTCTAGGATTTTGTCTCCACGAGCCTATAGAAGAACCAGCAAGTTCATGCAAAGTTGTTTTGAACAAACTGCTTTTCAACCTATTTCATGTGTTGGAGCTATAGTCCAGTAGTCTTAACGTATTTGGTGTGTTGTAGCCACTGTTCTATATCTCCACATATTTAGTGTTTCGGGACCTTTGTTCGTGGTCTTCACTTGTTTAGTGTCTTGTAGCCATTGTCCAGTATCTGAACGTATTTCGTATGCTGGGACTATTGTCCAGTGTCTGAGTGTGTTTCGTGTATTGTAAATATTGTTCAGTGTCTGAGTGTATTTGATGTGTTGTAAACATTGTGCAGTGTCTGAATGTATTTGATGTGTTGTAAACATTGCCCAGTGTCTGAGTGTATTTGATGTGTTGTAAACATTGTTCAGTGTCTGAGTGTATTTGATGTGTTGTAAACATTGCCCAGTGTGTGAGTGTATTTGATGTGTTGTAAACATTGTGCAGTGTCTGAATGTATTTGATGTGTTGTAAACATTGTGCAGTGTCTGAATGTATTTGATGTGTTGTAAACATTGCCCAGTGTCTGAATGTATTTGATGTGTTGTAAACATTGTGCAGTGTCTGAATGTATTTGATGTGTTGTAAACATTGTGCAGTGTCTGAATGTATTTGATGTGTTGTAAACATTGCCCAGTGTCTGAGTGTATTTGATGTGTTGTAAACATTGTGCAGTGTCTGAGTGTATTTGATGTGTTGTAAACATTGTCCAGTGTCTGAGTGTATTTGATGTGTTGTAAACATTGTCCAATGTCTGAGTGTATTTTGATGTGTTGTAAACATTGCCCAGTGTCTGAGTGTATTTGATGTGTTGTAAACATTGTGCAGTGTCTGAATGTATTTGATGTGTTGTAAACATTGTGCAGTGTCTGAATGTATTTGATGTGTTGTAAACATTGTGCAGTGTCTGAATGTATTTGATGTGTTGTAAACATTGTGCAGTGTCTGAATGTATTTGATGTGTTGTAAACATTGTGCAGTGTCTGAATGTATTTGATGTGTTGTAAACATTGTTCAGTGTCTGAACATATTTGATGTGTTGTAAACATTGTCCCAGTGTCATGATGATGTTTTGATGTGTTATTTAAACATTGCCCAGTGTCTGAGTGTATTTGATGTGTTGTAAACATTGCCCAGTGTCTGAGTGTATATTTGATGTGTGTATAAACATTGCCCAGTGTCTGAGTGTATATTGTATGTGTTAGTTAAAACATTGCCAGTGTCTGAGTGTATTTGATGTGTTGTAAACATTGCATTCTGATGTATTTGTTGTTGTAAACATTGCCCAGTGTCTGAGTGTATTTGATGTGTTGTAAACATTGTTCAGTGTCTGAGTGTATTTGATGTGTTGTAAACATTGTGCAGTGTCTGAGTGTATTTGATGTGTTGTGAACATTGCCCAGTGTCTAAGTGTTTTTGATGTGTTGTAAACATTGTGCAGTGTCTGAATGTATTTGATGTGTTGTAAACATTGCCCAGTGTCTGAATGTATTTGGTGTGTTGTAAACATTGTGCAGTGTCTGAATGTATTTGGATGTGTTGTAAACATTGTCCAGTGTCTGAATTATTTGATGTGTTGTAAACATTGTCCAGTGTCTGAATGTATTTGATGTGTTGTAAACATTGTCCAGTGTCTGAATGTATTTGATGTGTTGTAAACATTGTCCAGTGTCTGAATATTTGATGTGTTGTAAACATTGTGCAGTGTCTGAGTGTATTTGATGTGTTGTAAACATTGTCCAGTGTCTGAACATATTTGATGTGTTGTAAACATTGTGCAGTGTCTGAATGTATTTGATGTTGTTGTAAACATTGTCCAGTGTCTGAATGTATTTGATGTGTTGTAAACATTGTCCAGTGTCTGAGTGTATTTGATGTGTTGTAAACATTGTCAGTGTCTGAGTGTATTTGATGTGTGTAAACATTGTGCAGTGTCTGAGTGTATTTGATGTGTTGTAAACATTGTGCAGTGTCTGAATGTATTTGATGTGTTGTAAACATTGTGCAGTGTCTGAATGTATTTGATGTGTTGTAAACATTGTCCAGTGTCTGAGTGTATTTGATGTGTTGTAAACATTGCCCAGTGTCTGAGTGTATTTGATGTGTTGTAAACATTGCCCAGTGTCTGAGTGTATTTGATGTGTTGTCAACATTGTGCAGTGTCTGAATGTATTTGATGTGTTGTAAACATTGTGCAGTGTCTGAATGTATTTGATGTGTTGTAAACATTGTGCAGTGTCTGAATGTATTTGATGTGTTGTAAACATTGTGCAGTGTCTGAATATATTTGATGTGTTGTAAACATTGTCCAGTGTCTGAATGTATTTGATGTGTTGTAAACATTGTGCAGTGTCTGAATGTATTTGATGTGTTGTAAACATTGTGCAGTGTCTGAATGTATTTGATGTGTTGTAAACATTGTGCAGTGTCTGAATGTGTTTGGTGTGTTGTAAACATTGTGCAGTGTCTGAATGTATTTGATGTGTTGTAAACATTGTGCAGTGTCTGAATGTATTTGATGTGTTGTAAACATTGTGCAGTGTCTGAATGTATTTGATGTGTTGTAAACATTGTTCAGTGTCTGAGTGTATTTGATGTGTTGTAAACATTGTCCAGTGTCTGAACATATTTGATGTGTTGTAAACATTATCCAGTGTCTGAGTGTATTCAGTGTGTTGTAAACATTGTGCAGTGTCTGAATGTATTAAGTGTGTAGTAAGTCACTGTCCAGTTTCTTAACGTATTTCATGTATTGGGGCCATTGTCCAGTCACAGCACGTTTCTGATTGCTATCAGAATAAAAGATCATGTGCATGTCGACTTAGGTTTAGAAAAAGGATGTATGTTCTCGTTGTGGTATGTATATCTATCTATCTATCTATCTATCTATCTATCTGTCTATCTATCTATCTATCTATCTATCTATCTATCTATCTAAAATGGCCATTGATAAGTCTTTCTCTGAGATGTGTGGAGAATGTGCGGTGTGTCCATTAGAAAGCGAGTAAACATGCCGGTGTAACACGCGGAATTTACTCCCCAAGATAAATTTAGTCCGGAGTAAAAACCGCGTAACGCGGGTTTTACTCCCTTCACGAGAAAAGTACTCCCCGCACACACGCCAGAATTACTCCCGTGCGAGATTTTACTCCCCTCCATTCGACAGACCGTGCCGTCACGCCCAGACTCAGCCAGCGAGCCGACCTCGTTCGCGCTGTGTGTGTGGGTCTGTTTACCTGTCACGGAAAGACGTTACGAATTTCTTCCTGGCTGTGACAGAAGTAGTGGGTGTGATCTTCCACACAGTGAGAGGCATGGAAGGAACACCCCTAGAATGCTCGCAGATGTCGAACCCCTCGAAAACACATTTCCAGGCATTTATCCATGAGGTACACACTGACGAACGCACTGACACCCCCCCCCCCCCGAAAACTTCCAGACATTCTAAAATAGTCCCAAAACGCCATTCCAAGTATTTATGCATCAGATACACACTGACTAACGCACTGACAAACACCTCTAAAACCGTCCAAGACACCCTAAACCACCCATACGACATCAAAACACTTTGACTATCTCCCCCCCCCAAAAAAAAAAAAAAAAACAACCAAAAAACCCCACCTTTCAAGGTAGTTATGCATGTGTACACACTGACAGACGCGCTCATGAACACCTCTAAAACTATCTAAGACACCTTCAAGCATCCCTAATCTACTCCCAGACACGCTTAAACACCCCAAAAATTACCTCTCCAGGAATTTATGTATCAAGTACACACCAACAAACGCAGTGACAAGTACCTCTAAACCCATCCAAGATACCATAAAACACCCCTGGAATACACAAAGATGCCCGAAAATACTCCCAAATACCCGTCCAGCCATTTATGCATCAGGTACACACTGACGAACGCACAGACAAATACTTCTAAACCTAACTAAGATATCCTAACACATCCCCCTAGAATGCTCGGAGACGCCCGACACCCCCCCCCCCCTCCTTCTACCCCTCAGAAAAAGAGAAAAGAATGGAAGAAGCAGAGGGGAAAGGGAGTAAGTTTGGCGTACGCGCAATTTACTCCCAGTAAAATTCTGCGGGCCAACTTTTTCGTGGAGGGAGTACTTTCGGCTCGGTCAACGGAGTAAATTTCTCGTACGCCGTTTTTACTCCCAGTAAAATTGGCACACGCGGTTTTTACTCTGGAGTAAATTCCGCGGGGAGTAAATTCCGCTTGTTACACCGGCCATGACCAGCTGAAGGACACAGAGGGGAGAACGGACTGCATGCAGTGGAGTAGTAGCCCCAACCTTTGACTGATGCTGTTCCCTCTACTCACTCGCACGCCACGTGCTTGTCGCTAAATGTCGTCTGCTTGGGTGAGACTCCTGTTCCCCCGCCCGCCCCCGCCCCCCACTAACCCTCCAAGCCGACATAAAAACTGTTACACCTCTGTGACTCTCGACAGACTCTTGAGCAGCGGGTACTGTAGGTAGTACCTGGGCTTCGACTGCTTATCTGTTTCTTTTAACTTATTCCTGTTATTCCTGTCTGAATGTTTGGCGTGGCGTATTTGGATGACTCGCACTTTCTGGTATTTTAACTTTTTTTTTTTCATGAAGCATCTAAGAAGTCATCTACTCACAGAAACTTAACGAGGGATTTTCGATGTGAAATGGTAGTTTACAATTGACAAGCTTTGCAGTTTACGTGTGACACCTTTCAAAACAAGCGTACTCGTGAGAGCTTTTTCTACAAATAACTTTTGCCAGTGACAATTTTCAAATCAAATGTACACGACAGAGCGGAGTCTCGTAATCGTATTCCGTGCACCGTTACAGTTACTTTTGCATACACTGTCAGTTGTATGACACTCACACTTTGTGTGTTTGGATTATGCATAAGGGTTTGAGTCTGCATTCCGTGCAAATGGCACGAAATGCCTGATGCTCTGAACGATTTAATTTGGACCTGGACTTTACAAAGGATTGTGACCAGACGGGACTTCACTGTCAGACTGTGATAGGTGACGTGAGCTGGTGAATTCGACATTGGATAAAATCGTGTGAGTGAATGGCAACAGTAGGAGAAATTGAGCATACATGATAGAACAAAAACGACAGTTGATGGAAATAGAGTGCCAGTGACACAAGTTCTTAATTTGTAATTTGATGGAATTCAGTAGACGCTGATGACGGAGGTGTAGAAAAACGCTGTTAGCGCCAAACGCTGTGCTGTCGTTGTTGGGTCTGTAGTGAAGTTGTTGTTGTTGTTGATGGGACGTGGTAGTGGTAGTGCCAAAAACAAAATGAGGGTGGGGGTGATGGTAGGGGCATTTCTCCTGATGCTGACATCGTCGGACGTGCCTGCTGCGGCCCAAAGTGACACGTCAGGTAAGCGTGTGTGTGTGTGTGACCCGTTTGTTATCCAATTTACTTGTCTCCCTATGAGTTTATCCCTCTCTCTCTCTGTCTGTCTGTCTGTCTCTCCCTCTCTCTCTCTGTCTGTCTGTCTGTCTCTCCCTCTCTCCCTCTCTGTCTGTCTCCCTCTCTCTCTCTCTCTCTCTCTCTCTCTCTCTCTACCAACTCCTGTATCCCGTTACTTCCTTGTCTCCCTATGAGTTTATTCCTCTCTGTCTGTCTGTCTGTCTCTGTCTCTCTCGATTACAATATCTCTACCCCTGTTATTTTGCTGTTGAAGTTTCATGTCGGTTTTCTTTCTCCTGGTTTCCTTTGTATGTTTGTAATTGTGTTATTGTTCATTTTTATTCAGTTTCTCTAGTTTTAATTCATGCATTTTGCTTTTTTTTTAATGTTTGTATGGTTATACAATTCGAGGATTGCCTGCCAGAATGATGTATCTCAAAGGGAATAAAGGAAGCCGATATCTCATTCTGGTAGCCTCGATATGTGTAGAATATCAAGGATCAGCAGTTGTGAGACGGGTCCACTGGGGCTGTAGTTGTGCGCGCGCGCATGTGCGCACATATGGACATTTGTTTGAGAGTGAAGTATGTGCGATGCTACGGTTTTTTAAAAAAAAGGACCTATACCTTATATAGTTAGCTGTAGGAATCGAACAATCGTGTTTGTTAACAGGAACCAGAAAAAAAAAAAACAAAACAACACAAAAGAAGAATACGAACGCGTATTTAATACAACAAGGACAAGACAGGCACAAATTTACTGGCCTTTGTCATGCGTAAGATTACAAACAAACACACACCAGATACAAAAATTATGAGAAAAAAACTGAAACTTGCCTGCTGCTGTGTCCAATGTGAGAAAAGGAATGTTGGCCGAAAATTTGCGCCTGTCTTGTCTTGTATCAAATACGAGTTCGCATTCTTCTTTCGTATTTTTTTTCTGGTTCCTGTTTGCTTGAACGCGGGCAGTCACACTTGTTTTGGGTAACGTGTTTGTTATTCAAGACGTACTTGTTTGTTTATGACGTGTTGTTTGTTTATGACGTGTTGTTTGTTTATGACGTGTTCGGTTGCTTATGACGTGTTTGTTCGCATCTGGCGTAACCCTTTGTTTAAAGAAGACATGTTCGTTTACTTGTTTCCAGGCGATGTCTGTGCTTGCTTATTGATGTGTTTGTTTGATTATGACATGTTTGCGTTTGACGTGTGTGTTTGCGTTTGACGTGTGTGTTTGCGTTTGACGAGTGTGTTTGCTTTTGACGTTTTTGCGCATGACGACTTAGTTTGCTCAGGTGTACTTATTTGCTTTACACGCCTTTGTTTCCTTTTGATTTCTGATAACATGTTTGTATATTTGTTGTGTGACATATCTGTTGCGTAATATATTTGTTGCATTACATTTGTTGTGTAACACATTTGTCTGCTATGTAACACTTTACTGTGTAATGCATTTGTCTGCTGTGTAAATATTTTTCTTACACATGTCTTTTGTGTAACATATATTGTGTAACATTTGTCTGTTGTGTAATACATTTGTTTAGTAACTGCTGTCTGTTACGTAACACATTTGTTGTGTAACACATTTGTCACTTGTGTAACATATTTATAATCTCTTTTGCAGCCCATCTGTCTCTTGTTTAACGCACATCACTCTTATGTAGCATGTGTCTGTTGTGTAACACATTTGTCTATCTGTAACACATTGTTACTATGTAACACATTTTGTCTGCTTTGTAACATTTGTCTAACTGTAAACAATTTGTCTGCTGTGTAACATTTGTCTATCATGTAACACATTTGTCTGCTGTGTAACATTTGTCTATCATGTAACACATTTGTCTGCTGTGTAACATTTGTCTATCATGTAACACATTTGTCTACTGTGTAACACATTTGTCTGCTGTGTAACATTTGTCTATCATGTAACACATTTGTCTACTGTGTAACACATTTGTCTGCTGTGTAACATTTGTCTATCATGTAACACATTTGTCTGCTGTGTAACACATTTGTCTGCTGTGTAACACATTTGTCTATCATGTAACACATTTGTCTGCTGTGTAACATTTGTCTATCATGTAACACATTTGTCTACTGTGTAACACATTTGTCTGCTGTGTAACACATTTGTCTATCATGTAACACATTTGTCTATCATTAACACATTTGTCTGCTGTGTAACATTTGTCTGCTGTGTAACACATTTATCTGCTGTGTAACACATTCGCTGTGTAACACATTTGTCTACTGTGTAACACATTTGTCTACTGTGTAACGCATTTGTCTGCTGTGTAACACATTTATCTATCATGTAACACATTTGTCTGCTGTGTAACACATTTGTCTGCTGTGTAACACATTTGTTGTGTAACACATTTGTGTATCATTTAAACATTTTGTCATTTACATTTGTGTATCATTTAACACATTTGTGTATCATTTAACACATTTGTTGTGTAACACATTTGCCTGTTGTGTAACATGTGTGGCTGTTGTGTAACATGTCTGTTGTGTAACACATTTTCTGGTGTGTGACACCATTGTCTGTTGTGTAACATATGTGGCTATTGTGCAACATGTCTGTTGTGTAACACATTTTCTGGTGTGTGACACCATTGTGTTGTGTAACATATGTGGCTATATGTGCAACATGTCTGTTGTGTAACACATTTGTCTATTGTGTAGCTTAATTATCTGTTTGTTGTATGATGTAAAATTGTCTTTTTTCTGTATAACATAACTTTTTTTTTTTTTTTTACTGTCGAAGAAGTTTTGTTTGATTAATACCATGTTGTATAATTTCTACACCGTTTTGTTTGAGAGTATTTGATGAACATGGATAGCCAGAACCTGTTGGAGTGTGGTCTGGCAACTGTTGTGAGGTCGTTGAGCAACGGGAAGTCAGGTGTTAGCGGTCAACATGGGGTGATTAGGCTGACATGCGGTTCTACACTGTCTAATGTGTTAGTCATGGTGTTTTCTCTCTTCTGTTGCTTGTGTTCATGCTTTACTCCTCACCTCGTCTCACACACAACTACACACACACACACACACACACACACACAACACACACACACACACACACACACACACACACACACACACACACACACACCACGAAACATACGAGTGCGCGCGCAGAGAGAGAGAGAGAGAGAGAGAGAGAGAGAGAGAGAGAGAGAGAGAGAGAGCGCACAACCACCACTACAACCAACGAACTAATCAAGGCAAAACACGACAAACAACAACGACGACGACAACAACCTTAACAACAATCCTGCATAAACAGACAGACTTGATTTTTCGCCTGGAAATAAAAGCCACAAAACCCATTCTTGTTTCGGCCGAAAAGCCCTGTTTACTGCGGGGCGCATTTTATTCCTTCTGTGACGTGTGTGACGTCTTTTATTGATAAGAGCGGCAGAAGGAGATGAAGCGGAGGGGGGGGGGGGGGGGACGAGGAGGTAGAGTATGGGAGAATAACTACCATTAATGATACAGCTGCAGACTGCACGGGAGACGTGGTCCAGTAGTTAGAACACACTAAGAAACGACAGTTACCAGGAGCGAAGTCGGTTTATCGCCCTCACTTCCACTTCACTTTGAGCAGTGGTCTGGCTGCTAGAGTGGTCCATTACACTTTGAGCGGTGGTCTGGCTTCTGGAGTGGTCCATATCATCGCATGTGCCCTGCCGCGTGGCGTTGGTGTCTGTCCCTTGTTGCCGCAAATACGTCTTCCACCCTCTCTGTCCTCAGCCACCCTGCGAGTCCGTCCAATGTTTTTTCCCTGGGTCTGTCTGGTGTTCTCGTTAGCACTTTGAGAGTGGTCCATTACACTTTGAGTAGTGGTCTGGCTACTAGAGTGGTCCATTACACTTTGAGCAGTGGTCTGGCTACTAGAGTGGTCCATTACACTTTGAGTAGTGGTCTGGCTACTAGAGTGGTCCACTTCATTTTGAGCAGTGGTCTTGCTGCTAGAGTGGTCCACTTCATTTTGAGCAGTGGTCTGGCTACTAGAGTGGTCCATTACACTTTGAGCTGTGGTCTGGCTGCTAGAGTAGTGGCTCAGTGGATAAAGTGCTGGTCTGAGACTGTGAGAGCCTAGGTGCCATCCCATGATTTTTTTCTCCCCAGACCCTCCAGCTTCTAGTAGACTTTGGTGGTTTGAGCGCTTGTCTTTCGTTTGAGTCTAAATTAGTAGTGGCCTAGTGGGTAGAGCTCCTGCCTGGCACGTGAGTTGTCTCAAGCTTGAAGACCGGCTGAGACAGATTTTTTACTCCCCTCCTCCTCTACCCGCTTTCCATATGCACGAGACATTGATTGGTGATCCCAGTGTGTTTTTTCCTATTTAAAGTGTTGATAAACCAAAATATTAAGTTCACATTGAGCGCAAGTAAAAGAGTCCATAACAGTAGAAAAGGTCCTTCATAGCAGAATTGAGAATTGTATAGAAAATTCTGTGTGCAGCTTGTCCAGGACGGATTCAGTGCAATCGGATAATGTCATATGTGCTCCACCTGACTCTGTCAGCTAGTATTTGACAGACTCCTTGAGCGTGTGCAAAACTCCACGCGCTGGCAAGGTCTTGAAGTGTGAAGGGTGCAGGGA
Organism: Monoplex corrugatus; assembly: GCA_030674185.1. Taxonomy (NCBI): domain Eukaryota; kingdom Metazoa; phylum Mollusca; class Gastropoda; order Littorinimorpha; family Ranellidae; genus Monoplex; species Monoplex corrugatus. Next base: position 24,644,966 of record JAPXFY010000018.1, on the reverse strand, counting down.
AGGATCTACGGAACACCAAGCTGACAAAACCACAATGATGGAAACATTGAGATGGGCAGCAAACAGGCCAGATCTTAATGTTGTAGGCTGCGCTTCAACTTGAAATATCAGATCATGAGTCCATAGCTGTATCAACAGAACCAACCAGTCGGGGTCATTGAAAAACCCCGCGTGATTCGTAAACAAACGTACTCCTATAAAGAAATAAAAACAAAAACAAAATCAAAAAGGGGGGTATGTGGCGCTGTATTGTGGCGAGTCGACTCGTTTTCCGCTTTTAGGGCAACCTGGAATTTCTAACTGTAAATCTGTCATAACAAGTTTCAGGCACATACAGTGCAGCGGACTGCCACACAGCTACAGAACATGACAATAAGTGAGTTTGTCATTTCTGTGCACACCTTTCTCATTTAACGGGTTAAAAGTAGTTACCATTATATATAATGTGTTTACTATTTCCAGCTTATGGTTGTCCTGTAAATGCCAACACAAGATTAATGTCAGTGTTAGAATAAAGGGTTTATGACTATGGTAGTACAATACAAAACGACATGATACACTACAGTGCAATAACACACAGTACAGTGTAGCGTAACATGAGTTAGGAATTTGTTCAAGACGGATTCATCACGCTCGTACAGTGCCATATGCTCTCCACCCAAATCTGCCAGCACTTGTTTGGAGACTCGTTGAGCCTGGCAAAATATTATGCACTTGTAAGTCTAGAAATGGGCCCGGGGGGTAAGTAGGGAAAGGACTCATGAAACACGAAGTTAGCACCACCATAATGATGGCAACATTAAGATGGGCAGCGAACGGGTCAGTTTTCCGTATTGCGGGCTGGGATTGAACTCTAGATAATCAGATCTTGGGTGGCGTGCGAGGCTCTGTTAACCCTTTGGCTCCCGCACCCTGTCCACCTAGCATCCTGCGTTGTCAGCCATGCTAGCAAAGCAATGACTTAACCCTTTGACTCCCTCACCCTATCCACCAGCTTCCTGCAGGATGAAGTTGGTGGATAAGGTGAGGGAGTCAAAGGGTTAAATTTTTGCAGTTAGTGGATAGGGTGCGGGAATCAAAGGGTTAAAAGTACCAAACAGTCCGTGTAAAAAAAAAATGGCCTACCCGAGGGCTGAACCCACAGTTTGTTTCAGTTTCTCAAGACGACGTTTCTCAAGCTGACGTCTCTGCGCTCCGAATGAATTACATAGGCACTGACGTCACTGATGCCTTGTGATGGAGGAGATCTAGAATGATCATGGAACAAGCCTGCACATAAACTCAGGAGTTGGCCAGGTGCAGAGGTCCCTACCTAGCCTGTGGGTTTTGTATCTTACACTAGAATGGTATCAGTCTCTGGGTGGAACAGTCGAGTAAATAAATAGATAAATACATAAATAAATTGAAATAAAAAAAAAAAGGCTGAATCCAAACACAACTAGTCACTAAGTATAAACTTTACTTACACCACAGAAAGCCCCCCCCCCTCATCCCCCCACCCCCAGTGGCTACACATTGTCTCCCGGCCTGTCAACATGATGGACTGAGCCAGATATCACGAGCATCTCCTCCAGAGCATGTCTGTGGGATTTGGTACCATTGTGATCCCACACTCCACATTTTGCATTGAGATCGCCAAATACCATGATAGTGTCTCCAAGTTCATCTTCAGTTTCTTCCCACAGCCCTTGCGTATGCAACTGGACACATTTACATCGCTATGGAGGTAAAGATAAAATTGTTCCGCTGCTGCAGTTGTGAGGGGTGAGGTGGTTAAATCCAAATTTCATCGAAGTCAGCATTAAAAGGGTGAAACCCATCTTGTAATCCTCACTACCTTACCCTCCCCTCTACAATCATGACTAGAATCAGGTGTCCATTCACAGGTGTGTGAACTAGATGTTGCACGCTAATTTGTTTTTTCCCCCACAAGACCCAAACCTTGTAGAGTCAAATTAGGAGGCAGGGAAGTCTACCCCTGAATCGGCCAAGTCTCTCGCATGAAGTACACGATTCACCCAGTACCCATGTATGTTGCTCGTCAGTTTGCTTTGGGTTCTTTCTGTAGGTGGGTCAGGTTCAGGGGTGATGAGTGTGGCACACATACACAGGTACACACACACACACACACACACTCTCTCTCTGTGTCTGTCTCCCTCTGTCTCTGTGTCTGTCTCCCTCTGTCTTTCTGTCTCCAACCCGCCCCCCCCCCCCCCCTCTCTCTCTCTGAAAGACTGATCCACCAGGATCTGATGCTACTATTCTTGAGTAATGAAGTGGTTTCAGGTTTGCGTGCACGCACGCGCGCGCGCGCGTGTGTGTGCGTGCTTGTGTGTGTGTGTGTGTGTGTGTGTGTGTGTGTGTGAGTGTGGGACTTGTCGGTTTACAGACAGCTTTTCTTTTTTTACTTTTGAATCCTCCTTTTATTGGATGGGTATGTGCACGCTGATTGACCTACATTGTGCAGGCGATGTGATGCTGCAGACTATGCATATTCCATCCTCGGTGGGTTTGCAGGCTGGGGTGTTTTCATGTTTACATAAACCAGCCACTGACGTGACTTACAGCATCTTGAGCATGTGTATTTGATATTCTACAGGCGTATACACATGAAGGGGGGAGGGGGTGGCATTGGTAGATCTGCACCTGAGAGATCGGACAACTGTAAAACACCCTTTGCCCACCTGGAGGGGATGTCCGGGCGGATCAAACCAGAACCTTCTGACTGGGAGAAAAACGTTAACTTGCTTGATCACAGCGCCCATCGGGAGACAGCCACAGACGTTAACCCTGTGACTCCTGCACCCCGTCCACCAACTGCAAAAACTTAACCCTTTGACTCCCTCACCCTATCCACCAGCTTCCTGCAGGAAGCTGGCAGATAGGGTGAGAGAGTCAGAGGGTTAAATTTTTGCTTTGCTAGCATGGTTGGCAACGCAGGATGCTGCTGGACAGGGTGCGGGGATCAAAGGGTTAAAGGTCAGACCTGCTTTAGGCGCCAACTGCGCCATGAATTTCTGGTTTGTTCAAGAAAATTCGTGGCACATCAGCGATTTCATATGCGCTCCACCCAAATTTGCCAGCAGTTATCTGATAGATTCGCCGACCCCTCGCAAAATTCTATGCGCCTGAAATGGAGAAGTTAAGGGGAGACAAGGGACCTACGAAACGTGATGCTGACATCAGCAGAATGATGGAAACATTAAGATGAACTAAAGATAGGCCAGGTTTTAAAGTTGAAGTCTGTAATTGAACTCGAGATGTCAGATTTTGAGTGCACGGTTCTATCGAAAGAACCAACCGGCCGGTGTTTGGAACATCACGACAGATGTGCACATAACAAAAGACAAAACATCCAAAACAAGTGTGACTGCCTGCGTTCAAGCAAACAGGAACCATAAAAAACACGAAAATAGAATCAGAACGCGTATTTCATGCAACCAGACAAGACAGACGCAAATTTTCGGCCAACTGTCAGGTGTAGACGTAAGATACAAACGAACAAGCACCAAATACAAGAATGAGGAGAAAAAGACTGAACTTCCTGCTTGCTTCGTCCAGTGGGAGAAAAAGGACTCAAATGAGCGAAATATGTGTGTGTGTGTGTGTGTGTGTGTGTGTGTTGTGTGTGTGTGTGTGTGTGTGTGTGTGTGTGTGTGTGTGTGTGTGTAGTGTGTGTGTGTGTGTGTGTGAGTGCTTAAAAAATCAGAATAAGCAGTCTTTGTTCATTCTTTTTTTTTCTTGCGTTGTCTTTCTCGAAGCTCATTAGTTTGTGTTTCACACAAGACAGTATATTCTGTCGAGTATAAGGTTTATTTTGTCTGCTTGTTTGTGTCTTTGTGTCTGTCCGTACCACTGTATAGGAAGCAGTCTTTCAATTAACTCTGTTGGGGGCTATGACTTTTTACAAGGACAAAACAAGTTGAACAAAAGGCAAAAGAAGTCGAACATATTCGCCCATAAACCTTGGGCGGTCTGTTTTCTTCTTCTCCGTCCGATCCATCTCCACCCCACCCCACCCCCACCATCTTCCCTCTGTCCCTGTGATGGTGTCTGTTATTTTTCCCCCTATGACGGCAATGGTGGTGGTTGTGGGTAGGGCGGAGAGTGAGATGAGGCGCGATTTATTGAAGGTCTGTCTGTGTACTGTGGGTTCACGCACCTCTGTGTGTGTGTGTGTGTGTGTGTGTGTGTGTGTGTGTGTGTGTGTGTGTGTGTGTGTGTGTGTGTGTATGTGTGTGTGTGTGTGTGTATGTGTGTGTGTGTGTGTGTGTGTGTGTGTGTGTGCGCGCGTGAGTCAAAAGGTAGTGTTGCATGTTTAAATACTAATGAAAATGTGACAGGCAAGCAAGAGGGAAAAGCTAAAGGTTTAGAACAAGTTAAATCAAAGAAAGCGACCAACAGGTCTTTGCGGTAAATGCTTTGCAGTTTGCAAAATCAAAATCAAAGTAGTCAAATCACCGGGATTTTTTTGATATTTGAGTGGTACAGGGAGGTGGAATGGTTGCATTTCCTGATAATAGAAAGTGTGTTTCGTTGATATATAATCACAGCAAATACACTGGATTGTTTTACCCAATGTGAATTGAAGTGAAGTGAGAAGTGACCTCTTCGCTAAATTAGTTTCTATTCTTGTGAATCCTTATAGTTTGCACTAATTAGACGAAAATTCCGTTGTGCTTTTTCTGTTACAGTATATAGTCCTTGAGTCAGTTCTTTTCCGTCGGATAGCAAATTGATTGTTACATCTGTTGCTTTTCTGTCAACCCATCCATGATTTAAGGTCCTAGAGTGAGATGGGATCCACGGAAAATTGATTATTAGAATGAATTAAAGCTTGATCTCAAAGGTCAAACAATTTTTCTGTTTGTACTCATGATTTTTGCAGTATGTGAATGTGAGTGCATTTAGATGCCAGCTTTAGTATCTGATAAATAATTAGAAGCGTATGTCAGGTTTCAATGTATGACAAGACAGTTCAACCCGGTTCTCTCCCCGTGGGAAGAATCCAATGTGACGTCGACTGGGAAAATGCAGTCATTCCACTTCCCTGTATCACTCATAAATTTTTTTTAAAAATTACCGCTGATTTGACTTTTTTGATTTTGGGGACAGGAACTTCCATTTATACGTTGTCCCGGAAGTGAACCTGTGGCAATGTGCGTCTGCTTAGTGACAAAATCAAAATTTCCACTCTTGTTTGGGTTAGCCATCCACTGGGTACACCTCCCCCACCCCCACCCACCCCCACACCGCTCATACCCATTTCAATTTATGT
>JAPXFY010000018.1:24627188-24634688 GCA_030674185.1 Monoplex corrugatus | reverse complement strand
CAGAGAAAGGGGGAGCAGGTCAAGTTAAAAAAAATCAGTCAACAGTTAGTGAGTGAATAAATCTGTCTGTCAGTCAAAAAATATCTAGAGCCAACAAAATGGGAAACAGGTGAATTAGAATAAGTCAGAAGAGAATTAACTGAGCCAGTCGAGTGAAACAGGTCAGAGGGGTTATTGGCCAAGCAGAGATAAATCAAGAGAAATAGGTCAAAATGGAGCAAATGACAATAAATGAAAAGAGTTCAAAAGCGGGATTAGGTCAGGTGAAAATAGGTCAAAATGTCATTAGCCAGGTGAAAATGGGTCAAGTCAGAACAAGTGAAACGGGTATCAGCCAATATAATAGATGGGTGAAGGTAAAAAAGTGAAAAGGATATTGGCGGAACGAAACTGGGTCAGATAAAAATGGGTGAATAATAGCACAGCTGTACACCCTTCACATCACATCCCTTCTATCCTGCCTGTTTGGTCCAACACAGTGACGTCACGGTGGTCAGAAAATCAGCCCCTCAAAGTGGGTATTACTAGAACAATACCTGGCTTTCCGGAAATGTGAAACTCCGAGAAAGAAGAAAGCTGTGAAGGAGAGAGAGAGATGCATGCACCATCTTTACCATCTAGTTGTTTTTTTTTCAGTGTGAATTGCAAAGGTTCATACTACCTGTATCCCCTCCCCCCCCCTCTACTTTGTAGAAATTGACTTGTGAAAACAAAAGGGGGTGGGGGTGGGGAACTGGCCACGTCAAAGAAGGCATACTAGAAAAGCACATGGCAACGTCGAAGCGGTATTGCTACACCATTATGGCCATGTCATAAGTGATATTACTAGAATAGTATGGAGCCACATCAAAGGGGTATTACTACAACATTACAGTCATGTCATAGGGGATATTACTAGAGTAGTATTTTAGTCACATCAAAGGGGTATTACTACAACATTACAGTCATGTCATAGGGGATATTACTAGAACATAATTGCATCCACATTCGAAGGGTATTACTACAACATTAAGCCATGTCATAGGGGATTTACTAGAACTCAATAACACCAACGTCAATAGGGGTATTAACAGACAGTAGCAGTCCCTCGAAGCGATATTACTAGAACAATGGCCACGTCAAGGGGTTATTAACAGAGCAGTACGTGGCCTCGTCGTATCACTAGAACACTGGCCACGTCAAAGGGGTTATTAACAGAGCAGTACGTGGCCACGTCGTATCACTAGAACACTGGCCACGTCAAAGGGGTTATTAACAGAGCAGTACGTGGCCACGTCGTATCACTAGAACACTGGCCACGTCAAAGGGGTTATTAACAGAGCAGTACGTGGCCACGTCGTATCACTAGAACACTGGCCACGTCAAAGGGGTTATTAACAGAGCAGTACGTGGCCACGTCGTATCACTAGAACACTGGCCACGTCAAAGGAATTATTAACAGAGCAGTACGTGGCCACGTCGTATCACTAGAACACTGGCCACGTCAAAGGGGTTATTAACAGAGCAGTACGTGGCCACGTCGTATCACTAGAACACTGGCCACGTCAAAGGGGTTATTAACAGAGCAGTACGTGGCCACGTCGTATCAATAGAACAATAAGCGCCACGTCAAAGGGTTATTAACAGAGCAGTACGTGGCCACGTCGTATCACTAGAACAATAAGCAGCCACGTCAAAGGGGTTATTAACAGAGCAGTACGTGGCCACGTCGTATCACTAGAACACTGGCCACGTCAAAGGGGTTATTAACAGAGCAGTACGTGGCCACGTCGTATCACTAGAACACTGGCCACGTCAAAGGGGTTATTAACAGAGCAGTAACGTGGCCACGTCGTATCACTAGAACACTGGCCACGTCAAAGGGTTATTAACAGAGCAGTACGTGGCCACGTCGTATCACTAGAACACTGGCCACGTCAAAGGGGTTATTAACAGAGCAGTACGTGGCCACGTCGTATCACTAGAACACTGGCCACGTCAAAGGGGTTATTAACAGAGCAGTACGTGGCCTCGTCGTATCACTAGAACACTGGCCACGTCAAAGGGGTTATTAACAGAGCAGTATGTGGCCACGTCGTATCACTAGAACACTGGCCACGTCAAAGGGGTTATTAACAGAGCAGTACGTGGCCACGTCGTATCACTAGAACACTGGCCACGTCAAAAGGAGTATTATTGATATGAGTCGTTCTTGTATAACGTTATTGGCCAAACTGGTTTGGACTCATCGAGCATTACACATAATCAGACATTTTAATGTAACACAGAGAACTCAAGTTGTTAAGCGAGCTGACCTCGTTAACCTGTGTTGTTATGTCTGCATCTTAAGTGGGTCATGCATGCTGGGTCTTTTCATGTTTCTGTAAACCAGCCACTGACTTGACTGACATGATCTTTAACGTGCATCTGTGATATTCTGTGTGCGTATACACAGAAAAGGGAGTTCAGGCACTGGCAGTCCGCACACATGTTGGCCAAGACGATGGGAAAAACCTCCACCCTTTACCCACCTAACGGAAATGTCCAGGTGGATGGAACCCAGAACATTCCAAGTGGAAGTCCGATGTTGCCCATTTGTTTACCGTATCCAAGGCGGTATTACTAGAGCACTACGTGGCCACCCTTTTAACACATGGTCCTGAGAGCCTAGCGGTCAGGGTACTTCCTCCACACACAGCCAGTTGTTAACGGATGGATGACCAGATATGTGCTCTGGTTTTAACACAGTTTTTCCCGGCTGTACATGGGTGTGTACTCCTCTGTGACATATACTACACGTCATTATTTAAGGGCCAGGAACGTTTTTGAGTCAATTTTTGAAAGGAGAAATAACCTATTTTCTCTTACTCTTTTCTCCAATTCGTTGCCGTAACTGAATGGATAAGAGCTCAGACAACATTGCAGTTTCCTTTTGGCACGTGTTTGGGGATTTGCCGATTTGCAATGGGCGGCCCAAGGAAGACAATTTCCGCACGAAATTGTCGAATCTTCAGCAGGGTCTCTCTGACGACGCAGGCAAGGTAGCGACAAAATTCGCTTTGCACGTGCAAGGCAAGCCCTTTTTGAACACTACTCCAGCCAAAGTTGCCCGCAGACGAGGATAAAAAGGACCGTTCTTGGTTCGTTTTAACCATGCTTGCAAGACGACGGATGACGGATGAGCAGCGGGGGAGAGCCCTCGCTCTGCTTGATGAAGGCCTAGCGCAGCGGGAAGTTGCTAGACGACTTGAAGTGTCGCATTCCACAATCCAGAGACTGCTGGAGCGCTTCAATGAGACTGGAGCAGTCCAGGAAAGGCGTCACACGGGTCGACCCAGAGTAACGACAAGACAGCAAGACCGCTACCTTGCCCTCTCCGTCCTGAGGGAAAGGGCATCCACTGCGGTGACCTTGAGGGGTCAGCTGAGGGACGCAACAGGTGCTAACATCAGCTGCAGCACGGTGAGAAGACGGCTACATGAGGCAAACTTGAGGTCACGGAGACCGGCCGTCGACCCGTGCTGTCACCGGTCAACAGAGTGCGCCGCATGACCTGGGCCAGGGAGCACGTGACCTGGACAAGGCAACAGTGGGCCCGGGTCTTGTTTTCGGATGAGTCCAGGTTCACCCTGACCTTTAACGATGGCCGGGCTCGGGTGTGGCGACGTCAAGGGGAGAGGTTCGCTGACGCCACTGTCCAAGAGCATAACCGGTACGGCGGCGGGTCGGTGATGGTGTGGGGTGGCATGAGCCGTGGTACCCGGACCCCCCTGCTCCCCATTGATGGCATCCTGAACGGGGTCCGGTACCGGGACGAGGTTCTGGCGGCCGTGGCACTGCCTGCGCTTGTGGACCTTGGTCAAGGCGCCATCTTCCAGGACGACAATGCACCTGCGCATCGAGCACGCCTTGTGACCGACTTCCTGGAGCAGCATGAAGTCGTCCGTATGGCCTGGCCAGCGTGCTCACCTGACCTGAACCCAATTGAACACCTCTGGGATGTGCTCGGGAGGCGCATCAGGGACAACCACCCCCCACCGGGCACCCTGGCCAGGCTGGTCGACATCCTGCAGATCGAGTGGGCGGCCATCCCTCAGGACACAGTCCGTACCCTTGTGGGGTCGATGCATCGGCGCTGTGAAGCATGCATCCAGGCTCGGGGCGGACACACGCGATATTGAAAACAGATTGGCCAAATCTGACACTTTCTGTTTTTTGAAAAGGGGGGGATGTTCCTTTAAATGCATGTGCTGTTCACTAATGGGTCATTGTGCTAATTTCTTTTTCCAAAACAGGTGTGGAAATGATGAAATAAAACATAGAATCAATTCTAAACATTGTCAATTATTTCAACTTAAAATTAGAGAGGAAGGAAGAAGTGGCCCTTAAATTATGATTAGGAGTATATATGGGAAAGGCGAGACAGAAAGGGAGAGGAGATTGGTACAGCTGTCATGATACTGATCTGTGAGAAGTTGAGGTCTGTATTTCCTAACGCCTCAACTTCCAGAATCCTTCAGTTAACGGGTTGGGGGTGGATTGGGTGGGTGGGGGACCATTCATTTTTGGTGTGACAGTGTTGACATACCGACCATGCGTACTTGGGGTACAGGTATTCTAAATCAAAGTATTGACAGTCTGAACATGGGTACTTTAAGGTACAGGTATTCTGAACCAAAGTGTTGGCATGCTGAACATGGGTACTTACAAGTACAGGTGTTCTGAACCAAAGTGTTGGCATGCTGAACATGGGTACTTACAAGTACAGGTGTTCTGAACCAGTGTTGGCATGCTGAACATGGGTACTTACAAGTACAGATGTTCTGAACCAAAGTGTTGATAGTCTGAACATGGGTACTTAAAGGGTACAGATGTTCTGAATCATAGTGTTGGCATGCTGAACATGAATACTTAAGGGTACAGATGTTCTAAACCAACATGCCGACAAGCTGACCATGTGTACTTATTGTAAAGATGTTCTGAATCAGAGTGGTTGTTAGCTTGAAATAAACCAGAACCAAGAAGACACGAAAGCTATAAATGACTGGGGTTGGTTTGTTTGTTTATTTGGTGACGAGCGATTATTTGGTGACTTGAGCTGGAAGCAATAAAGTAGGGACCACCTTTGTATGACCGTTTGTTTAGTTTACATTAATTGGTTGTGAGACGTGGGCTGTGCACGTGAATGAGAATGGTTACTGTGTGTGTCGGAGTGTACATATGTTTGTCTTGCGTTGTATGTTTGGTTAGTAGAAAACGAGCAAAATTAGCAAAATAAAACTGTGGTGTGGTCAACGAGTTTTTTTAAGTCATGGCGAACCAATCCCAACAGGTAAACACTATTGGACTGGCTGTGTGGTCAAGTTGATTGTTGTGGAAGTTTCCATCAGAATGCCTGTGACCTCGCATTGGGCAGGACACTGCTGGTGAGGTGTCTTTCACCACATATAGTTCTTCTGATAGCTGGACGTGAGAGTAGACAGAAGTGTTTTATTTGGCATTGATCCTGTGAGTCAGGGAGAACCTATAAGATTGTAGGGATTTTCACGTTTGCTATGATTATTGTAGTGAAAAGTAGACAGGATAAAGATCTACTTTGTCATCTCAAGGTCAGCGAGCAAGCTAGGTTTCCCAGTTTCTGACCCAAAGAGAATAAAAACTCCGACTTGGACAGTCTGTACTGATAGGCACAGTAGTCAGACAGTCTGTACTGATAGGCACGGTAGTCAGACAGTCTATACTGATAGGCACGGTAGTCAGTCTATACTGATAGGCACGGTAGTCAGACAGTCTATACTGATAGGCACGGTAGTCAGACAGTCTATACTGATAGGCACGGTAGTCAGTCTATACTGATAGGCACGGTAGTCAGACAGTCTATACTGATAGGCACGGTAGTCAGACAGTCTATACTGATAGGCACGGTAGTCAGACAGTCTGTACTGATAGGCACGGTAGTCAGACAGTCTATACTGATAGGTACGGTAGTCAGTCTATACTGATAGGCACGGTAGTCAGACAGTCTATACTGATAGGCACGGTAGTCAGTCTATACTGATAGGCACGGTAGTCAGTCTATACTGATAGGCACGGTAGTCAGACAGTCTATACTGATAGGCACGGTAGTCAGTCTATACTGATAGGCACGGTAGTCAGTCTATACTGATAGGCACGGTAGTCAGACAGTCTATACTGATAGGCACGGTACACAGTCTGTACTGATAGGCACGGTAGACAGTCTGTACTGATAGGCACGGTAGTCAGTCTATACTGATAGGCACGGTACACAGTCTGTACTGATAGGCACGGTAGTCAGTCTATACTGATAGGCACGGTAGTCAGACAGTCTATACTGATAGGCACGGTAGACAGTCTATACTGATAGGCACGGTAGTCAGACAGTCTGTACTGATAGGCACGGTAGTCAGACAGTCTATACTGATAGGCACGGTAGTCAGACAGTCTATAGTGATAGGCACGGTAGTCAGACAGTCTATACTGATAGGCACGGTAATCAGTCAGTCTATACTGATAGGCACGGTAGTCAGACAGTCTATAGTGATAGGCACGGTAGTCAGACAGTCTGTACTGATAGGCACGGTAGTCAGTCAGTCTATACTGATAGGCACGGTAGTCAGACAGTCTATACTGATAGGCACGGTAGTCAAGTAGGTAACCATTGGACATCCGGCAACCAGAAAAAAAACAACTAAGAAATCACAACGTGTATATAAAACAACCAGACAAGACAGGCGCACATTTTCGGCCAACTGGCCTTTGTCAAGTGTAAGATCACAAACATACCAAATACAAAAATTAGTAGAAAAAGACTGAAACTTCCCTTCGTCCATTGTGAGAAAAGGACTATGAGTATCCTGTGTGCAGGGAAGTTTCAGTCTTTTTCTACTAATTTTTGCATTTGGTGTCTGTTTGTGATCTTACGCTTGACAAAGGCCAGTTGGCCGAAAATGTGTGCCTGTCTTGTCTGGTTGTATTAAATACGTGTTGTGATTCTTGTTACGTGTTTTTTCTGGTTCCTGTTTGCTTGAACGCGGGCAGTAACACTTGTTTTTGAATATTGGACTTCCAATCGAAAGGTCCTGGGTTTGATCTGTCTTGGTTATCTCCACTTGATAGGTAAACAATAGAAATTTTTCAGATCTCCAAGATCAACGTCTGTGGAGTTATGCCAGTGCCTTAACCCCGTTTGTGTATGTATGACTGCTGAATACCAAGCACGCACATTAAAGATCCTGTAAGGTCGTGTCGGTGTCTGGTGACTTATGGAAAAATGAACACGCAGAACGCATGCCACCAAAGGTGCAGACTATGTAGCAACATAGTGGAGTGTAGTCATCTGGCCTTTACAGTTTGAGTTCTCCGTGCTCCACTGAAAGGGCTGGCTGTGTGTAATGCAGTCAGTGAATGAATTAGGAGAGTAGCGTTATACAAAAACTGATTTATTTATCTATTTGGTGGTGCTGCACCCAGATCCTGTTTACTTTGGCCCTTCTGTTGTGA
>JAPXFY010000018.1:24577188-24622188 GCA_030674185.1 Monoplex corrugatus | reverse complement strand
CTATACACATCGAGGGGTTAGGGTTAGGGTTATATGTGATATTCTGCATGCCTATACATATTGAGGGGTTAGGGTTATATGTGATATTGTGCATGCCTATACACACTGAGGGGTTAGGGTTAGGGTTATATGTGATATTCTCCATGCCTATACACACTGAGGGGTTAGGGTTATATGTGATATTGTGCATGCCTATACACATTGAGGGGTTAGGGTTAGGGTTATATGTGATATTCTACATGCCTATAAACACTGAGGGGTTAGGGTTAGGGCTATATGTGGTATTCTTCATGCCTGTACACACTGGGGGGTTATGGTTAGGGTTATTATAGATATTCTATATGCCTATACACATTGAGGGGTTAGAGTGTATGTGATATTATGCATGCCTATACACACTAAGGGGTTAGGGTTAGGGCTATATGTGATATTCTTCATGCCTGTAAACACTGGGGGGTTATGGTTAGGGTTATTTGTGATATTGTGCATGCCTATACACACTGAGGGGTTTGGGCACTGGCAGGTGAGCCAGTCGAGTTGGGAGATCCGGAAAATCTCCGCCCTTTTCCTACCGGACGTAGGTCTCTAGGCGAATCGAACCCAGGACCTTCCGATTGGCAATCCCACCCTTATCCATTGTGACTAACGTACCCGACTGTTCGGAGGGGAAAGGGGGCTTTGAAGGGTGTGTGGTGGAAGACGAAGAAAAAGGTGAGGGATCAGTCGGTGAAGGATTGGGTTTAGACGGTTAAAGGGCAGGGGGTGGGGGATGGGGGGGAGTAGGGTTAGGAGAGTGGAAGGGTAGGGAGAGAAAAAAAAGTGGGGGCCTAACACAAGACCGTTCGTGACATTTACGCATGCCTGCGTCTTCAGAGAGACGGTTTTTTATTTTCTTGGAGCGTCCCGTTAAAAAAAAAAAAAAAAAAAAAGGGGAGCAGGGGGTTATTTAATAAGAGCCGATCGAAAAGATTTGTCTTCTGTCTGTCTTGTCTGTCTGTCTGTCTGTCTGTCTGTATGACATCCGTGATATAGAATTTTGTGTTCGCATATATATGGGTATATACATACATGATATATGTACATAGATATTTATTTAGACATATAAATACATTTGTTGCTTACTCTATGACCTTCCAAAATGAAGTGGTCTGGTCGGGTCGGGTGGGGTCGGGTCGGGTGTGGGGTCTGATCTGGTCTGGTCGGGTGTGGTCTGATCTGGTCGGGTCTGGTCTGATTGGGTCCGGTCTGGTGTACTAAAACGGGTCAGCAAAGATTTGTGAGCTGCATGTTGATGGATGTCCCCCCCCCCCCCCCCCCCCCACATTTGGTCGTGGTTCCTTTCAGTAAACAGTGGCAATTTTTCAAGTCGGACTGACCTGACTGGAAGTTTGTCTCGTAAATTCTGTCGGTGTTCGTTCACATTTAAAAAATTTTTTTTTATAAAAGTGGTATCCACTGTTCAACCTGTCACCGATTCCATGACTTTAACGTTTAACGGTTGGGTCATTATGACCCAGACACGGCCGAAAATTGACAGCAAAGATTTCATGGATGTTTATGAATGGATTTGGTCTAAATGTTTTGAAAAGATGCAGCCGAGAAGCGATCATTTGAAACAATGCGCCCAGTTGTTTACATTTGAATTAATGCGTGTGACCAGGTGACAATGGATCACAAGCATGCTTGTAGACAAACAGTTCGTACATAGTAACAGAGTTACAGATGTTTATGTACAGTCAATACATTAGTACACAAAATTACAGATGTTTGTAGACGGTAAGTATATAAGTACACAAAATTACAGATGTTTCTAGACGGTAAATACATAAGTACACAAAAATTACAGATTTTTATGTACAGTAAATACATAAGTACACAAAATTACATGTTTTACGTACAGTAAATACATAAGTACACCAAATTACAGATGTTTTAAGTACAGTAAAGACATAAGTACACAAAATTACAGATGTTTATGTACAGTAAATATATAAGTACAAAAAATTACAAATGTTTATGTATAGTGAATACATAAGTACACAAAAGTACTGATGTTTAGAGACAGTACAGAAATTTACAAAGTTACATATGTTTATTAGATAGCTAATATTAATGCAGAAGTACACAAAGTTACATATGTTTATAGATAGCTAATATTAATGCAGAAGTACACGAAGTTACATATGTTTATAGATAGCTAATATTAATGCAGAAGTACACAAAGTTGCATATGTTTATAGATAGCTAATATTAATGCAGAAGTACACGAAGTTACATATGTTTATAGATAGCTAATATTAATGCAGAAGTACACAAAGTTACATATGTTTATAGATAGCTAATATTAATGCAGAAGTACACAAAGTTACATATGTTTATAGATAGCTAATATTAATGCAGAAGTACACAAAGTTACATATGTTTATAGATAGCTAATATTAATGCAGAAGTACAACGAAGTTACATATGTTTATAGATAGCTAATATTAATGCAGAAGTACACAAAGTTACATATGTTTATAGATAGCTAATATTAATGCAGAAGTACACGAAGTTACAGCAGTCATAGAAATACACAAAATGAAATATGTTTATCGACAAACGCATGGTACAGAAGTGCACAAAGTACAGACATCCACAAGGCAGGCACACGCACACACACACACACACATACACGTACACACACGTACACACACACACACACACACAACACATACACGTACACAGACGTACACACACGTACACACACACACGTACACACATACACGTACACACATACACGTACACACACACACGCACACACACACGCACACACACACACACACACACGTACACACACACACACACACACACAACACACACACACACGTACACACATGTACACACACACACACACACACACACACACACACGTACACATACACACACACACACACAACACACACGCACACACACATGCACACGTACAACACGTACACACACACACACACGGCGCGCGCGCGCGCACACAACACACACACACACACACACACACACACACACACACACACACACACACACACACACACAAACACAGTACAGAGATAACAAAACGAAGGATGTTTTACTATACATGTTTGAGAAGAAATTTTTGGTCACGATGACTGACCACGCAAAAACAAAAACAAACAAAAAAAAAGACGAACTTAAGAAAACTGTGGATTAGTTTTCATCCTTTAACAAATTGGAAAGCGAATAAAATGGCTGTGACATCCTGCGATTCCTTTTCTTCCCTTCTCTGCTTCTCTTTTCCGAAGTGTCGAGACAAGCAGGTGTCGTGAGTGATAATGAGGTTAATACACGGCATGCACAGGTATTCATCACCCAGCAAAGCCTGTTCTACGCCGTAATGGAGACGTGTGGTGAGCCTGTTAAAAAAAAGAAAAGAAAAGAAAAAAAAAGCTGTCTGTTTTGGAAAGGACTTACAATACCAGTTACAATACCATACAATCATAAAGAATCAGTGTAATGTAGTGTGGTGCAATACAATACCATACAATCATAAAGAATCAGTGTAATGTAGTGTGGTGCAACGCGAGCTGCCTGGTTGCTGTGATAGGAGCCGTGGACTCAAGATACGATGTCTCGTGTTCAGTCCCTGCCCGCTGTTCGCTGCTCACTTTAATGTTTCCATCATTCTGGTGATGTCAGCTTAATGCTTCATTGGATACCTTCTGTCCTCTCACCCTTCCCCATTTCAAGACCTTGCCTGTGTACAGGGTTCTGCGTAGGCTCAAGGGGTCTGGTAGATCTTTGCTGATAGATTTGAGTGGACTGAATATGGAATTGTCTGAGTGCGACGAGTCTGTCTGGAACAAACTGAAAACTCTAAAGGGCAGATGTAGCACGATACAGTACGATACGACACGATATATGACATGATATGATGTGGTTTGATGTGATGTGATATGATATGATATATGATATGATATGATTGATATGATACATAATATATGGTATGGTATGGTATGATGTGGTATGATGTGGTATGTGATATGATGTGATATATAAAATAAAATAAAATATATATTATATATGTGATATATCATGTACATGATATGATATGATATGACATGACACATGTATTGTATGGTATGATGTAGTATAGTACATGTATATATGATATGATATGATTGATATGATATGATATGATATGATATGATATATGATATGATATGATATGATATGATATGATATGATATGATATGATATGATATTATAGATGAAGTAAAGTATTATTTGATAATTATCCAGTCCAGTGTATTAAGTAATATGCAATGCTTCTTTACTTATAAAATACTATACGAATACAATACGGTATAGAATAATGCAACACAACACGAGCTGGATGGAAATATAACGTGGCCTGTTGTGGTGGGCAAAATGTTGTGGAATAGTTGACTATCACATCAGACAGCATATTGATCACGTTATGTGTGTCATGTTACACACAGAATGTAGTAAGCTATACTTGACGTCACCATCATCGTAGTGTTATGGCCAGGGGCCAAGGAAGTATCACTCCCTAACTTTATAAACTGATCTTACAGGAGTGTTTAAAGCGCGCAGAATGTTGCTTGTAAGTGAAAGAATCTAACTTGGTAAAGGCCGAACACATCTGTTAAATGTGGCGATGTTTTGGCAGCCTAGAGCCCAGAGCGGACTGAAGTCAGAGGTACCAGGCCTGTAGGCACCTTGTAACAAACCATGATATGCAGTATAACGTAAATGTCTACCTACCCAGTCATCTACATCACACGACAATAACGCTGAAGTCCCTTCAGGGTAAAGAAGGTCTTGCCTCAACAGAACACTCGGCAAAAACCGGCCACTTAGATCGCCGGATGTGGCCTGACCATGTAGATGCCGAGCCAAAGAAGACAGCCCACAAATGGCCCTAACTTATCCATATAATCTCAGTTGATAGTCATGAACTCCAGGTCTGCTCACATGTGGAGGTCAATTCTCAGGCCATAACTTAAAGACCGGCCCGTTCGCTGGTCATCTTAATGTGCCCATCATACAGCAGGTGGTGTTAGTTTAGTGTTGTGCAGTCCTGTTCTCTCCGTCCATACCAAATCTTCCAAGCACACAGGTGTTTTGAGCTGGTTCAACGATTGTTTCATGTCATTGCTGGCAGGTTCGGGTATCGCTCATACACCGGCCTTGTGCGTTGAATCCGTACTGAACATATTGCAGTTTCATCGATGCAGTCCTTTTTTGTTGTTGATTGTTTTGTTTTTGTTTAATTTTCTAGCGATGATAACCTATCCTCTGATTGCAGACCTAGTCGTTTATTCAGCACACTATCTTTCCCTCCCATGCCCGGTCCTTGCCACGCATAGATGTTTTGTACATTATGTTTTGTACATAGATGTTTTGTACATAGATGTTTTGTACATAGAGGTTTTGTACATATATGTTTTGTACATAGAGGTTTGGTAATAGAGATTTGTATATAGAGGCTGTGTACGTAGAGGTTTTGTACATAGATGTTTTGTACATAGATGTTTTATACATAGAGGTTGTGTACATGGAGGTTTTGTACATAGAGGTTGTGTACATGGAGGTTTTGTACATAGGGTTGTGTACATGAGTTTTGTATGATTTACATAGGGAAAGAGTTTGTTGGTTGTACATAGAGGTTGTACATAGAGGTTTTGTACATAGAAGTTTTGTACATAGAGTTTGACATAAAGTTTGTATTTTGTACATGGAGGTTTTGTACATGGGTTTTGTACATAGAGGTTTGTACATAAAGTTTTGAACATAGAGGTTTTGTACATAGAGTTTTGTACATAGAGGTTTTGTACATGGTATTTTGTTTTGTACATAACATGTTTTGAACATAGAGGTTTTGTACATAGAGGTTTTGTACATAGAGGTTTTGTACATGAAGTTTTGTACATGGGGTGTAGTTTTTGGTTTACATGGTAGTTTTGTACATGTAGTTTTGTACATGGAGTGTATATTTTGTACATGGGAAGTTTTGTACATAGAGGTTTTGTACATGGAAGTTTTGTACATAGAGGTTTTGTACATAGAGGTTTTGTACATAGAGGTTTTGTACATGGAAGTTTTGTACATAGAGGTTTTGTACATGGAAGGGTTTTGTACATAGAGGTTTTGTACATGGAGGTTTTGTACATAGAGGTTTTGTACATAGAGGTTTTGTACATAAGAGGTTTTGTACATGAGGTTTTGTACATAGAGGTTTTGTACATGAGGTTTTGTACATAGAGGTTTTGTACATGGAGTATAGTTTTGTACATAGAGGTTTTGTACATAGAGGTTTTGTACATAGAGGTTTTGTACATAGAGGTTTTGTACATGGAGGTTTTGTACATAGAGGTTTTGTACATAGAAGAGTTTTGTACACGATATTTTGTACGTGGAGTTTTGCATAGGCTCTAGGAGTTAACCAAACTTTTACTGACAGATTTGTATCCAACGCATATGTTTATATTAGTGTAGTGTGATCCATGTTTGTTTCCATGACAGGGTAATTCTGATTCTATAAAACTGTCCTTATACCGTGACTCTGTTAACAAATGTCAGTTCCAATGAAGGATACCGGCAAAAGCATTCTCGAGTAGGCTACTTTCGTTCTCCTTGTCAATATCGTACCCCCCCCCCCCCCAAGCCTCATTAGCGCACAGGGTAGCACGTGGCCTCAAGAAGAATTCTGCCAGACAAGTGCTGACAGATTTGAGTAGGTGATGTCCAACTGCATGGTCCCTCCCGAATTACGAATATCAGTTTAACTTCTCTGACTGCCAAGATCTATCGCAAGTTTCTTAAGTGCGGGTCTGTTTTAGCGTTTGCGGCATTCTGTTGCAGCGTTTTCCGGTATACAAAACACGATTGATTCTGTAGCATAAAATTATATGTATGTGCATATTTATGTCAGTAGTTCGTCTGCATGATGCGAAAGTTGAGAGATCTTTGTTTGATGGTGTGTCGACTTAGTGTAAATGCTTGAAATGAAACAGCATTACAGAAATAAACATGTCTTCTTTCAGGCATTTGGCTGCCCTCGCGCCTGCTTTACGGCTTTTACGACACTGCCGTAAACAGTGCCGTTTCCTACAGCAAAAGCAACAAATGTCAAGCATCACCATGCTTAAGAAATGTGCTGCCAGGTTGCCCCCATACTGAGTGTGCATGCGTGTAGGTCAGCTATCCTTCCTGTTGTCAAACTTGGTGACAGTTGCCTCACATGAAATGCTAATTCATGATGACTAAGGCATTTTCCATGTGATGTAAACGTTCATCTTTGTCAAAAGGGATATTTTCTGTTTTCATACACACATTATCAGTTTTACACAACACACACACACACACACGCGCGCGCGCGCAAACACACACACAAAAGCACACGCACACGCACACGCTCACGCTCACGCACACACAAATTGTTTGAATGACTCGACCATCTTACCCCCGTAGGGATGGTGGGAACTCTTTCAGTATAACTCATATCCCCAACTTCTGGAACTTATGTGCTAGACATTTCATCTTTCATCACAATATCTTTGTTTCTGCCTTGCTTGTTTACGTTATGTCATCTTTTCCAACAGTTTCTGCCTTGCTTGTTTACGTTATGTCATCTCTTCCAACAGTTTCTGCCTTGCTTGTTTACGTTATGTCATCTCTTCCAACAGTTTCTGCCTTGCTTGTTTACGTTATGTCATCTCTTCCAACAGTTTCTGCCTTGCTTGTTTACGTTATGTCATCTCTTCCAACAGTTTCTGCCTTGCTTGTTTACGTTATGCCATCTTTTCTGCCTTGCTTGTTTACGTTATGCCATCTTTTCTGCCTTGCTTGTTTACGTTATACATCTTTTCTGCCTTGCTTGTTTACGTTATGCCATCTTTTCCAACATTCTGCTTGCTTGTTTAC
Organism: Monoplex corrugatus; assembly: GCA_030674185.1. Lineage (NCBI taxonomy): Eukaryota > Metazoa > Mollusca > Gastropoda > Littorinimorpha > Ranellidae > Monoplex > Monoplex corrugatus. The sequence continues at coordinate 24,614,247 of JAPXFY010000018.1, read as the reverse complement.
GTTATGCCTCTTTCCACAGTTTCTGCCTTGTGTTACGTTATGCCATCTTTTCTGCCTTGCTTGTTTACGTTATGCCATCTTTTCTGCCTTGCTTGTTTACGTTATGTCATCTTTTCCAACAGTTTCTGCCTTGCTTGTTTACGTTATGTCATCTTTTCCAACAGTTTTTGCCTTGCTTGTTTACGTTATGTCATCTTTTCTGCCTTGCTTGTTTACGTTATGCCATCTTTTCCAACAGTTTCTGCCTTGCTTTTGTTATGCTTTTTACAGTTTGCCATCTTTTTCATGCCCTTTTGCTTATCCATTCACCTGTATGTATTCTACAGAGCTTTATATACTTTGTTTTAAGATGATTGCGCACACATATTAAATGCATTTTTGGCTCTTAGGAAATGTGATTTGCTGAAGCACCCACCCACAAACATACAGAGAGAGAGAGAGAGAGAGAGAGTGTGTGTGTGTGTGTGTGTGTGTGTGTGTGTGTGGTGTGTGTGTGTGTTGTGTGTCTGTACACCCGTCTGTCACGCTTGACTGGGCCAGGTAGGCCGCCTTACTGCGTACGTGGATGCAGTAGAGCGTGACACGGTCAGACTGTTCCCTCCACCTCCCCCCCCCCCCCTTTGTTTGTTTGTTTGTGTTTGTCTTGATCACGTTCCTTACCTGTTGCGTACAGATAGGTCACCATATTCGTCAACCTGTTGATAGAAACATATATCACCTTGCCTGTCTACTTGATTATACAAACACAGCTGCTTTGTCTACCCGTTTATAGAAACATAGAAGCAGTTTTAGGTAATTCAAGCCCTTTTTATAAACATGTTTTAGTGTCTTTAGTTATGTTTAAATTTGTGTTCAGGTTTGTTCGTTTTTTTTACCTTCCTGGTGATAAATTGGACGGAGTGGTCAACGTCAGGGTCGTCACCTTAGATGATATGCGTGAATGCATCGATATATGTACTTAATTTTCTTTCTCCTTTCTTTCCCCTATTGAATTATTGTTTTGTTTTGAAACCGTTACAGACCTGATATGGATCTACGTAGTCGGCTGGGCTTAAAACAAAAATGACAATAACAATGAGTGACCGACTCTCACATGTTACTCACTTTGTTTCTAAATCCAAAACAAGTGCGAATGCCCGCGCCCAAGCAAACAGGAACCAGAAGAACAAGAAAACCAATGTAAGCGCGTATTAGACAAAACAAGACAAAACAAGCGCAAATTTTCGGCCAACCGACCTTTGTCAAGTGCAAACGCACGGTCACAAACAGACCACAAACACCAAACAATGGATAATAAAAACAGGAGTAAAAACTTCCCTGCTGCCTCATCCAGTGGATAAAATGTGTTTTGAAACCGTTACAGACTTGATATGGATCTACATAGTCGGCTGGTCCCTTTTTATCCAATTGACGAGGCAGCAGGGAAGTTTTTACTCCTGTTTTTATTATCCATTGTTTAGTGTTTGTGGTCTGTTTGTGACCGTGCGTTCACGCTTGACAAAGGTCGGTTGGCCGAAAATTTGCGCTTGTTTTGTCTAATACGCGCTTACATTGGTTTTCTTGTTCTTCTGGTTTTTGTTTCTAAAATTTAATTGTATTATTCTGTTACCGACGGGTATGGTAGTCAAGTTGGTAAAGGTCGAAATTCCAGCCGAAAAGTCTTTGGTCGATCCTGCCTGAATACCTCCGCCTGGTGGGTAAAGGGTTGAGATTTTCCCCCATCTCCCAGGGCAACATGTGTGCAATCCTGTCAGTACTTAAGCCCCCTTCGTGTTGCATTTAAGTACGCATGCAGAGTATCGTATCATATCACCTCACCTCTCTCCTTCACTGGGACATCTGTGGGCGACCCGGATCCCCAGACCACAGACTTAGCGATGTTGTTGAAATAGGAGGTGCGCGGTAGTCACTTTCTTCTCGCCTCGACTTTCCTCTGCAGGACCGTTGATATCAGATCTGTTTTGGTGTTTGTGATCGCATGGCCTACATACTTCAGCTTTCTTTTGTTGATCTATGTCAGCAGCTGGCGCCTGACATTCAGTTCCATTAACATGCTATTGTTTCTTCTGTCTGTCCGTTTGACTCTGAGAAGTCGTCTATAGAGCCACATTTCTACTGCATTGATTTTATTTTCTTGTCTTTTCGTAGTGTCCAGGCTTCGGAACCATATATAAATTCAGGCCAAATCAAAATTTTCAAGATTCTTAATCTTAAGTCTTTGGGAAGCCCTTTGTCTTTCCATACGTTGTTTAACTGGACTATTTTTGTTGCATGCCAATTCTTGTTTTCACATCTTTGGTGCACGACAAGGAAAACAAACGAGACAGTCTTGAAAGAAGCAAACACAAAGAGAACATTAAGAAGAAGATTAAGGAAAGACAAGCAACATTTCTAGGACATTTTATGAGGCAAAAGAAATTAGAGCACGTAGTCACAACAGGAAAGCTGGAGGGAAATAGAGCACAAGGTAGACCCAGGGAGAAATTATTAGTTTTGCAGACTGGGTGGGGACAGAAAGGGCAGGAGATATTCTTGCAGCGACAAAAGATAGATTCGTATGGAGTCCAAGACTGTGCGGCAAGTCACATGATGATGATGATGATGACACACACATACTGGACACACATACATAATCACACGCGCCCGTGCACATGCACAAAGTTATTACAACAGTATAGTTCTCAAATCAACGCACCCAAATACACACAAATAAACACACTAACACACACACACACTAAAACACACTAAAATACATACATACACACACGCGCGCGAGCGCGGGTGCAACTCTTCCGGCATATAGCCGGAAATTTTATTTTATGTCCCGAACGAAAATTTTACTTTTAGTCAGCCAGATCTGTAGGCAGTCACCGTCAAGTCAAACTGGAAGCAAACTTTTGTTCAATTCATGTTCATCAGGATTTCTTCTATTCCTTCACTTCATGGACTTTGGTTGTGCTAGTGCTATGAATCGAGATTTTTGCAAACAAGGAGATTTTCTGTTGAGGCAGTGTCACGGATGGTTGGACTAGAAATAGCCCTTAAAAGAGACATTCCCTTTATTTCATATAACCGATTCCAGATAGTGGATCTTGGATTTTCTGTTTGAAATGATTGGACTCCTAAATTGTGGCAGAGTTCTTCTGCTCCTTCTTCTATCTGTTAGAAGTTTTATTTTCTTTCCTTCTTTTTGTGTTAATTATTGCTGTTTAAACATGTCTTTCGTTGGTAACAATCATGCTACTTTTTTTTACATAGCAATGTAGATATAGTTCACATTGTGAAAGCTGCTTCTTAATACTGAACATTGCGTTTCAGGGTTCTTTCTATGTTTGAAGGAGAGAGCACCAAATCATCATTGAAGTGCTAGTTTTCTCTCAGGTTCAGGGGACCGAACCCTCAAGAGGGGCTGTGCCTGTACCCCTGTACCCCGCTGGGTCCTGGGCAGACCCAAGACCCCTTTTTTTGTTTTTTTTTTCAGTTTGAAGAGTTGCACCCATGCACACACACACACCACACACACACACACACACACACACACACACACACACACACACACACACACTCACACATACACATACACACACCACACACACACTCACACATACACACACACACACTCACACATACACACACACACACACTCACACATACACACACACACACACACACTCACCACATACACACACACACACACTCACACATACACACACACACACACTCACCCACCCACAAACATACAGAGAGAGAGAGAGGTGTGTGTGTGTGTGTGTGTGTGTGTGTGTGTGTGTGTGTGTGTGTGTGTGTGTGTGTGTGTGTGTGTGTGTGTGTGTGTACCCGTCTGTCACGCTTGACTGGGCCAGGTAGGCCGCCTTACTGCGTACGTGGATGCAGTAGAGCGTGACACGGTCAGACTGTTCCCTCCTCCTCCCCCCCCCCCCTTTGTTTGTTTGTTGTGTTTGTCTTGATCACGTTCCTTACCTGTTGCGTACAGATAGGTCACCATATTCGTCAACCTGTTGATAGAAACATACATCACCTTGCCTGTCTACTTGATTATACAAACACAGCTACTTTGTCCATCCGTTTACAGAAACATAAGACTTCCTTGTCTGTCTACCTGTTTACAGAAACATAGACTTCCTTGTCTGTCTACCTGTTTACAGAAACAGAAACCGAAACCGAAACCGCGTCGTCTGCCCACCCGTTCACAGAACCACAGACAAGTTTGTCTTCTACCCGTTTACAGAAACACAGACAAGTTTGTCTTCTACCGTTTACAGAAACACAGACAAGTTTGTCTTCTACCCGTTTACAGAAACAAAACCACCTTGTCATTCTATGGGCCACTTTGTGTGTCTACCCGTTTATAGAAACGGGTCACCTTGTCAGTCTACACAATTACAAAAAAAACACCATCTTTTCTCTCCGATTACAAAAAAACGGGCCACCACCTACAGGAAAACAAGAACGGCGCTGCACTGGTTTAGGGACAACAAAGTACACGGGGCAACGACAACAACAACAACAAAAACAACAACAACAACATATAGATACAAACGGGAACAAATTCGTATTCAGGTTCTTGTTTTCAGTTAAATGTCTTTTGCTTTCTAAGTTTTAGATCTCCTGTAACCTTTTTTTTTCAGAAAGAGAGAGAGGGAAAGAGAGGGAGAAGTGGAGAGACAGACAGACAGACAGACAGACAGACAGACAGACAGACAGACAGAGAGAGAGAGGAGGTCATATTTTAACGTCTCCGAGTCAAATGTTTGAATGCATGTGTTGATTACATACATAAGGAAAGAAATCTATGGTCAGCGTGGCGGAGTGGCTGGCGTGTAACACACTACTGACTGGGTAGTTGTGGGTTCGAACCCCTCAGTCCAAACAAACAAGCAAGCAAACAAACAAACAAACAAAGAAACACACACACACACACACACACACACACACACAAACACACACACACACACACACACACACACACACACACACACACACACACACACACACACACAAGCTTATTGTAGGATTTTCTGACCCGACCAACTCAGATTGAAGAGAATTATGTGTTTGATGTGGAGACTGGGACACAGTCCAGTGTCGGTCACTTTGCTGATACATCAGTGGTAGAGTTACATATGTTTGTTGACGAACATTGCAGGTGTCTGTATATTTCAGGCCTGGTGACGCCACGATGCATTACGAAAGTTAGCGTAGAGTATGGTTTTGTCTCTATGACCGCTTATGCCCTGTTCTGATGGTGATCAGTGTCGATGGGTTTGGAGGTTTCGTGTGCTAAAGAGCCGAACTGAACTGAACTGCGTGCGATACTGATACAGGAGTCGTGCAGAAGAGGGGAAATCAACAAATTAATGAGTAATACGTGGATAAAGAAGAATGGATAGAATAATGAATAAACAGATAAGTAAACGAACGGCGTTAAATCGCCGAACGTACAAAGAGCTAGCTTTTTGTGTGTGTGTGTGTGTGTGTGTGTGTGTGTGTGTGTGTGTGTGTGTGTGTGTGTGTGTGTGTGTGTGCGTGTGCGTGGGTGCGTGGGTGCGTGTGTCTTCGTGCGTGTTTGTGTGTGTTGTGTTTGTGTGCGTGTGTGTGTGTTTGAGCTCACGATTTGCATGCACTGATGTCTGCATGCCTGCCTGCCTGCCTGCCTGCCTGTCTGTTGCACATCTAGTAGTATGTTATAAACCATTCTCGTATAGCGCTGTTCTCCAAACTCATTTGGATTCACAACCCATCACACATGATCAGACTTTTAAGTGGAGCACGGAGAAGAGCACGGAGAACTCAAATTGTTAGGCGAGGTGACCACATTCCACTATGTTGTGGCGTAGTCTGCATCTTCCATGGGCGTGCATGCAAAGTGTTTTCAAGTTTCCATACTCCCAGCCACTGACATGACTTACAAGGTCTTTAACGTGCACATTTACTATTCTGCATGCGTATTGTTAACGGCAGGTCAGCACACATGTTGATCTTGGAGATCGGACAGGGTGGAAGTTCCCAGGCGAATCGAACCCACTTCCAGTTGGAAGTCTGACGCCTGCCCGCTTGACTTACCGTGCCCCGCAATGTGAGATAATGGCAATAGAAACATTTACTGGACGGAGGGAACGACGTTGGTGTAGTTCTGTAGTAGTGCTGTGTTGTGTAGGTAAGCTGGGTACTGTAATATTATTCTGTTTTCACACCCATACATACGGTCGTGCACTCACAAACCTACACTCAAATATACGCGATTGTGCGCAAGTACATACTTACAGGTTCACACATTGAGGCACATACACACTTGTTTAAACGCTAACACTTATACACACATACATATATACACAGTCATACACACAAACACGCAAACACACGCGCGCATACACACACATACACACGCACGCACGTACACACGAACACAGACACACACACACACACACACACACACACACACACACACACACACACACACACACACACACACACACACACACACACACACAATGTCTCTGTACGAACTGAACATAGTTTGCTTAAAATATGTTGTTTAATGTTTTGGATTCCTAGTCCACGTTTTGGTCAATAGTTATCATTGACTGTTGGGGAGTCAGCACATGTCCTGTTGATTTTCTCTGTCCTCAACATCAAATAATATTTCAGTCCTATTACATTTGCACTTGGGCCCAATACCGATTTATAATCAGTAATATGAGAGTAAATGCTTTTTGACTGGACAATAGGCGAGTATTCGCATAGTTCCCACTCACGCACACACACACACGCACGCACGCACGCACGCACGCACACACGCACGCACGCACGCACGCACACACACACACACATGCACACACACACTCTCAACTCATTCACACACACGCGCGCGCGCGCGCGCGCACGCACACACACACTCTCTCTATCTCTGATGGCAAAGCCGATGTCATTGCTGACTTTATCGCAGATGAGCATGTTGACATTGCTTTTATCACCGAAACATGGCTTAACCCCCTTGGTCATGAACCTATACATGCGAGTCTCACTCCGAGTGGTTACAGGCTTGCTTCTTTCCATCGCTCATTTCGAGGTGGCGGTATCGCCATCCTCTACAACGACTCACTCCATTCCCGCCTATCTTTCTCGCAGTCTCTGCCTTTCTCCCATCCTTCTTTCGAGCACGCTGAAGTATCCTTCCAATCCACCCCTCACCCCATCACCTTCTCCTGTGTCTATCGACCTCCACCTAGCTCTGCCAACAAACTCACCACATCCACGTTTCTCTCTGACTTTGACCAACTGCTTGACCACTACTGCCTCTTACCTGGAAATCTCATCATTCTAGGTGACATCAATGTCCACTATGACAACACTCACCGTTATGACACAAGACATATCATCAACTCTCTGTCCAATCACAATATGACTCAACACATTTCTGAACCAACCCATCAAAAAGGTCACATTCTTGACTGGATCATTTCTCGTGATCACCACAATTCAGCTACTAACAACTGCTTAGTTCTTTCTACCCGTCTAACTTCAGCCCTTCCATCTGACCACTCTGCAATTCTCTGTTCTCTTGACATTTCTCCTCCTTCCCGTACCACGCGCACAGTGACTCGACGCAATCTCAAATCTATCGACCTCTCCACATTTTCATCTGATGCCTCCCGTCTCCTTTCTGAAAAGTCACATAACCTTGCCGATGAATTCTATACTACTCTCCACCATCTTCTGGACACTCATGCTCCAGCCACAACCCGTCTTTTACCTGACCGCCCCCCTACCCCCTGGCTCACTCATGAGATAGCCTGTGCAAAACGTGCCCGCCGCAGAGCAGAGCGCCGCTGGCGCAAATCCAAACTCACTGTACACAGGCAACTTTTCCAAGCCTCTAAAACAAAAGTATCCACCCTCATTGCATCTGCAAAAACAAGCTATTTCCAAACCAAAATCCTGAATGCCTCTTCTTCAAAAGAACTCTTTACAACCATGAATCATCTCCTTGGCACACGAAAAGACTTGCCTCTCCCAACAAAACATACAAATGAAGAACTCCCATCTGTATTCTCTAAGTATTTCATCACCAAAATACAAACTCTTCGTGACAGGCTTGACAGGACACCCTGTCAACCATGCCCACTTGACCCTTCCTTCTCTGGCACACCTCTTACTACTCTTACCCCAGTCACAAGAAGAAATTCTCAACACAATCAGATCCATGTCGTTCAAAACCTGCGAACTGGATCCTCTTCCAGGTTCTCTCTACTCCGATTGTCTCCCTACTCTCCTCCCATTCATCACTGACATCATCAACACTTCTTTTCAAACTGGAACTGTCCCAGATTCTTTCAAGTCTGCTATTGTTCACCCTCTCCTCAAGAAACACAATTTAGACCCAAATGAACTGAAAAATTACAGGCCTATCTCTAATCTCTCTTTCTTGTCAAAACTCCTTGAAAAGGTCGTCCTCAACCAGCTGAACTCTCACCTGTCTGCCAACAATCTCCTCAATCCTTTCCAGTCAGCCTACCGCCAGTGCCATAGCACTGAAACTGCCCTACTACACATTCTCAACAATCTCCTCCTTGCAACTGATACTGGCAAAGTCTCTCTCCTCACACTCCTTGATCTGTCTGCAGCCTTCGATATCATTGACCATGGTATTCTCCTTTCTAGACTTCATCATACTTTTGGCATCTCTGACATTGCTCTCTCCTTTTTCACTTCGTATTTATCAAACAGAAAACAAACTGTTCTCATCAATGGCACTTACTCTCAACCTGCATACCTGACCTGTGGTGTTCCACAAGGATCTGTCCTTGGCCCTGTTCTTTTCACTCTTTATACCTCCCCCCTGTCCACCATCATCAACTCCCACTCTATAAAACACCACTTCTATGCTGATGACACCCAACTTCAAGATAGTGACTCACCTGATAATATACAGCGCCTGTTGTCTCGCACCACTGAGTGTTACTCGGACATTAAGAACTGGATGACACACAATAGACTTCAGCTTAATGACGACAAGACAGAAGCTATCCTCATTGGCACCCGTCAGAAACTTTCCCAGCTGCCTCCTCTTTCTCTCCCATTATGTAACACATCAGTCCCAATTTCTGATTCAGCTAAAAACCTTGGTGTCTGCATTGACTCTACCCTGTCCATGAACAACTTTGTTTCTCAAACTGCCAGATCTTGCTACTATCATCTCCATCGTATAAACCTGATCAGGAAGTATCTCTCTGTCGAAACAACTGCAAAACTCGTTCTCTCCTTCATAATGTCTCGCATTGACTATTGCAATTCACTCCTGTCTGGTCTTCCTGCCTCCACCATTCACATCCTACAGCGCATTCAAAACAATGCTGTACGCCTTGTACTCAAAAAGAAAAAAGCTGACCACATATCTCCTCTCCTGGCACAACTTCACTGGCTCCCTGTATCAAAGCGCATACAGTACAAACTAGACACCATGTGCTACAAAAGCCTCAATAACGCAGCCCCCGATTACCTGTCAAGCCTACTTGAGATCTATCTTCCCTCACGTACCCTCCGCTCTGCCTCCGATCCTCTGACTTTTCGCTTTCCACGCACTAAGCTCAATACCTATGGTCCACGAGCCTTCTCTGTTTCTGGTCCACTCTCCTGGAACAAACTTCCTCTCTCAGTCCGTCAGCAACCTACTTTTTGCCTCCTTCAAGTCCGCTCTCAAAACTCACCTTTTCTCCTCTGCATAAAATCCTAACCTCACTCAACCCCCCTCTGCAGCCTGTCTCCGCTCGGAGGGGAATCACTTTGTTTTAATATATAATTGTATATGATGTGCTCTCTGTGGTTTTCCATTGGTTTTATTCTTGCTTTTATTGCTTTTATTCTTTTCTCCCCATTTGTGGCCATGCATGTGTGTGTGTGTGTGTGTGTGTGTGTGTGTGTGTGTGTGTGTGTGTGTGTGTGTGTGTGTGTGTGTGTGTGTGTGTGTGTGGTGTGTGGTGTGTGGCGTGCGTGCGTGTGTGCGTGTGTGTCTTTTCGGCGCTTGGATTTGATTTTGTCGAGATTTGCGCTATATAAATATTGTAATTATTATGTATGCATGTGCGTACGTATGTATGTATGTATGTATGTATGTATACGCTTAGATTTATGTATGTATGTATGTATGCATGTATACGCTCAGCTTAGATTTATGTATGTGGGTGTGTGGGCATGTATGTATGCATGTATGCGCTCATATGTATGTAGGTATGTATGCATGTATACGCTCAGCGCTTAGATTTGATTTTATCAAGATTTTGCGCTATATAAATAAAATATATTATTATTATTATATATATCATTCAACCACACACACGTCCACACACACTCTCTCTCATTCAACTCACTCTCACCCCCGATCCACCCTTCCCCCACCCACCCCACAGACACTTGCGGAACTCACAGAGAGTGAGAGAAAGAAAGGGAGAGAGAGAGAGGGGGGGGGGGGCAGGTAGGAAGAGAAACCTAGAAGGAAAGATAGAACGGGAGGTGTTGTGTGAGGTAATCGTCTTTCGTGTAAATGTACACTGTTGTGAAAATCTCCCTTGTCACTAACACAGATCCGGTTTTATTACTTACAGGATAAAAGAAAAACAAACAAACAAACCAACAAATAAATTAAACCAAGAGAAAAAGAAAAAAAAACAAAATAAATTGTAACTTCAAAATCCTGTAATTCATGCAGCACAAGACAGATATACCTAAAAACTGAAATCCTGTAATGTATGCAGAACAGAGCGAACGTAGAGACGAACATCCCAACAGTTTTACCTTTTCTCCAGTTCAACGCCACATTAGGGAAGCTGCCTGTTGTTTTTTCCCCACACTACGTGTTTATGTACGCTTGATAAAAAGGCAGTTGGCTTGAAAATTTGCGCGTGTCTTGTTTTCTTATATTAAATACGCTCAGTGATTTTTTCCTCTGGGTTTTATCATTTGTGTTTACATACACTTGCGAGGAAAAAGAAAGAAGAAAGAAAAGAACCCCACCCCACCCCAGACACACGTATGAACGCACAGAGACGAACACCCAAAAATTTGATTTGAACTAAGTTAACCCTTTCACTCACTCAGCCTGTCCATGAACTGCAAAAATTTAACCCTTTCCTCCCTCACCCTATCCACTAGCTTCCTGTAAAAAGCTGGTTGATAGGGTCAGGGAGTGAAAGGGTTAAGTTTTTGCTTTGCTATCGGATGTTTGCAGATAGGGTGAGGGAGCCTAAGGGTTAAAGTAAAATACCACACACTTAGGCAAGCATGCACGCACGTAAACTTTCTTCCGGAATGTTAGAAGCAATCTTGATCCGCCGTTTAAGAAGTCGCAAGACTCAGAGACTCCAAAAGAAATGGTATGGTCATTAAAAGACAAACAAAGAAACAAACAAACGATAAAGATCGTCCTTTTGTGTTGAGGGCTTCTTGGGCAGATTATGCAGGACGGTCCTGCTTTTTCCTTGCAGTCACTTTATACGAAGACAGTCGGTACCCTTCTCTAGGTGTCAATTGGAGGCCACACGTACAGTATAATTATGAAGATGCACGGGTTTGGTTCGCACTGGCGCAAACTCACATAGGCAGATTGGAAGGCCAGTGCTCAACCTCTACGCCAACTAGGCCATCTGGCCATTGGCTTTCATAGAAAGGTTCAATATTTGTTCGTATCCATATACATATATATATACATACATACATATATACAGATATGATCCTGATGATACCATTTATTGGCGAAAATTACACACTGCAGTGATAATTCGAAAAATCATCGTTGGGCCTTGTTTGTAGTTAGAAGTGTCATTATCCAAAAGGTGCGCCAGAGAGCTTTCTGACAGAATATTATATGTGAAGGACTGTACAGGTTACGGTTCGCAAGAAGAGACAAAAATAGGTACTTTTGGTAAGAAGTTGCGTTCTTTCTGCTACGATCAGAGCATTAAAATACCATTTCAAATTGATTAACATCTTTTCACGGAAAAAAATTTCTGTCGGGGATAGATTATAGTCCACAGAAATCAATTTTGAGAAAAAGTCAAAACACTCTAGATAGACCCTCAGTCACCTTTTCAGCTACTCGTGCCGTTCAAATGACTGCAAGTTAAGACTGAATTGGTGGTGGGAGGTCACATATATCTCACAATGAATATATATGCAATGTATATATGGGGGGGGGGGGGAGAGAGAGAGAGAGAGAGAGAGAGAGAGAGAAGAGTTCAGAACACTTTATTATTCGAGAATAGTTAACATTACATTCCACTTGACCTGTCTTATAGCTAATCCTTGCTACTCAGTTATATTATACAAGCACATTAAAAATGAACGATGACACATAATGTGAAAGAAGTTACATAAAATTACATAATTGTAAAGAGAGAGACAGACAGACAGAGACAGACAGAGAGAGAAGAAGGGAGGGGGGGGGGCAGGCAGACGGACGGACGGACAGACGGACGGAAGGAAAGCAGTATCGTTCATTCAGTATCGTTATCAGGTGCAGATTAGGTAACACACTGACGTTTGTCCACAACTGGGCCAACATGGATCCATGAACACTTGACAAAAGATATCATTGTCAAACCTTTTGCGTTGAGCATGACTGTGATGTAGAACAGGGTCGTCCCTACCTTTCGTCGGGTGTTCCAATTCACCAGTTGGCATAGGGATCTGTTGTGCAGTGTCGTGTTGTTTTCTTGTAACCCATTCCACTGCGTTGTATTCTTTTGTAAAACAGCCAAGTCCATTCAGATAATCTCCCTGTTTTTTTTTCTTGAAGTTGTAGCTTCTTATAAAAAATCCAGAGTGTGTACTTATCAAAGTCACTGTGACCTTGGAGAAGCATCAGATGAAACAGGACTTGACGTGAGGGGAGGAGGATGGTAGACAGTTAAATCAATGAAAACAGGATGTAAATATTGTCAGAAATACCTGAGAAATTGCTGTTCACACATCTTCCTCAAAAAAGAACTGATGTTTGAGTCCTTTTTTCCCCCCTTTTTTTGTTGTCTGTGTGATCTTGACCTTGATACTATGACTCCTAAACATGTGCATTCGTGACTCTTCACCTTTGATCCAAATTCGGTAAAACATAAGTCTAGAAACAGCGGAGCCAATCTTGCTAACACATTTTTGCGACACACCACACACACACACACACACACACACACACACACCACACACACACACACACACACACACACACACACACACACACACACACACACACACACACACACAACACACACAACACACACAGAGGGACAAATCACAACAGAAGGTGAGGGTTATACAAGTAGGGGAGGGACTAGAGATACACGATGCAGTGTGTTGATGTTTGTGGGTTGTGTGTTTGTGGTGTTTGTGGTGTGTGGTGTTGTGTGGTGGGTGGTGTGTGTGTGTGTATGTGTGTGAGTGGTAGTGTGTGTGTGTGTGTGTGTGTGTGTGTGTGTATGTGTGTGTGTGTGTGTGTGTGTGTGGGGTGTTGTGTGTGTTGGTGTGTGTGTGTGTGTTGTGTGTTGTTGTGTGTGTGTGTGTGTGTGTGTGTGTGTGGTTGTGTGTGTGTGTGGTGTGTGTGTGTGTGTGTGTGTGTGTGTGTGTGGTTGTGTGTGTGTGTGTGTGTGTGTGTGTGTGTGTGTGTGTGTGTGTGGTGTTGTGTGTGTGTGTGTTTTGTGTGTGTGGTGTGTGTGTGTGTGTGTGTGTGTGTGTGTGTGTGGTGGTGTGTGTGTGTTGTTGTGTGTGTGTGGTGTGTTGTGGTGTGTGTGTGTGTGTGTGTGTGTGTGGTGTGTGTGTGTGTGTGGTTGTGTGTGTGTGTGGTGTGTGTGTGTTTGTGTGTGTTGTGTGTGTGTGTGTGTGTGTGTGTGTGTGTGTGGTGTGTGGTGTGTGTGTGTGTGTGTGTGTGTGTGTGTGTGTGTGTGTGTGTTGTCTGTGTGTGTGTGTGTGTTTTGGTGTGTGTGTGTGTGTGTGTGTGTGTGTGTGTGTGTGTGTGTGTTTTGTGCGTGTGTGCGTGCGTGCGTGTGTGTGGTGTGTATGTGTGTGTGTGGTGCGTGTGTGTGTGGTGGTGTGTGTGTGTGTGCGTGGTGTGTGTGTGTGGTGTGTGTTATGTATGTGTTCGTTCGTTCTTTAATTTAACGTCTTTTCACTATAAGTGATATTAGACGGGGGAGGGGGGGGGAGGGGAAATTATTAAAAAAAAAAAAAAAAAAAAAAAAAAAAAAAAGTGAACAAAATAAAATGTAGAACGATAGTTGGACGGGTTGGATTTGGGCAGAGGGAAGACAGAGGAAAAAGACATTAGCAGGTGGGGGAACAGTAAAATGGAACGAGAACTTAACACTAGCAATTAACTTCAATAACGTGAAGGGAAATTGTAACACTAAAATACAAACCGAATAAAGTTAAAGTAATGCATTAACAGGACTGTGAACTAATGATTCTGAAATTCTAACTAACAACGTTTGATCTGATGTAATTTTCTGGAAATGATTTTCAGAATACTTTTCTTGAGTAAACATTTTCGGTAAAAAAGAACGTAGCATTTTGCAGTAGAATAAACAGTGAAACAGTGTGAACTGTTCGCCGCAAATACACTTGACATTTTTACAATATTTTGTTCTCAATGCGTTTAGCTGAATACGAAAACAAACAGCAACAATCGATCTCAAATGATACATAGAAGAATACTGCAATTTTTTACATACATTTTGAACGGTAAGTTTTATCATTTGTTGTGACACAAACTGTTCATCTGAATGTTCAAGAAATCGAGTCCATGAGGCTGATTCGAGCAAGTTGCAAGCTTCTTTTACAGAGGTATGAACATGTAATTCTATAGCATTATCAGCATTCTGGGCGCCTTGCTTAGCTGCTCTGTCAACTACTTCGTTGCCGTGAAGACCAACATGAGAAGGCACCCAGCATAAACTGATATCTGTACCTTTGACCCTTAAACGATGTATAAGATGATTTGCCTCAGTAATTAAATCAGGTCTTGTGTCGGCATTAAAAGACCGTAAGGCATATAATACAGATTTTGAGTCAACAAAGAGAACTACTTTGAAAGACATGGTTTTAAGATTTACTAGATAATGCAATGCTTGATTAATAGCGACTAATTCCGCTGTAAAGATCGATAAGTTTGCCCCAACGAAAAATGACTTTTTTATCTTAAATTTTGGAACATAAAAAGCTGCTCCAGCACATTTATTTTCTAAGACTGATCCATCGGTAAAAATGTGAAGATGGGTACGGTATTTTTCATCGATGTGTTCTCTTGCTGTGGATATCGAAATGTTGACGTTTTCAGATTTCTTAGCGTCTGTATAATCAATATCAAAAGAGGCTTTTTGAATTTCACCTGTAGGGATAGGCGTTGTTGATGGTGTCTCAGCTATTTCATCCATATTTATGTTAGACTGTTTGACCAAGTCAGATATGTAAGTTGAAACAGTCATTTGTGATGAAATGCTTTTTGCTCGCTTTGGAAAGTCAACATCAGACCTGATTTTAATTTCCTTACTCACAAAATTGTCCGTTTGTGAAGTAGTTCTAACTGCAAATTTTGCTGTCGCTAGCTCACGATAGTTGTTCAGAGGCAGAATTCCAGCAACTTTGTACGTTTCCAGATTAGAGGCATGAGTAGGGACACCTAGAGCAATTTTAATACTTTTGCAGTCTAAGCTTTGTATCTTCTTTAATAAATATTTTGGTGCACTGAAAAACACTTCTTGCGCATAGGATAATTTAGATCGTACAAGTGCTGTTGACAGATGAATTAGTATGTTCGTATCCATTCCCCAAGGTAATCGGCTTATTATCTTTAGAAAATTTAGGGCTTTTCTTGCTTTTGTTGAAATATAATCAAAATGGACATTCCAGTTTAATTTCGATGTCATAAAGACTCCCAGAAATTTTACAACCTGTTTGTAATTTAACACTTCACCAAGCAATCTGAAAGTAGGCAAGTACCACCAGAATTAAATAGCATCATGTTAGTTTTTTCCGCTGACAACGACAGACCATTTTCTAACATATAGTTTCCAAGATTATCAAGATCAGATTGATACAATTTCCTAATGTAATTCTGTGCTCTCTGTGGAGTTGTCTTTTTTAAAGTAATATTCATCCAAATACATATATCATCAGCATACTGTGCCAAAACAACACGATTTGAGAGTGCTTTAGGAAGATCCTGTATAAGGATATTAAATAAAAGCGGTGCTATCACTGAACCTTGTGGAATTCCCATATCAAGATGTCGTGAAGTAGAATAACTAGTTCCCACTCTTGCCTGAATAGTTCTATTGGCTAAAAAAGACTTAATGTAATCATACATATTGCCAGATAAACCAATAGATTTCAGCTTGTACAATAAACGCGTATGCCAAACTTGATCGTAAGCTTTTTTCACATCAAAAAATGTAGCTAAAAGACTTTTTCTGCGGGCAAACTCTTTCTTGATGTGAGTGGTAAGTTTAACCAGGTGCTCAACTGTAGATCTCCCTTTTCTAAAACCAGCCTGATTTACTGGAATAACGTTATTTTTATCACAGTAATGTACAAGTCTGTTTAATACCAATTTTTCCAATAGTTTGCTCGTATGGGACGTTAAAGCAATAGGTCTGTAACTGTTTTTATTGTTTTTAGGCTTTCCTGCTTTTAATACTGGTATAACAACAGACGTTTGCCATAATTGTGGTATAGTTCCACCAGCCCAGCATTTCTGAAAAATTTTGTGTAAAAAAATAATATAGTTTTCTGGAAGATGTTTAATCATTTCAGTTGAAACTGCATCAACACCTACCGAACTCCTTTTGTTGCGCAGAGACAAGATAGTGTTTTTTTAACTCTTCTAAGGTGATTGGAGAATTAAACCAGAGATCATTTTGAGGTATTGGATCAGTGTAGATAGGGTTGTTAGCTGCCATTTCCCTGTAGTGTTTGCAGGTAGGAGTCAAACCATCTACTTTACTATTTTGGGCAAAAAGTTCCACAAAAGTTTCAGCTTTGTCCATGTCGGAAAGAAATTTGTGACTTGTATCAATCATTATTGGACACCTAGGTAAGTTGGCTCCATTTTTCATTTGATTCATTTTTGTCCATACTTTATGGAAATCCTTGAAATCTGAAATTTCTTTTGTGCAGTATGATGCCCAGTAATTTTTCTTTGCTTCAGCGATGATTTTATTACACTGGGTGTTAGCTTTTTTCATTTCCATATGATCTTCAGGTTTCCTGCTGTTGATGTAGATTTTGTATTTCTCTTTTTTATACTGAACTGCTTGCTCACATACCTCCGTCCACCAAACATTACCCAAACGGTTATTAGACTTAAAAGTTTTGAGTTTCGGGATGGAAAGGTCTGCAGCAGCTAGAACTGACTCCTGGAATTTAGAAAACATAACGTCTACATTTTCACTTTCATAATGTGTGAAATCTCGAATAGAAAGAACAGTCTGAAACAAGGACCAATCAGCGCGTGTATAATTATATTTTGGTATAATATCAGGAATGCTGTCTTTCATCCTGATGTTTTCGTTAGTTAGTGTTATGAGGATAGGTAAGTGATCACTTCCTAAAGTATCTCTGTGAGTGTCCCAGGTACAGCAGGGTACTAATTCTGGTGAGATTAAAGACAGATCGATGGCTGTTGCCCGATGTTTGGAAATATCAGGAATTCTAGTGACACTCCCATCATTCAAAAGGTAAAGCGAGCTGTCAACTATATTTTCTACTAAACGATTGCTTGTCACAGTACAGCAATCTTTTTCCCAAAACGGGGAGTGGGAATTAAAGTCTCCACCTATTAGCCATTTACCGTGCAGCAGATCCGGAATCGTGCGCAGCCATTCTGTGTTGTGGTCATTTGGACCTGTTGGCAGGTAGACTGACAAAACGTTCAGGATAAAAGAATTACTGAATTGTACTGTAGCGGCACAAGCGTGTAAGTCTTCAGTTGACGTTAAAACTGGGGAAGTAAATATGTGATATTGTAACTCTTTAAGTATGTATATCGCAGTGGCTACTTTCTTCCCGGGATTCCCATAGGCATACACTGGTGGATAATAGTAATTTTGGAAATTGGGAAGTTTGGTTGGTATAACATTAAGCGACTGCAGAATCAAGACTTCACACTGATTTGAGGCAAGGAAATGTTCCAGGTATGCTGAATTGGTGGAAATAGACCTACAATTCCACTGTAAAAAATTGATTTTCATAGTCGGCTAATCCCTTATTTTCAATTAACGGTGATTTGTTTGAAAATCACGTATATTTGGTTTTCCGTGTACGAGGAAAATGGGGAGGGGGGGGGGGGAATGATTACTTTTACTACAAAGTAAAGGTAGAAACAAAAAATGAGTAAAACTATGGAGAAAAGAAGTCCTACTAATCAAGATAAGACTTTTGATCTAGAACAGAAATAAATTATAAATAAATTAAATAATAGTATACACGCCTTCAAATGTACAGAGATTATAGTCTGAGTCCTGACTGACTAATTCCTAGCGTTTATACACTTTCACCAAGAGAACTGTCAGAGATGACGAGGAAAAAGTCCTGTGACATGAAACGTTGGTCACTGTAGATCTACTACTATTCATTCAAAACATGTTGTATGACAGCCACCACGGTTCATAGCTGTCAAAATAGGGGAACGGTCCTCGGGAGAATCTAGAGGCGTGTGGCCGTGAAGGTCGTGATCCTCCTGGTCTTCTAGGCGTCTCCCAAAATAGATCCCGAATGTGTCTTCCCAGGTTCCCCGCTATCACGCTGCTTCCTCTGGCGGTGGGGTGAATATTGTCCTGTAGAAACTGCTGGTTAGTTCGAAGGTTATCATGGGAGACAAATGAAAGATTTTTTATGTTAACAAGTTCAGCAGATAAAAAGGCGTTAAACAAATTCCGCCGAACTTCCATACGTGACTGTCGTACAGGGGCGACCTTGCTGATGACTATCTTTGTGTTTGGATATTTTTGTGTTATATGTTTGATGGAAGAAGCTAAATTTTGTGTTGTTGCTTTGAGATCTTTGCTATTCAGTTCGTGGACACCACAGTGTAAAACAATACAGTCTGCAGGACTGTCAAAGTTGGAAAGTGACTTGTCTAAAGATTTTTGTATGTCTCCTTCAAAACCATAAGATCGTCCCAGTCGTCTCGAGTGGACACCTTTCAACACTGAATCATGGATAGTCAGAACATAGGGAAGGTCGTGGTTTGTTTTACGTTGTTCTGAAATCTTTTTGGTGTGTGACGTTGCGTCCTTGAGCTGTGATGTGACGTCTTTAGCTTTTTTGATGTCATGGTGTTCTTTCCCGTCTTTGGTTTTCTTTTCAAGCTCTGTTTTCGCTCGAGTATTGCTGCTAGTTTTTGTTGTGTTTGATCGTTGTGCCTGTTGGACGTCCTGCCTGCGTGTGTGCTTTTGTTTTAGAACGTCTGCGTACGTGGGAGTTGTTGTGGAATTATCTGTCTGTGTATGACTGTTCCTGGTCGGTTTGATGGTGGCGGTTGCTGTCGACCGGGCCTCGATCTGCGCAAGCACAGTCCTTTCTAAGGTACTGACCTGGTTGCGCAGATCCAGTACGATGTTTTTTAGTTCAACGATCGTACTCACGAGTTCCGCAGAGCTTGGTATAGATGTGATGGATGTTGTCCCGCTCTGCGTGCCCGTGGAAACCGCGGTCGAAGCGCCATTTGAAGGGACAGTCTCTGCCTTTTTGATCCTGTCTCGCTTGTCGCTGGTCGACGGCCTCTCGTAGTCGGTCTTTTCCGCAGACGCAGCTTCTTGCCTCTGTTCAGCAAGGCGCCCCCGTCTTGTTCTGGTCATTTGAGACTATTTCCTGTTATCTCTGACTGCCGAAATTTTTATCCGTCAGGAGTCTCCGCCATTTTGAATGCGTGTGTATGTATGTGTGTGTGTATGTGTGTGTATGTGTATGTGTGTGTATGTGTATGTGTGTTTGTGATGCGTGTGTGTGGTGTGTGGTGTGTGTGTGTGTGTGTGTGTGTGTGTGGTGTGTGTGTGTGTGTGGTGTGTGTGTGTGTTATGTTGTGTTGTGTGTGTGTGTGTGGTGTGTGTGTGTGGTGTGTGTGTGTGTGTGTGTGTGTGTGTTGTGTGTGTGTGTGTGTGTGTGTTGGTTGTGTGTGTGTGTGTGTTGTGTGTGTGTGTGGTGTGTGTGTGTGTGTGTGTGTGTGTGCGTGCGTGCGTGTGTGTGGTGTGTATGTGTGTGTGTGTGGTGGTGTGTGTGTGGTGTGTGTTGTGTGTGCGGTGTGGTGTGTGTGTGTTGTATGTGTGTGTGTATGTGTGTGTATGTGTATGTGTGTGTATGTGTATGTGTGTTGTGATGCGTGTGTGTGGGGGGGGTGTTTGTGTGTGTAGTGTGGTGTGTGTGTGTGTGGGTGTGTGTGTGTGTGTGCCCGCGCGGTTTTGTGTGTTATGTTTTGTGTGTGCGTGTGTGTGTGTATATAATAATTAATGATAATAATAATAATAATGTTTAATTTGTAAGGAATATTCCATATAAAACATGCTCACAGCGCTTATATTCGCAGAAAAGGCAAATGGTGATAAAAAAAATGTTCACAATTACATACAATAAGATAACAACAAACATTGAAACTATAAAAGGCGAAAGACATAGAAACACAGAATATTAAAATTTAAACACTGACTTATGCAAAGAAAAAATATACAGTTTTTATATAGGTAAAGAGTGCATACTGTGTTTTATTTACTGCGTTGTGTGTGCGTGCGTACGTGTGTGTGTGTGTGTACGTGTGTGTGTGTGTGTGTGTGTGGTGTGTGTGTGCGTGCGTGTACATTGCTGTGCACGTGTGTGTGTGTAGAATGTGTGTGTGTGTGTGTGTGTGTGTGTGTGTGTGGTGATGTGTGTGCTAAGTTATAATCTGTTTGCATATCATATATCACAATTTACATACAAAAAAAGATTAAGAAATTGCTTAAAATATTTCAGTCTCTTTCCCACTCAATTTCTCCCCTATCTCCTCCTCAGCTGTACACATGCACTGAGACACACATATGCTCACTCATGCACACACACATACACACACACACACACACACACACACACACACACACACACACACACACATGCACGCACACACACACACCTCGCTCTATAGGCCCTCATGCAAAATACTATTATACAGGCAGGAGAGATTAGTCTGATGACAGACTTGCAAACTAAAGTTCAGGTTAGATGAGTTTGAAAGAGGTGGGTTTTCAGGTGTTGTTTGAAGGTTGAGATACACTTAGTTTTTCTAAGAGACAATGGTAGAGAGTTCCATACATTTGGGCCAAAGACAGAGAATGACTTTTTACCAAAGGTGTCTAGAGAGAAGCGAGGAACAGTCAGCAGTGAGGTGTCAGAAGAGCGGAGCGTTCGAGGTTTGTAACTCTGCAGGAGGTTGGCAAGATAGGATGGCATGTTCACATGATAGATACACTGAAAGCAGAGACAGGCAACTTTATATTGAATCCTAGCCTTTACCGGGAGCCATGAAGTGTTCTAAGTAGAGATGTTGTGCTCTCACGCCTGGGCTTGCGGAGATCAAGGCGAGCCGCATGGTTCTGTATGCGCTGAAGTTTATATAGTTGATTGTCATGGAGACCTGCAAATAGAGAGCTACAATAGTCCAGTCTAGATAGTATGAAAGGACAGCAAGCTTGTTGGCAGCATCAGTGGAAAGAAAGGAGCGAATCTTACTATTCTGCGTAGCTGGTAGCACAGAGTACGGTCAACTGTTTGACATGGGCTTCCATAGACAGTGTTTCATCGAGGTAGAAGCCAAGATTTCTAACAGTTTGTGAGAAAGATACATCACAACCAGAGATAGACATGGGGGCATGAGTAACCTGATTGATCTTTGACTTAGTACCATAACAATAAGCTCAGTTTTATCATCATTCATCTTCAGCTTGTTTTCACTCATCCATTTGGAGACATCCTCTATACAGTCTCTCAGACTGCACGCAAGAGCGTCAAAATCTGATAGGGCAGAGAAGCTATGCAGCTGTGAGTCATCCGCAAAGAAGTGGTATGAGTGACCTGACTGATGAATGATAGTGCTGAGAGGTTGTGTATACATAGTGAACAGGACAGGTCCCAAGACAGAACCTTGTGGGACACCATATTTCAGCACAGATGGATTTGATTTGGGGCCCAAATGACAACAGACTGGGTACGGTCAGTCAATTAGGAGTAAACCAGTCTAACCGTTCCAGAACAGCCAAAAGTGGTACACAACCGCGTTATGAGATTGCTATGGTCTATGTCAAATGCTGCTGACAAGTCAAGCAGTGACAAGATAGACACACTCCCATTGCATGAAGGAGGTCATTGACCATACGCAATAGAGCGGTTTCTGTGCTTATGGCACTTACGTAGGCTGACTGGAATGGCTCTAGCAGGTTGTGAGATTCCAGATGCTGCAGAAGCTGTTCTAGCACAGTACGTTCCAACACCTTTGATAGGAATGGTAGATTGGAAAACTGGACGATAATTCATCAAGCAGTCTGGATCAAGGTTTGCCTTCTTCAGAAGGGGCTTGACAAGAGCGTGCTTAAAGCACTGAGGCACAACACCAGATGACAAGGACTTATTCATAATATCTGTGACAATTGGAGTAATTTCATCTAGACAATCAAATAGGATAGAGGCAGGGATAGGGTCAATGTATTTGCGTGTGTGTGTGTGTGTGTGTGGTGGTGTGTGTAGTGTGTTGTTTGCGCGGCGTGTGTGTATGTTATGTGTATATGTATGTGTGTGTCGTGTGCGCTGTGTGGGGGTAGGGGTGGGCGGGTTTGTGTGCTGCTAGTGTTCTTGCTGTTGCTGTCGATTTATAGTTATGATGTAATGATGCAGTTGTTTGTGTGCTTTTTTTTTCCAGATGTTTTGTTTAATTTTTGTCATTGTGGTCAATCGTTTATCCAGTCTTATTTGACAGGCGTTGTTGTCAAGTGAACAAGACGTCAGATTTCAGACGGAAGGTCTGGGGTTCCATCCGACCTGGTGGATAAAGGGTGAAGATGTGTCTGATCTCCATGATCAATATACATGCCGACGTGTTAGTTCCTAACCTCCCTTTCCAGTGTATATGCATACAGAGGATCAGATATGCATGTTAAAAAAGCTGTAAGTCATACCAGTATCTGACAGCCTTTGGAAACGTGACATCTAGCACGCACGCACCCCCAGGACGGAGTACACACACTATGCAGCAACATATTGTGTACATATTGTAAGCAAAGCAGCGTGCATTTATGTCTCTGAAAGAAAAAGAAACTGGAATGCTAAGAAATATGAAACGAAATAGCACAAATGAATCATACGGTCTTCTTTTCTTTTCTTTTTTCATTCTCTTCTTCTTCTTCTTCTTCTCTTCTCTTCTTCTTCTTCTCTCTCTCTCTTCTTCTTCTTCTCTCTCTCTCTCTTCTTCTTCTCTCTTCTCTTCTCTCTCTCTCTCTCTCTCTCTCTCTCTCTCTCTCTCTCTCTTCTCTCTCTCTTCTCTCTCTCTTCTCTTCTATCTCTCTTCTCTCTCTCTGTCTCTGCTCTCTTCTCTCTCTTTCTCTCTCCTCTGTCTCTCTTCTCTCTCTCTTTTCTTCTCTTCTCTCTCTCTCTCTCTCTCTCTCTCTCTCTTCTGTCTCTTCCTCTCTTTCTCTTTCTCTCTCTGTCTCTCTGTTCTGTCTCTGTCTGTCTGTCTCTCTCTCTCTTCTTCTCTCTTCTCTCTCTCTCTCTCTCTCTCTCTCTGTGCACTCCTCTGCATTGCTGTTGCGTAGTGTTATATTGCCTTGCGTTTTGTTGTGTCTCGTTAGTTCGATTTCTATAAGCTGCATAGTTTTGTTTTACTGTGTAGCGTATTGCATTGGGCTGTGCAGTTCTGTACCTATTTTCCCGGCTATGAAAAAGCCGATTATAGGCCTGATTATCGTGTCGAGTTGTAATGCCGTCAGTCGTCTTCTTACGAATCAGAATGATCCCGTAAGCAATTCGGGGTCCTGTTACCGGGAAGACTTTGTAGCCACAATGCAGCGCCACTTATAGTCTGTATAGTATTTTTTCTTTTAGTTTTTTTTTCTCTCTCTAAAGAAATTTCGAAGGACAACGACTTTTAAGGACCGTGTGGTGTGCGTGTGCGCGCGCGCGCGCGGCGTGTGTGTGTATGTGTGTGCGTGTGCGTGCGTGCGTGCGTGCGTGGTGTGTGTGTGTGCGTGCGTGCGTGTGTGTGTGTTTATGCGTGTGTGTGTGCATGCGTGTGTGTGCACGCGCGCGTGCGAGCGTTGGTTCTTGGTGATCCATGTTTTGTAACAATAGCAAAGAATTCTTTAATGAGCTTTCTCCCTCCCTCCCCCCGCCCTTCCTTCCCGTTCTTTCCTCTCTATCTAGCTGTTTATCTGTAAGTGTGTCTGTCATTCAGTGTGTGTCTGTCTCTGTCACACACGCTCACCATCCTCCTCCTGTACCCTCTGAGCGTGTTGACCCCCTGTAGCCAAAGGGACCACATGGTGTGTGAAAAGGGCGATAACTGTCAAAGATGACGGATGGGCCACGAAAGCCAACGTAAGACAGTGAGGGAAGAGAGTGAGAGAGTGGACATTGCTGGAGGGGAATGGAGCAGTGATTGAGAGGAGAGAGAGAGAGAGAGAGAGAGAGAGAGAGAAAATGAATGAATTAGGAATAAGCACAACTACGAAAGTCAAAAGAAGCAGAATGTGAAACTGAACGATAGAGATAATAAAGGTGGTGATGATGATGATGATGGTGATTGATGATGATGATGATGATGATGATGATGATGATGATAAGAAGGAAAAAAGAAGACTATCAGATTATGATGATTATAGTTGGAATAAGAGTAGAGAGAGAAGGAGAAAGAGAGAGAGAAGAGAGAGAAGAGAGAGGAGAGAGAGAGAAAGAGAGAGAGAGAGAGAGAGAGAGGCTGTGTTGTAATATATTAATAATCGGATGAAGAAATTAGCCATAGAGAGAATGGTGTCTGTGTCTATGTGTATGTGTGTGTGTGTGTGTGTGTGTGTGTGTGAGTGGGTGTGGAGAGAGAGAGAGAGAGAGAGAGAGGGAGGGCTTATTGTAACATGTCAATAATCGGATGAAGAAACGAGAGGAAAGAGGTAGTGATCTCTCTCTCTCTCTCTCTCTCTCTCTCTCTCTCTCTCTCCCCTCTCTCACACACACACACACACACACACACACACACACACACACACACACACACACACACACACACACACACACACACACAAGGTGGGGGGGTGGGGCGAAGAGATGTGGGTCAACGTGGGACTGATTGATGAATGAGGCAAGATGTCGGAATTTGTAGTCATTAGACACTGGCTGTTTGCTTCCTCCTCCATTGTTGTCTCCCTTGAGTGCGCACTGTCTGTCTGTCTGTCTGTTTGTCTGTCTGTTTGTCTGACTCAAGACTGACAGCCCTTGTCCCCGCCACGTATGAATTTTTGTTTGTATCTATCACAGATATAGAGACGGCAAAATTTGACAGGTGATCAACCAGTTTTCAAAAATACAAATCGAATCTTGTTTATTATCATTATTGTTGTTGTTGTTATTATTATCATTACTATTACTACTATTATTCTCATATTATTATTGTTGTTGTTGTTGTTCTTATTATCATCATTATTGTTATGATTGTTTTTGTTGTTGTTGATTGTTATTTTTATGTTATTGTTGTTGTCGTTGTTTATTGTTTTTGTCAGTTTCACATCATCATCATTATTATTATCACTGTTATTATTAATTATTCTTGTATAACTTCATTCTCCAACTGCGCATCACATGTAATCAGACCTTTTATTGGAGCATGGAGAACTCATCTGTTAGCGGCAGCAGATCACAGTCCACTATGATGTTACAGAACGTGAAATCTTCGGGACGCGTGTACGCTGGGTGTTTTCATGTTTCCCATAGCCATCGGACACTGACATAACGTACAGCATCTTAACCCTGCGTACTTTGATGCTCTGCGTGCGTAGTGTACGCGAACGGGTTGAGACATAGCAGATCTGCACAGGTGTTAACCTAAGAGATCGGTAAAATCTCCACCTTCCCCCCACCAGTCGGGAGGTATCCAGGTAGGATTGTATCCCAGACCATACCTGTGCGTGCACTCGTACGATTTCGCTGTATTTTGTGCGACGCTTTCTTTAAAAGAAACAACAACAAAAACACGCCACAATGCGAAAATATATGCCAAAGAAATCGCCGAGCAAATGTAATTCCTTGACACCACCGAACCCGATTCGCATTTTATGGGGAGAGTGACTTCCCTTGCAGCAAAACCAGTTCACGTTAGGTGGGGAGAGTGACTGCCCTTGCCTGATTAGAATACTTTTTCACAAGATCGCAAAGGCCATTGTCGCATGGAAACCATTGGCGCCGTGTCACAGAACCCAACAGCTATAAAAAAACATATTTTTTTCAGAGAAGACTTCAACTTCAGCAAAGTAATCAACAAGATATCAAGAGATTTTTCCAAAGGACTTTAAAGTTACAGCTGGGATTGACGAGAGCAAGCTAGGAAAGAACTGTAGCTCGGTGTATGAAGAGTGATTTGTCTGATTCTTGGGGACAAGAGTGGAGGGACTTCAGACTTCAGTATACTTTATTACTCAAGGATAGTAGCATTAGGTCCCATCGACCTGTACTACATCTAGTCTTTGCTACTTTATACACAAAATATGAGCATAAAAATGAGCCCTAACATAAAATATGAAACAAGTCATAAAAATGAGTTCTGATAAAATACTGACTCGTGTATATTATATACCAATGGTGCATGTGCTTTACAAAAGCATGAAAGCCAAAGGCAGACATATATGAGTAAATACGTGTGAACCCTTAACAATGATAACAAGATCAGTGACAATAATGTAACAATATTAATAGTAGTTGTATTACTATTATATTTTAAAAAAAGGAAATTATAGAATCAGAAGAAAAGACAGAAGTAAAGGATGCATAAGGAACAAAGAAGGGGGGGGGGGTTTACACACATTAACTAATTAACAAGATTGCCTGAGCTGTTTGTGTTGTCAGATGAGGCTTGTACATACACACACATCGTACGCACGCGCGCACACACGCTTAAACACACACAGACACTCAAACACATTCACGTACTTACACACACACACACACACACACACCACACACTCTCACACACAGTCACACAGACACACACACACACACACACACACACACACACACACACAATGCACACACATACACATACATACACGCATGCATAAACAAATATTCGCCCATTTATTCTCTCTCTCTCTCAACAACACACACACACAACAAACACACACACACACACACACACACACACACATCACACACACACACACTGCACACACACACATAACACACACACACACACACACACACACACACACACACACACACACACACACACACACATGGACACACACACACACACACACACAGGTTTACTAGGCCAGCGGTTCCATGCTAGCAGACATACGACCTAAATTCCCACACGCAAGGTGTTTATGCCCAGTATTAGGGACAATGGCGTCTGTCAGGCGGGGATAACTCAGCCTGAAGTAGCTGCATGGGCCTTGACGTGGCCTTCTCACACTGGATCGGTGTGTTGTGTGTGTGTGTGTGTGTGTGTGAAAGAGAGAGAGGGAGAGAGAGTGTGTGTGAGAGAGAGACAAAGAGAGAGAGAGGGAGGGACAGAAAGAGAGAGGGAGAGAGAAGGGGGAGAGGAAGAGAGAGAGGGAGAGAGAAAAAGAGGAGGAGGGAGAGAGAGATGGGGAGAAAGAGAGAGAGGGAGAGAGAGAGGGGAGAGAGAGAGAATGAGAGATACGAAAAGAGGGGGAGGGAGAGAGGGGGAGGGAGAGAAAGAGAGAGAGGGAGAGAGAGGGGGGAGAACGAGGGAGAAGGAGAGAAAGAGACAGGAGGGAGAGAGAAAGGGGGAGAGAGAGATGGAGAGAGAGAAAAGAGAGGGAGAGAGAAAGAGTGAGCGAGGGAGAGAGAGGGAGAGAAAGAGAGAGTGTGGAGAGAGAGAGAGGGAGGGAGAGAGGGAGAAAGAGGGGGAGGGAGAGAGAGATGGAGCGAGAGAGAGGAGAGGGAGATAGAGAGGGGGAGAGGGAGGTAGAGAGAGAGAGAGAGTGGTAGGGTTCTGGGCGAAATAGTGTGATCATCGTAGGAACCGCTTCCTATCTGACTGCCAGGAACTGGTCCAAGGCCAAAGTGTATTACAGAGCTTGCATCGTGCGTGTGTGTGTGTGTGTGTGTGTGTGTGTGTGTGTGTGTGTGTGTGTGTGTGTGTGTGTGTGTGTGTGTGTGTGTAGTGTGTGTGTTGTGTGTGTGTGTGTGTTTTGTTTGTACGTGCTTGAGTGTGTGTGTGTGTGTGTGTCTGTGTTTTGTTTGTACGTGCGTGAGTGTGTGTCTGTGTGTGTGTACGTGTGTGAGTGTGTGCCTGTTACTCTGACTCATTGTCGTAAAAACCACCAAACAAATTATACACACTACCAGAACATAAGGAGAGAGACAATAGAAGAGTGCTCTTTCTTTCGCCGTCTACATGGTCAGGCCGTACTGACTATGAATGTGGTCGTTCTTTTTCCCTGTTTCCTGCCGGCGTGTCGTAGACCTTGGTGTTCAGAGGAACTGTAGTAAGAAACGGATCCAAAGCACATATGTGAATAGACGTTAAAAGAATGAACAAACGAAGCTTCCATCATCATCATCATCATCATCATCATGCGCCCTGCCGCATGGCGTTGGCGATCATGGCCCTCCATATCTATCTATCCCTTGTTGTTGCCGCAAGCACATCTTCCACCCTCTTTGTCTTCAGCCACTCTGCAAGTTCGTCCAATGTTTTCTCCCTGGGTCTACCTGGTGCTCTTTCCCTCCAGCTTTCCTGTTGTGACCAGGTACTCTAATTCCCCTTTCCTCATAAAATGGCCTATAAATGTTGCCTGTCTTTTCCAAATCTTCCTTATGAGTGATGTTCTTGTGTCTGCCTCCATCAAGACTGTCTCGTTTGTTTTCTTTGCTGTCCATGGAACTCTCAACATTCTTCCCAGAAACCACATTTCGGCTGCCTCAATCTTGTTCTGGCTTTGCGTGTTGACTGTCCACGCCTCACAACCGCGTAACATTATCGGTTCTATATAAAATTCCTGATGTTAGTTGATAGGCGTTTGTTGGTAAGAATACTTTTAGGAGTGTAAAACATCTACTGTGTGAGCCACTTGTTTGAAAATGTTCATATACATATCCCATTGATTGAGGCTGAGTATGTTTAAAGAATATGACCAACTTATTTGTTATATGTACATTAATGTTTAATGCACTGATTATAAAGCCAGTTGCTATGCCTAAAGGAAAGTACACTGATTATAAAGCCAGTTGATATGCCTAAAGGAAAGTACACTGATTATAAAGCCAGTTGCTATGCCTAAAGGAAAGTACACTGATTATAAAGCCAGTTGATATGCCAAAAGGAAAGTACACTGATTATAAAGCCAGTTGCTATGCCTAAAGGAAAGTACACTGATATAAAACCCAGTTGCTATGCCAAAAGGAAGTACACTGATTAAAAGCCGTTGCTATGCCAAAAGGAAAAGTACACTGATATAAAGCCAGTTGATATGCCTAAAGGAAAGTACACTGATTATAAAGCCAGTTGCTATGCCTAAAGGTAAGTACACTGATTATAAAGCCAGTTGCTATGCCAAAAGGAAAGTACACTGATTATAAAGCCAGTTGCTATGCCTAAAGGAAAGTACACTGATTATAAAGCCAGTTGCTATGCCTAAAGGAAAGTACACTGATTATAAAGCCAGTTGCTATGCCAAAAGGAAAGTACACTGATTATAAAGCCAGTTGATATGCCTAAAGGAAAGTACCCTGATTATAAAGCCAGTTGATATGCCAAAAGGAAAGTACCCTGATTATAAAGCCAGTTGATATGCCAAAAGGAAAGTACACTGATTATAAAGCCAGTTGATATGCCAAAAGGAAAGTACACTGATTATAAAGCCAGTTGCTATGCCAAAAGGAAAGTACACTGATTATAAAGTCAGTTGTATGCCAAAGGAAAGTACACTGATTATAAAGTCAGTTGATATGCCAAAAGGAAAGTACACTGATTATAAAGTCAGTTGATATGCCAAAAGGAAAGTACACTGATTATAAAGCCAGTTGAATGCCTAAAGGAAAGTACACTGATTATAAAGCCAGTTGATATGCCTAAAGGAAAGTACACTGATTATAAAGCCAGTTGATATGCCTAAAGGAAAGTACACTGATTATAAAGCCAGTTGATATGCCTAAAGGAAAGTACACTGATTATAAAGCCAGTTGATATGCCTAAAGGAAAGTACACTGATTATAAAGCCAGTTGATATGCCTAAAGGAAAGTACACTGATTATAAAGCCAGTTGATATGCCTAAAGGAAAGTACACTGATTATAAAGCCAGTTGATATGCCAAAAGGAAAGTACACTGATTATAAAGCCAGTTGATATGCCTAAAGGAAAGTACACTGATTATAAAGCCAGTTGATATGCCAAAAGGAAAGTACACTGATTATAAAGCCAGTTGATATGCCAAAAGGAAAGTACACTGATTATAAAGCCAGTTGATATGCCAAAGGAAAGTACACTGATTATAAAGCCAGTTGATATGCCTAAAGGAAAGTACACTGATTATAAAGCCAGTTGATATGCCTAAAGGAAAGTACACTGATTATAAAGCCAGTTGATATGCCTAAAGGAAAGTACACTGATTATAAAGCCAGTTGATATGCCTAAAGGAAAGTACACTGATTATAAAGCCAGTTGATATGCCAAAGGAAAGTACACTGATTATAAAGCCAGTTGATATGCCTAAAGGAAAGTACACTGATTATAAAGCCAGTTGATATGCCTAAAGGAAAGTACACTGATTATAAAGCCAGTTGTATGCCTAAAGGAAAGTACACTGATTATAAAGCCAGTTGATATGCCTAAAGGAAAGTACACTGATTATAAAGCCAGTTGATATGCCTAAAGGAAAGTACACTGATTATAAAGCCAGTTGATATGCCTAAAGGAAAGTACACTGATTATAAAGCCAGTTGATATGCCAAAAGGAAAGTACACTGATTATAAAGCCAGTTGATATGCCTAAAGGAAAGTACACTGATTATAAAGCCAGTTGATATGCCTAAAGGAAAGTACACTGATTATAAAGCCAGTTGATATGCCTAAAGGAAAGTACACTGATTATAAAGCCAGTTGATATGCCTAAAGGAAAGTACACTGATTATAAAGCCAGTTGATATGCCAAAGGAAAGTACACTGATTATAAAGCCAGTTGATATGCCAAAAGGAAAGTACACTTCTGAAAGACAGGTCTGTGTGTTCTTGTCCAGTTTTCTTTCCCATGTTTTATTGGATGCATATGTTTGACAGTGAGTATGGGAGTGAAATGTTGTAATTTGTCTTACCTGGTTGTCGTTTTTGACGTGGTGTTAGCCCTGATATGGCACTAGTAGTCGGCTGGGCTATAATTAGTATGAGCTAAATTGGTTACATATATGCACAATGCTCTGCTCACACTGTGCAGTCGGTATGTTGCTGCACGAACTGTATACTCCGTCTTTGATGTGCGTGCGTGAATGCTGGATGTTTTCATGGTTCCATCGTCCACCGGTAGTACACTGACATGACTCACAGGATCTTTAACGTGCATATTTGATATTCTGTATGCGTACACACACGAAAGAGTTTGGACACTGGCAGAGCTGACAGATAAGAAAAACATTATCACTTTTAGCCACCAGGCGGAGGTATCCTGATGGATTGAACTGAGGATCTTCCGATTACCCACTTGACTACCGTGCCTGTCTGTCCTGTATAAAATAACTGTGAGCATCCTAGCTTTTAACAATAGTCAGTTCTCAATGAAAATCTGTTTACCCTTTGACTCCCTCACCCCATTCACTGTCATCCTGCATTGTCAGCCATGCTAGCAAAGCAAAAACTTAACCCTTTGATCCCCTCACCCTATCCACCAGCTTTCTGCAGGCAATCAAAGGGTTAAGCTTTTGCAGTTCGTGGTTAGGGCGCGGGAGTCAAAGGGTTAAACCAATAATACATAAATGTGTATGTGAGTTCGTGCGTGCGTATGTGTGAGTGTGTGCGTGCGTGCGTGTATGTGAGTGTCCGTGCCTGCGTGCCCGTGCGGTGTGTGTGTGTGTGTGTGTGTGTGTTGTGTTTTGTGTGTTTTGAGGGAGAGAGTGTCCGTGCGTGCTTGTGTGTGCGTGTGCGTGTGTATTTTGAAGAGAGAGAAAGGAAGACGGTGCAAACATCTTTGCAATTATGCAATTTCGAAATATTTTTCGAGTGTAATAAAAATTCCGCCAAAGGTTCAGTGAACGTTGTGTAACGGCTTGCTTATCATCGGATGTCAGTTGTGATGAAAAAGGAAGTGTCATTCCTTCCCATCATCCGTCACTGTCTGTCCCGGATGCTGTAACATGTTATGACTGATCATTGCAGATGTAATTAGCGGGGACATAATCGTTATAGCTATCGTTACGCTGAACTGTTGAATATTGAAAATCCCTTGAGTCAATTGTAAGTTTTGAGTTTTTAAAAAAAATGAAGATAAAAAGATCAGTTTATTCGGATGTCTTTCTGTCTCCTTTCTTTCCTATTGTTCCTCTCTCTTTCCGTCTCTAGGTCTGTCTGTCTGTCTCTCTCTTCCTCTCTCCTCTCTTCTCTCTCTCTCTTCTCTCTCTCTCTCTCTTCTCTCTCTCTCTCTCTCTCTCTCTCTCTCTTCTCTCTCTCTCTCTCTCCTCTCTCTCTGTCTCTCTCTCTCTCTGTCTCTCTCTTCCTCTCTCTCTCTCTTTCTCTCTCTCTCTCTTCTCGTCTCTCTCTCTCTCTCTTCCTGTGTCTCTGTACCTCTCTATCTCTGTCTCTCTTCTCTCTCTTGTCTCTTCTGTCTGTCTGTCTGACTCTCTCTCTCTCTCTCTCTGTCTCTCTGTCTGTTTATTATCATTTTCTATAAATTTCTTATCTCGATACAAAGGAGAAGAGATCAGTAGGAGGAGGGAAGACGATACTGTATTGTATTGTATTGTATATGTACTGTACTGTACTGTACTGTACTGTACTGTACTGTACTGCATTGCATCACATTGTGTCGTGTTATTGGCAGTGAAGGCAGTACACACTCACATTTGAACAGCACAGGACAGCTGCCATTCAACAGATGAGGGACCGGCAGAAGAGAGCCCAAGCTGCAGGACCTTCTCCATGCAGTGGGAAAAACATGTACCTCTAGGACTGGTCCTGTATCACACATGAAGACCTGTACCCGGAGACAAGGACCAGTTATGCTTAATCATCCGTCAGACCGAGAACATGTCCGTCCATCATTGTATTGATATAATGTCACAGCAGATTTGTGTGTAGAACTTTTACTGCTCTCCAGGGGACAGTGCATCATTACAGTGCAGTCCTGTCTTTCCCCCCTTGTATGAAGTCCGTTTGGTTACTGCTTAAAACACAGAAATTGTCGGTATTATTTGCCATGGATGTTTCCTTGGTTGTCATAAGTTGTTTTCCGTTTGCTGAGTGTGTGCTGTGTGCTAGGCACGCTTGTGGCCTTTCGTCTTTTTTCTTACTGTCGGCATGGTCAGGCCATATCTGGCGATGGATGAGGCCATTTTGTCCCTTGCCGGCTGCCATGGGTGGGATGGTCAGAGGCCTCGCCAGTGGCTTTCCTCCCACATCCGCTTGT
Source organism: Monoplex corrugatus (assembly GCA_030674185.1). Lineage (NCBI taxonomy): Eukaryota > Metazoa > Mollusca > Gastropoda > Littorinimorpha > Ranellidae > Monoplex > Monoplex corrugatus. The sequence continues at coordinate 24,580,389 of JAPXFY010000018.1, read as the reverse complement.
GCGACTACTATGTAAGGCGGATGGGAGGGGTCTCCAGCAGAGAATCCGACTTTAGCGTCGGTGTCTCACCATGCAATCAAAATGTTTTAAAGCTTCTTTGAGCAACATTCACATAGCTAGTCCTCAGATACTCTGAGAGTGGTAGGACTTTAAACTCAACAAAACAGAACATGTCCAGTAGCTATGCGGGCCCCAGTAGCTCAGTCGGTTTATCGTCGGATTCACATGCTAATGGTTGTGGGTTCGAATCCCGGGTGCGCTACCTTCAAACTGGCCTTCTCATTGTCCGATCTTAACATCATTGTTGTTCTGGTGGTATCAGTATAGGATTAAATAAGTCCCCCTTCCCCTCACCCATTCTCTGAGATGGTTATCCCTGTCGGCCATATCACCTGAGGTGGGTGTCGACGTGAACACTGGACTAAATCAATCAATCAAAAACATCTCCAGCAGCTGAGGGTGGATCCTGTTGAAGCACAAAATCCGGCGCAACTCCACGCTGAAGTGACCTCACCAGGCCTGTGTCGTCTGATGTAGGCATTTGCGTTATATTGCAGGGTGCCATGGTTTGTTAGAAAGTACCGGCAGGCCCGGTGTCTCTGACTTCAGTCCTCTAGGTTTTCCACAGGGGTGATTCTACCCGTAGCTCGTGGTCAGAAGGTCCACCCTGTCAACACAGGGGGAGAATCTCGTTCGAAACACGCACTGGGACCGCCACTCCAAATGTAGCAGATGGGGAGACGTGGTGGGGTGGTGGTGGTGGTGGTGGTGGGTGGAGGTGGAAGAAAAGTAACTTCTCCATGCGGGAGTCGAACTTGGTGCGCTAGGTGTGCGCTCTGACCTCATGCTGGACATTGTTTACAGTTCAGCGATCGACTGCTATGTCACCCACATTTCACGCTACTAGCAGGCCCGGGAAAGACAGGCACCTGCTGAGTTACGAGCCGCACGGCGCAGACACAGAGACGTAAACATGTAAGGTTCCTGCTGTGTTTGGGTCTGTGTCTGTCCGTGTCATCTTGTTCACAGCACGGTCAGTGTTTGGTTTAAAAGCCCATTTGTGGAAGGGACGAATAGTAGAGGTGGGGTGGGTGGTGGGTGGGGAGGATGTTTGTTAGAAAAACGAAATGGAGGAGGTGTGGTAAAATGAACAACAACAACAAAAAAAAACGCACAAAAAACAAACCAAAAATTAATACCCCCCCCCCCCCCCCCCAACACAAAAACGGACAAAACTGGCGTGCACGCCGACAAGCTTTGCGTACGGGCTCGGATACTTATATGCACGAGCACGTACACATAAAAAACACACAAACACAGACAAACAGACACGCACACACAGACACACACACACTCACAAACTCGCTCACACACACACACAGGCGCGCACATACGCACACGCACACTCATACACACGTACACACACACACATATGCACGCACATATACATGTACACACAAATAGAATGTGTGTGTATACATGTATATAGGTACATATGTGTAGGTGTAGGTGTGGTGTGTGTGTGTGTGTGTGTGTGTGTGTGGTGTGTGTGTGTGGTGTGTTGTGGTGTTTGTGTTGTGTGTGTGTGTGTGTGTGTGTGAGACAGAGAGAGACAGACAGACAGACAGAATGAGTCCGTCAGCCAGTCAAAGAAATAAGGGAAGTCAAATGAAGCAATACCTAAGACTGAACAAATCCGTTGGGCTAGGTCACGAAACTTTTCAGAGCAAATCAATCAGCACTATCTGCGTTTTTTTCTTGTGTCTGTCCATATCAATACATACAGGTTTGTTGTTTTGGATGCACGCAATACTCGAGTGACGCACAAGCTGGTGACTAAACATGGTATTGTCACACAGTCATGCACGCACAAGCCACTCAATGTGCCAGACACGGCAGGGGGGGGGGGGGGGTTGCAGGGTTCGGGCTTACCCATACGCTGCAGTGCCTGTGTATTCCGATGGACACAGATACAGGCAGACTTACATGCATACAAGCAACCATACCAAGGAAGCTTATTGTTTGTACTCGATTACACAAGCATATGCACATATAGAAAGCATAAGCATAAACGTAAGCATTTCGGAGCACTCAAAATAGTGAACACGATTGCCATTGTGCTCAACCATCACCACTGGGACTTTTCGTGAATGTCGGTCCCACATAGCACATACATACATACATACATACATACATACATGCATACATAATACATCATGCATATACATACATACATACATACATTCATACATTTCATACATACATACATCATTACATGCATACATAGCATACATACATACATACATATACTGCATACATAATACATACATACATACATACATACATACATACATACATACATACATACATACATACATACATACATACTGCATACATATACATACATACATTACATACATACATACATACATACATACATCATACATACATCATACAATACATACATACATACATACATACATACATACATACATACATTCATACATGCATACATACATACATACATCATACATACATACATACATACATACATACATGCATACAAACTGCATACATATACATACATACATACATACATACATACATCATACATCAACATGCATCATACATCTTCTGTCACGATCTGAATACAACATTGAATTCACAAATACTGATTCATGGTCTCGATCATTCTCTGACAGACAGCAATATTGTCTAGTACACGGAATGATCCTTGAATCTACTCTCAGGTTTCAGGCAGGTTCCTAAGGCTGCATGACCTAGTATTCTAGGTTCAGGACGATCTAAGCTGACTGACACAGATTCTAGACTGACAGGACATCCTAGTTGCACTGACACATAGGTATTCTAGGCTGACATGGACAGGATCCTAAGCTGCACTGACAGGTATTCTAGCTGAAGGACTGGATCTAAGGCTGTATGCACAGATTCTAGCTGACGGAAGGTCCTAGGTGCACTGACACAGGTATTAAGGTAAGGACAGGATCCTAAGGACGACAAGGATTTATGGCTGACAGGACAGGTCCTAAAGGGTGCACTGACACTAGGTATTTAGGTGACGGATGGTCCTAGGCTGCACTGACACAGTATTCTAGCTGACAGGACAGGGTCCTAATCTGCCCGCATGAGTATTCAGTGACAGGACGGTCCTTGGCTTGCACTTGACAAAGGTATTCTAGG
>JAPXFY010000018.1:24567188-24569688 GCA_030674185.1 Monoplex corrugatus | reverse complement strand
ATACATAACTTTGTGTTCAACTACTTATATAAACCTAGCTCCGTCCCCCACCCCTCCCCGTAACTACGACACCCGAATATGTTGTTTACCTGTCGAATCCAGCATACATACGCTGTAATACTTTTTCACAAGTGGGATTCATCTTGTCGTACGTTAAATGTGAAGAGAAGGACAGGACAGTCACACCATACTGATCATCACCTGTCACAAGTGCTGAAATTAGAGGTACCAGGCACGCACACTGTTTGTAAAGAACTGTGATACCGCGGGGATTCTGGGGGGCTCTTTCAGTATAAATAGTATCTTCACCATCTGGAAATTCTGTGCTAGAAATTTCCTCTGTCTGTCTCTCTCTTTGTTTCTTTCTTCTTCCTTTGCAAATAAATTTAATAGAAAGTCAGTATGCCATTGCTAGACTTCAGCACAGAGGTATATCTGCATCATCACCTTTGTTGTTGTCGTCGTCGTCGTCATCGTCATCGTCATCATCATTATCATCACCGCAAACAACATTATCATTAATTAAACGAATGTGGTCGTTGAAGGAACTGATAGAACACCTCAGCAGACAGGATCCTTCATCTCTTTCACTCTGCCCCTGGGGATGCTGGGGGCTCTTTCAGTATACAGAGTATCCCCACTTCTGGAAGTGCATTTTTGGCTCTAGGGAAATGAGATATGCGGAAACAATTTTAGGTAATTTAGGCCTGTTTTTATATTATGTCTTAGTGTCTTTAATTATATTTAAATTTGTATTCAGGTGTGCTTTTAAATCCCCTGTGCAATGAATTGGACGGAGTGGTCAGCAGTAGGGTTATGTCCTTAGATTATGTGCGCGAGTGCTTTGTTATGTGTGCTTAATTTTATTGTTGTTTTTTTCCTGTTGAAGTATTGTGTATGTTTTGAAACGGTTATAGCCCTGATATGGTTCTACGCAGTCAGCTGGGCTTTAAAACAAAAACAACAACCAATAACAATAACGTTCGCCCACTGAAGTCTCTTCAGGCAGGAGCTGCATCAGATCCTGTGTCTCAGCAGTTTGGCAGGAACTGTTTATAAAACTAGGGCCACATTCATGGCTACATACAGCCTGCCATGTACACAGCGAACCACTGAAGAAGAAAAGCATATATCACAGACACGGAAAGAGATGAATCAGAAATGATTCTAACGATGATAATGGTGATGATGATGATAGTAATGCGAGTAATACTGATAAGTTATAATGATGATGGTTCATTGTGGAGGTATTGGACATTCTGTAAAGCGTTTTCTGGAACGTAAAACCTTTTAACTAGTGTCCACATGTTAACAGATATGAATCACATGAATCATTCAGTCACCCAGTAGAAACATTGATAGTGATAATGTCGAAAGTATCAGGTAATAGTGATAGTGTCAAAAGTATCAGGCAATAGTGATTCAAAAGTATCAAGTAATAGTGATAATGTCGAAAGTATCAGGTAATAGTGATAATGTCGAAAGTATCAGGTAATAGTGATAATGTCGAAAGTATCAGGTAATAGTGATAATGTTGAAAGTATCATATCAAGTAATAGTGATAATGTTGAAAGTATCAGACAATAGTGATTCAAAAGTATCAGGTAATAGTGATAATGTCAAAAGTATCAGGTAATAGTGATAATGTCAAAAGTATCAGGCAATAGTGATTCAAAAGTATCAGGTAATAGTGATAATGTCAAAAGTATCAGGTAATAGTGATAATGTCAAAAGTATCAGGTAATAGTGATTCAAAAGTATCAGGTAATAGTGATAATGTCAAAAGTATCAGGTAATAGTGATAATGTCAAAAGTATCAGACAATAGTGATTCAAAAGTATCAGGTAATAGTGATAATGTTGAAAGTATCGGGTAATAGTGATAATGTTGAAAGTATCAGGTAATAGTGATAATGTTGAAAGTATCAGGCAATAGTGATAATGTTGAAAGTATCAGGTAATAGTGATAATGTTGAAAGTATCAGGTAATAGTGATAATGTTGAAAGTATCAGGTAATAGTGATAATGTTGAAAGTATCAGGCAATAGTGATAATGTTGAAAGTATCAGGCAATAGTGATAATGTTGAAAGTATCAGGTAATAGTGATAATGTTGAAAGTATCAGGCAATAGTGATAATGTTGAAAGTATCAGGTAATAGTGATAATGTTGAAAGTATCAGGTAATAGTGATAATGTTGAAAGTATCAGGTAATAGTGATAATGTTGAAAGTATCAGGTAATAGTGATAATGTTGAAAGTATCAGGTAATAGTGATAATGTTGAAAGTATCAGGTAATAGTGATAATGTTGAAAGTATCAGGTAATAGTGATAATGTTGAAAGTATCATATCAAGTAATAGTGATAATGTTGAAAGTATCAGGTAATAGTGATAATGTTGAAAGTATCAGGCAATAGTGATAATGTTGAAAGTATCAGGCAATAGTGATAATGTTGAAAGTATCAGGTAATAGTGATAATGTTGAAAGTATCAGGCAATAG
>JAPXFY010000018.1:24542188-24562188 GCA_030674185.1 Monoplex corrugatus | reverse complement strand
TCGACATCATCATCATCGCATTGTAAAATCTGTTCCAGCTTCTTTGGCCATTAAGTGGCGTAGAAAATGGGATGAAAAAATAGATGAGCACAAAAGTAACCTCCCTGAGTGCAATGATCCTTTAAAAAGATTACAGTTTGAACACGGGAGAATCTGGGCAGACCAGGAATAGGGACTTCAGTTTGGGACATCTCGATAAAGTAATCCTCAGCTGACATTCTACACACTTGTCGTAGTGGTGAAACCGAAACTTACTCATCCACAGTCTCATAATAATGAACTTCAAAAATATTCCATTTGTTTGGTCGCTAGGAAAAAAAGACTTGGTTTTAGATCAGTTATGGCATTTACAGACAAGGGGGAAAACTCCTCTCTTTTTAGGGTAAGGCATGGCCTTAGGATAGGGTTTCACATTGAGCGTCTTTGAACAATGCACGGTTGGCATTTCTACCACACACGCACAGAGAGAGAGAGAGAGGAACGGTATGTATAAATATTAGCACACAGGCTGACTTAATATCTGCCATTGTAAATCTGCATAAGTTAAAAACAGGATAGTGCAAAGGAATTACACATTTAACACATCACACAGACACACACACACACACACACACACACACACACACACACACACACACACACACACACACACACACACACACACACACCACACACACACCACACACACCAAACAAACAGTATGTGTGCCATAATATCTCCGATGGATGTGAAATACCCCCCCCCCCCCCCCCCCATAAAACGTATTAAATAAAATAGACAAACAGATAACACACAACAGACAGACAGAATGATAACAAATAAACAGACAGATAAGACAGACAGATAACAGACAGACAGATAGATAGATAAGATAGGTAGATATCGGTTACAGCAGGTATAGCAGATTTATTTGTGTATTGAAACACGACAGTGGTGAAGCAATGTCGACCTGGTAACTCCCTTTAGCCATGCTTCAGAAAGTCTTAAAGGAACTGCTGTAATATAACGCCTTTTTCATGGATTGTACTTCCATTCAATCTTCCTTCCAGAAAAAAGAAAAAAGAAGGAAGGAAAGAAAGAAAGAAAGAAAAGGAAGTATGTTGAAGAAAAGGGGTAGGGAGAGACTATATTACATGTATATGCTTTTGGTGTCTGTATGTCTGTGTGATTCAGTGTGTGTGTGCGCGCGCGCGCGCGCGCGCGTGCATACGTGTTGTATGTATGAGTGTGTGTGCGTGCGTGTGTGTGTATGTGTGCGAGCGTGCGTGTGTATGTGTGAGCGCGCGCGCTCGTGTGTGTGTGTACAGTATGTTTGTATGGTTGGGGGAGGGTAAAGGGCATAGGGGGAAAAATGTCAATGGAGAGGCGGAGGACGACGACGAGAACAACAACAGCAACAACAACAGTGATAACAAAAGAAGAATCAATATTTTACATTCTTTCTGGTCCCCCACCCCACCCCCACCACCCCCCAAAGCGGGCAGGTTGGGTCTTTCGATAGATCCGTGGACTCGAGATCTGACTTCTGGTGTTCAGTCCTAACCCACACATCATATAAGTTGGTCTGTTCGCTGCCCATGTCAATGTTTCCATGACTCTGGTGTCAGCTTGATGTTTCATAGGTTCCTTTTACCCTCTCCTCATTTCAAGACCTTGCCAGCACATATGGGCTTGCGCAGGCTCAGGGAGTCGGTCAGGTAATTGCTGGCAGATGTGGGTGGAGCACGTATGGAATTGTCTACGTGCATGAATCCCTCTTGATCAAGCTTCAAACCCTAGGTTTCGTTTAAGCGAGGATAAGGGGTGGGGAGTGGGGTACAGGATAAGGGGTGGGGAGTGGGGTACAGGATAAGAGTGGGCGGTAGGTGGGAGTGGGGTACAGGATAAGGGGTGGGGAGTGGGGTACAGGATAAGGGGTGGGGAGTGGGGTACAGGATAGGGGTGGGGAGTGGGTACAGGATAAGGGGTGGGGAGTGGGGTACAGGGTAAGAAGGTAAAAGGTAATTCCATAACCGTATAGTAAGCTGGAACGTAAGGAAGTGAGATAGTAGAGATCTCACCACTCTCGGGCCAGTCGTTGAAGGACGGGTCCCAATCCTGTCTCTTACTGCTTCACCTTCTCCAACTCTGCTCAGGGTAAGGTGACCACTCACAGCTGGGCGGTTCGGGACCCGCTTTCATAAAGCCCCCCCCCTCTCTCTCTCTCTCTCTCTCTCTCTCTCTCCCCACATCTAGATTGGAACTCGTGCAGCCAGATTGGCAGGCTGGAGCTGTATCTCTACACTAACCGGGTCTAACGTAGACCAGGATGTACGTACACTAAGAAAAACGAAGACCCATGGGGCAGTTTTTGTAAGGCCAAACATTGAAGGCGGCAGTGAAAGACAGTCGTCTGATTGTTGGCGACATGTTAAACAACAGACCCTAGCGGACACTGGCAACTCGGTGTCTGTAGGTACCTGTAAGGAAGGGACTAACCATCGCCCATGATCACAATTAAAAGTTTTGTCACTCCCGAGTTTTGGGGCCTATGCTGCTTTTTGCTTGTTGGGTTGGTTGGTTTGTTGTTGTTGTTGTTGTTGTTTTATAGTTCTTTAAATACTATTTTTCGTTGAAGTGTTGGCTCTAAGAGCGTAAAATCAAAAGCCAAACACCTCAGGTAACTTGGTAAATAAAAACGCAACTCTTTTTGAAACTGATTTGTCGCACACCATGAACTTGTTTCACTAACGAAAGCAAAACGAATCGTGTCTGCACAATGGATTCTATGTCCATGCAGATGATCCGTTGTTGCCACGACAACCGGAGATGTACAGTGACTAGTAACGAAACGCTAATACGCTGGCCCCGCGAGACTGGAGTTTTGTAGTATTTAGGGAGACAGTTCTTCAAGAGGGAGTCATCACACTCGGAGGGCGGGTGCAGTAGACAAGTGGGTAAACGGCGGACTTCAGTTGGAAGGTCTTAGGTTCAATCCGCCAGACACCCCCGCCTGGTGGGTAAAGGTGGAGATTGTTCCGATCTCCCAGGTCATCTTGTTAGTGCCTAAACCCCCGTAATGTGTATACACATGCAGCACGTTAAATAAGCAAGTTAAAGATCCTATCAGTCCTATCAGTGACTGGCTTTTAGAAACAGTTAAAACACCCAGCACACACGTCAACTGAAGATTTAATATGCAGACTGTGCAGCGACATGCCGCCTGCACATTGTGGGCAAAACTGTGTGCATACGCATATCAGAAAAAAATCGGAACGCTACTTTTTTACATCACACTTTGACAGTTCCTTATACGCTCTACCCAAATCTCATAACAGTTATCTGATAGACTCCTTTAACTTGTGCTAAATCCTTAACGCTGGCAAGGTCTTAAAACGGGGACTTGGGGGTAGGTGGGGAGGTAGTAAGACCCATACAAACTGAGCTGACACCATCAGAATGATTGGCACATGAAGGTAGGCTTTGAACAGGCCAATTTCTTTGTTGCCAGCTTTTCACTGACCTGACAGACACCTTTTTAGAGCTCAATGGTTTCGTAGTTGCCACTTCTGTACTGTACCGCCTTTGAAATGCCGCAGAACGAGTACTCAAAACTGGTTTCAGTGTAAGTTAAGGACGGTGACTCTCATAGGTTCTCGTGTCCACGTAATAACACCGAAGCGCTTAAGGGGTTGGAGTTGATTTGGTTTGTTCAAGAGGGATTTATCGCATTCAGACAGGTTCCATATATGCTCCATGCAAATCTGCCGGCCCATTATGAGCTGGAAAGGTCTGGGAATGGTGGTATGTGGGGGTGGGTGGGTGGGGAAGAGGGACCTATGAAGCACTAAGCTGACATGGCTAAAATAATGGAGATATGAAGATGGACAGCGAACAGGCCAATTCTTAGTGTTGCGGGCTGGGATTGAACTCTAGACATCAGATGTTGAGCTGACAATGTTGTCCGAGTCTAAAGAACTGACCAAACAAGCCCATGCTAAACACCCAGCACATATGTCCATTGTTGCCCACCTGAGGATGGAACCCAGAACCGTTGCGTTCCCAGCTCAGCTGACGGGGCCATGAAAACGACCAACCATGTACGCGACTGATTTTCTGTTGGTTGCCGTCTTTGAAACGTCTTCCAGTGGTCAGCTTCATCTCATAGCGTGCAAGCGCTTGCACACGCACAAACGTACGTTAACGATCCCATGGCAAAAAAGGGAGTTTCCCTGGAAAAATTATGTGAAAAATCTACTTTCATGGGTGAACAGAAATACAGGCGTAAAGAAATAGAAATGGTGCTGCACTGTGGCGACGCGCTTTCCCCGGGGAGAGCAGTCCGAATGTCACAACACGATACAATACAATACAATATACAATACTATACAATACAACACAACAACACAACGCAATACAATACAATACAATACAATACAATACACAATTCTAAATGGATGAATCAGGAACAAATAATGAAACGCTAGAAAGTCAGACATAACTTCAGGCAGTGCTCCATGCCTAAGGAAAGCCTGCTGATCCAAAGTCCATCATGCGAGGCTGACAGATGGTTCACTCCGTGTTAAGTAAAAGCCGCTGTGACAAGTTCAGGTTGTCATGGCTTACTAGGTGAGCCAGATAGCTACTTCAGTCAGTGCTAGGTAAAGTCTACTTTGATAAAAATCTGAATTGGCTGCCAGCGTACAACAGTTACAATCAACCCCCCCCCCCCCACTCGCGCGCGCACACACACACAAAAGAATTAAAATGCGTATTTAATAAAAAAAAAAAAATAATAATAATAAAAAGGTGCAAATTTGTTGCCAACTGGCATTTGTGAAGCGTATTGAAAAGACATCAAAGAATTATTTAATGACCAACACTTACCACAGAAAACTCTATCGTGATGTCCGGCAGGAGAAAATGGCAGATTGGCAAAATTTGTGCCCGTCTTGTTTTGATTATAACATACGCGTTCTAATTCTGTTTGTGTGTTTTTCTGGTTTGCTGTACCAGCGTTAAAGTTGTCGGGATGTGTGACTCAGTGGAGAGCCATGGACTGAGGTCTCGAATTCAAACGCAGCTCATGACGTTGAAAAATTGAAATCTAAATCAAAGTCCCTGTAGCGAACAAGCAAATATAAACCCAAAAAGAGAGAGGGGGGAGAGAGAGTGAGGGGAGAGAGGGAGTGAGGGGGAGAGAGAGAGAATTCAAATGCGAATGTTGTCTGTTGAATATAGGCTTAGGCTTCTTATTGAAGAGGGTTAAACGTATAAAATATTAAACTAGAACATCGTGCACAAAAAAAAGAACATAATCACTTAAGGCGAGGGAGAAAGAGAAAGAAACAGACAAATGCAGTGTGTGGTTAAGAACCGATTTCGTCTCTCTTTTTAAAGAAGGATTTTAAGACAGAACAAACACATACAAATATCTTGCCGTCAAGCTCTCTGTCTTCTGTCTGTCTTTTTCTCTCTGTCTGCCTGTCTGTCTGTCTGTCTGTCTGCCTGTCTCTCTCTCTCTCTCTCTCTCTCTCTCTCTCTCTCTCTGTGCGTGTGTATGTGTGTGTGAGTGTGTGTGTGCGTGTGTGCATGTGTGTGTGTGTGTTCTTCGGTTTATTGTTCACTCCGTAAAAAGTGATTTTAGACTCAAACAACGGCCTCCGAAGAGCAAAACTGTGGTTATGCTGTTTACATAAAACACCACCACTACCACCACCACCACCACCACCACAACCAACAACAACAACAACAACAACAACACTAACAACTAGAGGTAAGTTCAGTTGACGGCGAGGCAGAAAAGGGCCAGTTTTTTTGTGTGTCGTCACGTAGCGGGAGTCAAGCAGTAAGTAGTGGAGCCACCCTTTTGTCCAGTGGTTCGTGTCTACCTACATCTTTGTCCGTACCATCCGGAGGCTGGAGGCTGCTGCACCAGTGAAAAGTCTGTCTGATAGCGTTCTTTGTTTGTCGTCCCTTTCCGAGACATGTACAGCTGTAAATTTCTCTGCTCACTCTCTCTCTCTCTCACTCTCTCTCACTCACACACACGCTGCACATACACTGCACACACACACACACACACAAACACACATCCCGCACACGCTTCATTGTTGAAGTTCCGATAAAAGAAAAGAGAAAATAGATGGGTATGTAAGTGAGTGAGTAAGAAGTAAGTACACAAAATGCTATCGTCAAAGCCTGAAACTACATGAAAGAGATCGGCAGATTTCACGCCAAATCGACCACAGGACTTTAACATCATTAAATCAGTACACACGCAAAATAAATAAATAAATAAATAAAAATAAACAAAGAAAAAATTCTGGGAACAGATTGGTCGGTGGCCATTATTCAGGGCTGATTGGGTCAGTGTACCAGCCATGGACTCGGCATCAGGCATCTCGGGGTCAGTCCCAGCCTGCTACATAGAAACAGGCCTGTGCCAGCTGTTCAAGTGGTAAGCTGTCGGCTTTGAGTTTGATGGAAAATGTAGGTTCACACTCTCCTTTTTGTATATTATCGACTTCGCCAACGTTTAGGCATTACTGAGCACAATCTGGTAGAGAACTGCTGGCACATTTCAATGGGAGAAATGATATGAAACTGTGCTCGTGCGGTGTTTCGTCAAAACTTACAACAGTTGGAAAATACTGACAATTGTCGGCTTTTGTGGATAGGCTAGCCTTTACGACAAACGTCTGTCGTGTTATTGTCTCTTGTTTCTAGCAGACGACACATAGTGACACCTCATTCCTTGTTAAAATAAATGAACTGTCCCGGTGGACACTCACAAAGCAGAGGCATGTGGCTGATACTTGTAGGTCAAGATGAGAAAAATACCCATAACGGCTGATACTTGTAGGTCAAGGTGGAAAAAATACCATAACGGCTGATACTTGTAGGTCAAGGTGAGAAAAATATCCATAACGGCTGATACTTGTAGGTCAAGGTGAGAAAAATATCCATAACGGCTGATACTTGTAGGTCAAGTGAGAAAAACACCCATAACGGCTGATACTTGTAGGTCAAAGTGAGAAAAATATCCATAACGGCTCATGCTTGTAGGTCAAGTGAGAAAAACACCCATAATGGCTGATACTATAGGTCAAAGTGAGAAAAATACCCATAACGGCTCATGCTTGTAGGTCAAGTGAGAAAAAACCCATAACGGCTGATACTTGTAGGTCAAAGTGAGAAAAACACCATAACGGCTGATACTTGTAGGTCAAAGTGAGAAAAACACCCATAACGGCTGATACTTGTAGGTCAAAGTGAGAAAAATATCCATAACGGCTGATACTTGTAGGTCAAAGTGAGAAAATATCCATAACGGCTCATGCTTGTAGGTCAAAGTGAGAAAAACACCCATAATGGCTGATACTATAGGTCCAAAGTGAGAAAAATACCTAACGGCTCATGCTTGTAGGTCAAAGTGAGAAAAACACCATAACGGCTGATACTTGTAGGTCAAAGTGAGAAAAACACCCATAACGGCTGATACTTGTAGGTCAAAGTGAGAAAACACCCATAACAGCTGATACTTGTAGGTCAAAGTGAGAAAATATCCATAACGGCTCATGCTTGTAGGTCAAAGTGAGAAAAATACCCATAATGGCTGATACTTGTAGGTCAAAGTGAGAAAAATACCATAACGCTCATGCTTGTAGTCAAAGTGAGAAAAACACCCATAATGGCTGATACTTGTAGGTCAAAGTGAGAAAAACACCATAACGGCTCATGCTTGTAGTCAAAGAGAGAAAAACACCCATAATGGCTGATACTATAGTCAAAGTGAGAAAAACACCCAAACGGCTGATACTTGTAGTCAAGGTGAGAAAATATCCATAACGGCTGATACTTGTAGGTCAAGGTGAGAAAATATCCATAACGGCTCATGCTTGTAGGTCAAGGTGAGAAAAAACACCCATAATGGCTGATACTTGTAGGTCAAGGTGAGAAAAACACCCATAACGGCTGATACTTGTAGTCAAGGTGAGAAAAAACACCCATAACGGCTGATACTTGTAGGTCAAGGTGAGAAAAACACCCATAATGGCTGATACTTGTAGGTCAAGTGAGAAAACACCCATAATGGCTGATACTTGTAGGTCAAGGTGAGAAAAATACCCATAACGGCTGATACTTGTAGGTCAAGGTGAGAAAAATATCCATAACAGCTGATACTTGTAGGTCAAGGTGAGAAAAATACCCATAACGGCTGATACTTGTAGGTCAAGGTGAGAAAATACCCATAACGGCTGATACTTGTAGGTCAAGTGAGAAAAATATCCATAACACGCGACTGGGATCGGGTCGACAGACAACTTCCTGCTTAGTTCTCTCGTTTCTTGTCGTACGTAGATGTGCGGCTTATTATGCCATGGTCATTTAGGTCATTTAGGGTCTTGTCCTTCACGTGACATCTGTGGCGTCAGTGCATGTGAAATCTATTCGGAGTGCGGAGACGCCATCTGGAAAAACAACAAACTCTGAAAATCTCTCGTCTGATGACTGTATTCTACTCCTGTGATTTGAATTGTTAATTGCTTTCATAGTATCTGATCAAATACCGAATGAGCCAGTTTATTCATCTATTTCGCACTAATTTTTTTTAAATGGTCGGATTGTATAGCTTTATTAAGTTTCATGAGTCATGTAGCAAAGATTCTGTTAAGAATATTCACGGGGACATGGAACAGAATCAAAAGAGAAACAGTAGAAGAACCGTGTGGATTCGTTGAATGGAAAGGAACTATTAATGCCATATACATCTGAAGACCTCTCGTAGAAAGATCAGTTGAGTTAAGTAAGGATATATTTTCATATTTTGTTGATTATACCAAGGCTTTTGATCGGGTAAGACATGAAGAATTGATCAACCAACTAGAAATGCTCAATGTTGATGGAAAGGATCTGAAAATAACATAGTATTGGGAGCAGACAGCAGCAGTGAGAGTAGAAAATCATATAAGCTTTTTTCCAAAATATCAGAAGAGGGGTTAGACAGGGATGTGTTCTGTCATCAGATTTGTTTTCACTTACAGCGACCATCATGAAAAACCTAGAAGAATGCCCCGGGAAAAAGATTGGAGGAAAAATGTTAAACAATCTTCATTACGCAGATGACACCTGTCTAATTGCAGAAAATGAAAAAGAGCTACAAACTGTTGTGAATATGATAGAAATAGAAAGCAAAATAAAAGTGCTGAAGCTAAATAGCACGAAGACTGAAGTCATGGAAATCGGTAAAAGAAAAATAATAGAAAATAAAATAAAACAAAACAAAAAAAGAAAAGAAAAGAAGAAATCCCCCATGCAAAATAACAGCAAATAACTTTGAGAAATCGTCATCCTAGCCAAATCTGCAACAGATTCAAGTCCTAATGTTGAAAAATAAAGGTTTTGTGTGTGTGTGTGTGTGTGTGTGTGTGTGTGTGTGTGTGTGTGTGTGTGTGTGTGTGTGTGTGTGTGTGTGTGTGTGTGTGTGTGTGTGTGTGTGTGTGTGTGTGCGCTTGCGCTTGCGTGCTTGAGAGAGAAAGAGAGAGAGAGAGAGAGGAGAGCAATACCACACTAAAGTAAAATCTGACCCTTGTTTATCTGTGTTACAGGTCGAGAGGTGCGTATCGTGGAATCGGAGAAGAAGTACGTGCCGGGTATACCACAAGTGTATTACAACTCCCAGTGGCAAACTATCTGTGACGATATGGATCAGCAAACCGCCCTCGTTCTTTGCCGCATGCGAGGATACCAAAAGGGCGAGGTCAGTTTCGAATTTGTACTAGCAATAGTGATAATGAAATAATAATAACAATCTAATAGCCGATGGCTGGTGACGGTGTGTATTAGCAGTCTGTTTTGTTTTTGTTTTGTTTTGTTGTTGTTTTTTTCCTCAAGCAAAGGTTCCACAAGAGTGAGATCAGTTCTGGGCTTGTAATAACGATGACAATAGTATTAGTAGTAACAGCAATAATAATCCAGTAGCTGACGGTCGGTGACAGTGTGGATCAGCAGTCCGTTCTGGTTCTTTGCCTTATGAAGGGCTACTGGATGGGGAGGTCGGCTTGAGGTTTGTGAAAAGAAGAAGAAGATGATGAAGATTGAGATGATGATGATTAGAACGAGAAGGAGAAGAAGATGATGAAGATGATGATGATGATTAGAACGAGAAGGAGAAGAAGAAGGAGAAGGAAATGATGATGATGATGATGAGATGATGATAGTGGTGGTGGTTCAGGACGTTTACCGTATGCAGGGCCACAAAAAGGGAGGGCTGATTTGGGGATTTATGATAGTGGTAGTGGTGGTGGGGGGTGGTGGTGGTGGTGATGATGATGATGATGGTGGTGTGATGGTAGTGATGATGATGGTGTTGGGGGGGTGCGGTGGTGGTGGTGATGTTGATAACGATGATGATGATAGCGGCAGTGGTGATGATGGTAGTATTTGCCCTTTGTCGTATACAGGTATATCACGAAGGCTTAAGGCGAGGTCAGTTTGTCTGGAGGCTTGTGATGGTGGTGGTGGTGATGATGATGATGATGTGTGTGGTGGTGGTGGTGTGGTAATGATGTGGTGGTGATGGTAACAGTGAGCAGTAGCAGTCTTTTGCCGTATGCAGAGATACTACAAGTACGAGGGCGAAATCATCTTTGGGCTTTGGTGGTGGTGGTGGTGGTGGTGATGGTGGTGATGATGGTGGTGGTGGTGGTGGTGGTGGTGGTTGGTGATGATGATGGGGTAGGTGGTGATGATGATGGTGGTGATGGTGGTGGTGGTGGTGGTGGGCGGTCTTTCACTGTATACAGGGATACTAGAAAGAGAGGTCGGTTAAGGGGTTTGCGGTCACGTTGATGGTGTTGATGATTGTGAAGGTGATGTTGGCGATGGTAGTGATGGTGGGGACGGCCGTTTGCCGCTTGCGGGGATTCCAATGGACGATGTCAATTTAAAGATTTGTAGTGAGGATGAATGAAGACGATAATGATGACGTAATGACGACGATGACGATGATATTGGTGATGGTGGTGACAATGGCGGCCCTTTGCCATATGCAAGGCTACCATAAGGACCAGATCAGATTGTTTGGAGGCTTGGGATGATTTCGATTGTCGAGGTTGTATTGGTGATAATGCTTGTGATATCAGTCGTGTTGGTGATGATGATGGCGGTGACGTTGTGTTGGTGATGATGATGGCGGTGATGACGGTCGGGTTGGTGATGATGATGACGGTCGTGTTGGTGATGATGATGGCGGTGATGACGGTCGTGTTGGTGATGATGATGGCGGTGATGACGGTCGTGTTGGGTGATGATGATGGCGGTGATGACGGTCGTGTTGGTGATGATGATGGCGGTGATGACGGTCGTGTTGGTGATGATGATGGCGGTGATGACGGTCGTGTTGGTGATGATGATGGCGGTGATGACGGTCGTGTTGGTGATGATGATGGCGGTGATGACGGTCGTGTTGGTGATGATGATGGCGGTGATGACGGTCGTGTTGGTGATGATGATGGCGGTGATGACGGTCGTGTTGGTGATGATGATGGCGGTGATGACGGTCGTGTTGGTGATGATGATGGCGGTGATGACGGTCGTGTTGGTGATGATGATGGCGGTGATGACGGTTGTGTTGGTGATGATGATGGCGGTGATGACGGTTGTGTTGGTGATGATGATGGCGGTGATGTTGTGTTGGTGATGATGATGGCGGTGACGTCGTGTTGGTGCTGGTGATGACGGTCGTGTTGGTGATGATGATGGCGGTGACGGTTGTGTTGGTGATGGTAATGATGGTCCTTCCCTTGTGTAAGGCCATCACAAGATCCTCTTTGGGGACTTAGATGTGATTATTGCGTTGATGATGAAGATTATGATAATAACTACTACTAATGATAATAACAGTAAGACTACCACAGGAGGTGGTATTTTTTTCCGGGGGGGGGGGGGGGGGGCGGGGAGGCTTATAATGATGATGATTACAATGATTGTGATTATGAAAATAATGATGCTGATGATGACGACGATGATGATGATTATTTCCCAGTTAGTAGTCTGCTCTGATCCTTTGCCATATGCAGGTCTACCACAAAGGAGAAGTCAGTTTGTGGGTATGTGACGATGATAATGTATGACGATGATGATAAGCGTGGTAATACTGATAATGGTAACGATAATGATGACAATGATAGTCAATACCAGAACATTTCTCCTGCATTATTTTATTGTTATTAGAGATAATTTTTGTACCGTGCTATTTTTCAAACTATTTTGACTCAAGGCACATTAAACATGATCAGAACTCAAGCTGTTTAAGCAACCTGACCACTTTAAACAACGTTGCCTCCCTGTCTGCATCTTGGTTGGGCGTGCATACTTGGTGTTTTCCTGTTTCCACAAGCCAGCCACTGACACGATTAGGATTAGGATCTTTAACGTGCATATTTGATATTCTGCATGCGTATACACACGAGGGGAGTTTAGCACCGACAGGTCTGTACACATGTTAACTACTGAGATTGGAAAAAAAATCTCCGCTGCGGGATCGAACCCAAGACCTGACCTTCTGACGGGAAATCCGACGTTTACCCACTTAATAATAATAATAATAACGAAGATTTGTTGAGCGCCTTTTCTCGACTGAGCTCTAAGCGCTTTACATCGATACAAATTATGATAATGACTAGAGCAAATCAAACAATCACTAAATCAAACAAGCAAATGAATCAACAAATGAATAAAACTCAAAAAGACATGCTCGCAATGCCCCTCCCCCCCTCCCCCGCACACACACACACCCCACCCCACCTGCACATACTGGCGTGCCGCACGCGCGCACGCGCATGCATGCACACACACACACCCACCCACACACACACACACACACACACACACACACACCGCTCCAAAGACACATGGAAAATATAAACACAAGAGGTAAAGTGGATTGGGGGGCAGCGGAAGGGGGGGGGGCACTGAGGGGATTCCAGAGGAGGGTGGGAGGCGGCGTAAGATAGAACCGGGATCAGTGTTGCTTAAATAAACAGGAGAGATGCAGTGGATTGGGGGCAGCGGGAGGGGGGCGGGGCACTGAGGGGATTCTAGGGGGGGGGGGGAGGGAGGCGGCGTAAGATAGGGCCGGGTCAGTATTGCTTAAACAGATAGGTCTTCAGAGAGGACTTGAAAGAGGCTGTAGAAGTAGAATGTCTATTGGTGAGGGGGAGGGTATTCCAGATGGTTGGACCCTGATAGGAGAAACAACGCTGACCAAAGGATTTTGTTCTAACAGTAGGGAGACAGAGAATGCGATCATCAGATGAGGAACGGAGATTTCGAGAAGGGACGTAGAGGCGAAGAATGTCAGACAGATAATCAGGGCCTGTGCCAGAGACAGATGAGAAACAGATTGAAGAAAGTTTATATGAGATTCTAGATTGTACAGGTAGCCAGTGCAAGGATTTCAGAAGAGGTGTGATATGTTCATGTTTGGGTGACTTGAGAATCAGCCTTGCAGCATTGTTTTGTACTTTTTGGAGCTTTTGAAGCAGATACTTTGGCACGCCTGCAAGAAGAGCATTACCATAATCAAGCCTGGATAAAACAAAGGAACAAACCAGAGTTTTGGTTGCATCTACAGACAGATAGTGGCGGATGGTGCTTATTCTCCTAAGTTCCAGGTATGCTATCCTGCAGACATTTGATATGTGAGATTTAAAAGAAAGGGTCTGATCAAAAATGACACCAAGGTTACGAACATGGGGAGAAATCTGAATGTCAGCACCATCAATACAAATCACGTCTGGAAGTGAGGGATGTTTTTCAAATTTTGGAGGAACAGTTAACAAAACTTCTGTTTTTTCTTCATTGAACTGCAGTTTGTTGAGTGTCATCCAAGCCTTTAAATCATATATGCAGTTTTGAGTACTTTCAATCACTTGATGGATTTGAGTAATTGGGCTGGACTGATAGAGCTGTGTGTCGTCAGCAAAGCTTTCATGTGATAGAGAGTGACGGTTAACTATCCCAGAGATAGGTGTTGTGTACATGATAAACAACACAGGTCCCAGCACAGAACCCTGTGGAACTCCGTATTCCAATCGCGTAGCAGGTGAGCAGAGGCCATTTACTAAGACTTTTTGTGTACGCTCACTAAGATAAGACTTTATCCAAGCAAGGACGGTACCCTGAATGCCAAAAGAGTATTGCAGTCTAAACAGAAGAATTTCATGGTCAATCGTATCAAATGCTGCTGATAGATCAAGAAGAGAAAGAACAGAAATTCTATCATCATCAAGCGATGTGAGAAGATCATTTGCAACTTTTAAGAGGGCAGTTTCTGTGCTGTGACCTGCTCTATAGGCTGATTGATGTGGGTCGAGGAGATTATGGGTCTTAAGATGGTCAAGAAGCTGAGCCAGTACAACTCGTTCAATCAGTTTGGCCAAAAATTTCAAATTTGAGACAGGTCTATAGTTTTTCAAGATGTTGGGATCAAGGGAGGGCTTCTTTATCAAAGGGCGGATGATGGCTGATTTGTAAGTACTGGGGAAAATACCACTTGAAAGAGAGTCATTAATAATATGAGTTATACACGACAAAAGGACATCAAGACAATCAAACAAAAGGTGGGCTGGGACTGAATCAAGTTCACAAGATTTCTGTGGAGAAGCAAGCATGATTTTCCGTACTGCTTCAGTAGTTACACTTTGAAATGAAACAAGGGGTTCACCACAGAAAGATTTGTCACTTGAGTGAGGGGAGCCACAAGTTGTAGACACGTCAAGATTGTCACGAATAGTTCTTATCTTTGCACTAAAGAAATCAGAAAAATGGAGTGGTAGTTCAGTTGGTGATATAACAGATGGTAGAGTGGTGGTCTGTTTTTTTCCTAAAAGAGTATTTAAAACACCAAACAGTTCTTTGGATGTGGCACATTGGGCAATTTTTGATGAGTAGAATGCTGTTTTAGCGTCTGTTAGAAGTTTAGTCACTTGGTGTTTGGCAGCATTCATAATGTCTTTGAATACATGAAGCCCAGACTTGAGCCACTGGCGCTCTGCTCTCCGTCGTTCCTGCTTCGTCTTTTTCAGCTGGTCAGCCACAGCACTGTACCATGGGCACGATGGCCGGGAGGTGACCTTGCGTCCTCTCACTCTTCCTTCTATTTTCTCCTTGAAATTACGACGCTGCGAAAAAATCCATACCATATTTTTCATTCCAAAACCCGCATTATGATACAAAGAGCCCTTGGTAATGAAGCGCCACAGGTGATGAAATGAATTTTTCTTTGCGCAAAAAAAAAAAACAAAAAAAAAACCGTTCAGGTTTGGTTGTAAAGCTCCAGGTTGTTTTGTGCTTGCTTATCTTCATTGAATTCGGCAAATTATTCTTTTGTATTTTTTTTATCAAACAGGCTAGGGAATGGGGGGGGGGGGGAGAGAGAGAGAGAGTGTGTGTGTGTGTGTGTGTGTGCGCGCGTGTGTGTGTGCGTATGTTTGTGTGCGTGTGAGTGTGTGTGTGTGTGAGTGTGACTAAGAGACATAAAGAGAAGGAGGGTAGAGAGAAAGGGGGGAAGGGGAGATGAAATGGATAGTGGACTTATTCAAAGCAGGCAGACTGTAGTTTCATTTCGGAATCTGGAAATGGGTTCAAGAATAGTGGACTTATTCAAAGCAGAATACAGTTTTACTTGAGAACCTGCTAATGGATTCAAGAATGCGTGCGTGTAAGGGGGAATGTGTGTGAGGGGTGGATGGGCGTATATGTGTATGTTTTCGTATAGAAGAAGAAAGAAAGAGAGAGAGAGAGATCATGGTCGCTCACACACACACACACCCAGAGGCACACACACACACAGGCACACACACACACACACACACATACAGGCACACACAGGCACACACACACACACACACACACACACCCAGAGGCACACACACACACAGGCACACACACACACACAGAGGCACACGCACACACATACACACATGCACACTCACTCACACGTACACACATTCCCTCACACACGCTAGTGCATATACACACAGAGACAGAGAGAGACAGAGACAGAGACAGAGAGAGAGAGTGAGAGAGAGAGAATAAACACGTGCAGTTTTTAACCTTCACCTAAGCACAACTTTGGCCCACAAGTGACAATGTGGGACCAAGAACTTGTCACTTGTAGCAATGCTGTTTCGTCCGTGTGTTTGTTTTAACATAGCCGGGTCGGGATCAGCCAGTGCATACATTTCATTTAACCCTTTGACTCCCGAATACTATCAACCAGCTGCAAAAAACTGAACCCTTTGACTCCTTTACCCTATCCACCAGCTTCCTGCAGGCAAAGGGTTCAGTTTTTGCTTTGCTGGCATAGTTGATACTGCATGATGCTGGTGGACAGGTGCAGAAGTGCAAGGATATTAAATGGGGGAAGGTCCCACGTCTTGGTCAGATCTTTGGTTGATTGTTTGGTTTGTTAGTTGGTTAGCTCGTCGATGATGAAAACCATTGCAAAAATAAAAATTTAGTCTTGATTGGTTGTTGAGATTCAGTTTCAGTTTCTTAAGATGACGTCTTTGCGCTCGGAAAGAATTCCATATGCACTAACGTCACAGATGCCATGTGTATGGTGACCATGGCACAAGCCTTAAGCCTGCACATAAACCCATGAGCTGGCCAGGTCCTGAGCTATTCATCATCATCATGATCAGGTGCCTTGCCGCATGGCGTTGGCGATTATGGACTTCCATCTGTCTCTATCACTTGTTGCCTCAAGCATCTCTTCCACCCTCTCTGTCCCCAGCCATTCCGCAAGTCCGTCTAGTTTCTTCTCCCTGGGTCTACCCGGTACTCTTTCCCTCCAGCTTTCCTGTTGTGACCAGGTGCTCCAATTCCCCTTTCCTCATAAAATGACCTATGAATGTTGCCTGTCTTTTCCTAATCTTCCGTATGAATGATCTACTTGTGTCTGCCTCCATCAAGACTGTCTCGTTTGTTTTCTTTGCTGTCCATGGAACTCTCAACATTCTTCTTAGAAACCACATCTTGGCTGCCTCAACCTTGTTCTGGCTTTGTTTGTTGACTCTCCACGCCTCGCAGCCGTATAACAGTATCGGTTCTATATAACATTCAAGGACTCTCTTCCTGATGTTAATTGATAGGCATTTGTTGGTAAGAATGCTTTTCATCTTCTTGAATGCTGTTTCGGCTTGGCCGATTCTGCTGGCTATTTCTGATATGCATCTGCCATCTGGTGGAATGATTGTTCCCAGGTATTTAAACTTATCAACCTGTCTCAAGGTTGTGCCGTTTGCTGTTATTTTGCATGAGGGGATTTCATGTTTTTTACTGATCACCATGACTTCAGTCTTCCTGTTTTAGTTCCAACCCCTTACCTTTGCTTTCTATTTCTTGTATATTCACTATATTCTAACCTAAACTTTTTGTACTTGTGCTGTATCAGTCTGTCATTGGAACAATCTTGGTTACATTTAAATGACTTGTACGTGTATCTGTGTTTCTGTTCTTCAATGGAGAGAACTGATAAATAAAGTACATAAGTAAAGGTCTGAATCACAACACAGCTAGCCACTCAGTATAAACTTGTCTCACATAATAGAATGCCCCCCTCCCCCCCACTAGTCAGTGCACAAAACCTCCGCTGTCTATGAACAAGACGAAAACAATATTTCCTTATATAATCATAGCCCAGCCAGTCTGTCGTCCACTTCCAAGGAAAGAAAAGACGAAATAGATAAGTAAATAAATAAACAAATAAATAATTTGACAAATAAATATATAAAGGAGGATGTAGACAACTAAACAAGAAAGAAAGAAAAAATAACAAATAGCAGCAAATACACACATATACACACACGCACGCACACACACACACAGACATATATACATACATATATATATACATACATACATACATACATACATACGTACATATATACATTACACACACATACATACATACATACATACATAATACACACATACATACATACATACATACATACATACATACATACATACATACATACATACACACACACATACATACACACTCATACCCACTCAGCATGATGGCCGACAACAACAACAACGACAACGCAACGACGACTACAAAATAACGGCATGTGCTCTCGTGGCAGACTGTGTAAACTGGCATATATTGTTTGAACATGTGATAACAATTTTAGAAATGAATATAAATAAATAAATAAATAAGGACTCTTTTGAAAGTCAGTGAAAATGTTGTGTGACCGTGAATACGGCATGGCGTTTGCTTTCTCACAGGGAACGAAAACTGGCCTATACGTTTTGACCATTGTACCAGAAAAAATGGGTTTGTTTGTTTGTTTTTGTTTGTTTGTTTGTTGTTGTTTGTTTGTACAGGCGTTGAACATTGCACACCTGGACCATACTGAAGCCTCCAGAATACAGTACAAAACTACCACCTGTGAGATGTGTTGCTGGAGAAGAGCTGTCAACAAGAGCAGACGCGATGGTCAGACCAAGCAGATCAGAAAGATGGTAGAAATGACATCTGTCACCGGAATGCACCCGCCAGCTGACTCAGCGAGCAGCAAACGGGCAACAGAGATAACTGGAATGTAAGCGAGAGGGCAGACCTGGGAAGATCGGGGCGAGAAGATCGGGGCGAGAGGGCAGACCAGGGAAGATCGGGGCGAGAGGGCAGACCTGGAAGATCGGGGCGAGAAGATCGGGGCGAGAGGGCAGACCTGGGAAGATCGGGGCGAGAAGATCGGGGCGAGAGGGCAGACCAGGGAAGATCGGGGCGAGAGGGCAGACCAGGAAGATCGGGTCGGCAGCGTGGAACTGACACCTTGTCGTCCGTGACATTCTCCTTCACGCCTTTCAGCTGGCTGCGTCAATCCTTTCCCCTAGTGACGTTGATGGTACAAAGTGAACAGACAAGAAGAAGAAGAAGAAAAGTGGGCGTATAGTCTTTTGACAGGTGGTGTAAATGGCTATTTATAAAAGTAAAAAATATATTAAAAAGGGGGAAGGGGGCGTATGGTGGTTGTTTTTCAGTAGAAAATTTCGCTCGTTTTTGGCAGGCAGTGAACAGTTAGGCAGTAAAATGGCTTCTTTCTTTCTTTCTTTCTTTGCTTATTTATTTATTTATTTATTTATGTCATTGTTTTTGACAGGCAGTAAAAAATGCCCTATACGGGAATGGCACGGCCCCCTTTTATAAAGGAGTGTTGAAGTGTGGTCCTGATGACACTAGTCTGTCAGACTGCGAGATAATCTCCAAAACCACGGCTTGTGGAGCTGCTGCCGGCATCATCTGCTTCAACAATGTTGAAGACGGTAAGTCAGCAGACACACCAGGCAGACACACTAAGCAACCGGTTAGTCTAGAATTTCAGTTTCAGTGGTACAGTTAATAAACAGTGCATCAGATTCAAAGGAAGTAATAACAATAATGACCATTTGTGGCAATTAATCTAAAAAAAAAAAAACAGTAACGAAAATGCGTAGACCAGGACCAAACAGCACCAACACCATACATTTGCCAACCCATGCACTAATTACGTACACGCGCACACACAAACGTACACACATGCACGCACGCACACAAATGTACGCACGCACGCACGCACACACACACAAATGTACGCACGCACGCACGCACAACACACACACACACACACACACACACACACACACACACACACACACACACACACACACACACAGAGCATGGCAACGGGAGAGAAGTGATGAAAGGGATGTTTGTCGAGACGTGAAGAGAGTAGTTTTTAGAGAAAACTTGAGCGATGACGGAGAATCAGGACTGCTAAGTGAGGGCGGAAGTTTTTCCATGCAATGATTAAAAGTAAAATAATGATACTGCTCATTACTTTTGTATGGCTCAAATTCTCTATGTACCTTGTCAAAGCATGCTCGATGCACCCACAGAGCAGAAATAACTATACATGTATTTTCGACAAACAACCGTACAAAGAAAGTAGCAGGAAACT
>JAPXFY010000018.1:24532188-24539688 GCA_030674185.1 Monoplex corrugatus | reverse complement strand
TGTCTCTCTCTGATAACGACGACGATGATAGATAATGGTCAATGACAGCACTGCACTGATGAGTGTTGCTTTTATCTCCCGTCTTACCTCTTAATCTAAAGCAGACGAAAGATAACAATCAGAAAGCAGTGTGAAAATTAGATCTAGACATGCACACCCAATCGGTCGTATGTATATATGCATGCACGGTCATGCGTCCTAACGTGCAATACATCAACAATATACATGTTTGCACTAAACAAAATGATTTCCACAGGTATAGGGTGGACAGGTTATATGCCATGCAATTGTCATTGATATGTACAAATGCATGTTACATGCAGTTATACTCTGATTTAAACTGAAGACACTGTCATTATCGTGTCCGACGAATGATGACATCATTGTCAAATGGGGTATGGTGTTAATATGATGATGATGACGATGATGACGACGACGACGACGATGATGATGATGATAATGATCGATGATGACGATGATGATGATGGTGGGTGGTGACGATCCTCATGATGATGAAGACGATGATGCTGATGTTTCAGTACTGAATATGAGGCTGACAGATGGGGTCAAGAAGGGCAAGGTCATTACAGGTCGCCTGCAGGTACAACTGGCAGACTTGGGCCGGGGGTTTGTGTGCGCTGATGACTTCAATCAGTTCGCCGCTGACGTGGCCTGTCGTTTTATGGGATATAAGCACGGAGAGGTAAGGTCTTAGTAGTGATTTTCATTTTTTTTCATATAATGACATGTACATTTCAGGTAGGTACACGTCAGACTTCAGTCAGAAGGTCCTGGGTTCGATTCGCCCGGACACCTCTGCCTGTTGGGTAAAGGGTGGGGATTTTTCTGATCTTCCAGGTTAACATGTAGGCAGACCTACCGGTGCCTGAACCCCCTTCGTGTTTACATGCATACAGAATTCAAAAATGCACATAAAAACTACTGCTAGCAAAATCCCTGGGAGTTTCTTGCAATTTAGATATTCAGTTACAACTTAGAATTTATCGTTCTGAGAATTGTCAGTATATTTCGCCCTTACATGAAGCCACGCTGGTCCATATTTACCAGTTTAAGCAAAACTATATTGAATCTGTTAGCCATGATTTTGGCTAATATTTTATAATCAGTATTTAATAGGGATGTTGGTCTCCAGTTGGCGAGGTTATCTGGTGTCAGATGTTTCTTTATGTAACAGGAGTGTTATTCCTCTCTGTCAGGCCCCTGAGAGGTGTCCTACTAAGGAGTAGGTATATGAGTCGATTATGTGTTATTGAGGTTGGGCCAGAACATTTTACAGAATTCTATAGTCAGGCTGTCATATCCTGGTGCCGACCCGTTTTTCATAATTTTTAGTGCTTCGGCAACTTCATCTTAACTTAGTCTGCCTTCGCTCAGCCTTTGTTCATCCCTCTGTACAGTAGGATGTAAGGAATCAGGGCCTAGGAAGTCTGTTATGTACGTGTTACGTCGTTCTGTAGGCTGTCTTCTTTGCACAGTATTTTAAAGTAGTGGGCCTGCTCTGTTATTATATCTGTTTGGTCTGTTACTTCTTCTGTGACATTGGTAGTAATTGTGTTGTTTGTGGCTTTAGTTGTTTTTCCACTCCAAGGAAATATTTTGAGTTTTTCTCTGTTAGTTTTTTATGTGGCCCAGTTAGCTCAGGTGGTGTGAGCGTCATTGTGATAAAACAGGAGTTGTAGGTGCAGCCCTCCAGTGGGTCACAGGATGTTTTTTATGTGCGGACATTAGCTCACTGGGTGAGAACACCATGCTGATATTGCACAGATTGTGGGATCCATCCCCATGTTGGCCACATAACTATCACACGGGCTGGTTACTTCTTTTGATGGGGGCGTGCACTCAACATCTGATGCCTCCAGTTTAATCCCAGCCTGAAACGTTAAAAAAGTGGCCTGTTGGCTGCCCATGTTGATGCTTCCATCATTTTCGTGGTGTCAACTTTGTGTTTCATGGGTCTTCCCCTCTGTTCATGTCAAGCCTTGTTAGCACGTGGGGCTTTGAGCAGGCCCAGATAATTGCTGAGGTTGGATTGGGGGTGGAGGGCGTATGGAATTGTCAGAGTGCGATGAATTCCTCTAGAGCAAACTCCAGACACGTGTACTTACTGCTGCTTTCTATACGGTTGTCAGAGGCTTGGACACAACCACTACACGGCGGACTCCTTAAAGAACCTCTTCAGAGACGTCCTTCCTGTTGCAATTTTCCAGTTTTTACAAGAGATCGATAGATTTCATCTGATATGATTTTACGTCCAAGTATGGTTTTCTTTAATTGCATTTTATTCTTGCAATGTTAACGGTGAGCATAGTTTTTAACTGTTGTCTTTTATCTTAACCGGGTTGTCGTTTTTGACGTGGTGTTAGCCCTGATATGGCTCTAGTAGTCGGCTGGGCCAAAAGCAGTGTGGACTTGAACTTGTCAGAGGCCTTTCCTAGTCTCGATGGTCAGACCACTAGGCGATAGAGCTGCTCACAGTATGCACAGGAGTGGTTTAAATATTACTCAGGGAAAATGTGATGGTACATAACACGATACTAGGTACAGAACAACAGCCAGCAAAGCTTAGGCATACACACGAAACAAACAAACATTACAGCACATACACTACAGGACACAAACATTACAGCACATATACTACAGGACACAAACATTACAGCACATACACTACAGGACACAAACATTACAGCACATATACTACAGGACACAAACATTACAGCACATACACTACAGCACACAAACATTACAGCACATACACTACAGGACACAAACATTACAGCACATACACTACAGGACACAAACATTACAGCACATATACTACAGGACACAAACATTACAGCACATATACTACAGGACACAAACATTACAGCACATACACTACAGGACACAAACATTACAGCACATACACTACAGGACACAAACATTACAGCACATACACTACAGGACACAAACATTACAGCACATACACTACAGGACACAAACATTACAGCACATATGCTACAGGACACAAACATTACAGCACATACACTACAGGACACAAACATTACAGCACATATACTACAGGACACAAACATTACAGCACATACACTACAGGACACAAACATTACAGCACATACACTACAGGACACAAACATTACAGCACATATGCTACAGGACACAAACATTACAGCACATACACTACAGGACACAAACATTACAGCACATATGCTACAGGACACAAACATTACAGCACATACACTACAGGACACAAACATTACAGCACATACACTACAGGACACAAACATTACAGCACATATACTACAGGACACAAACATTACAGCACATACACTACAGGACACAAACATTACAGCACATACACTACAGGACACAAACATTACAGCACATACACTACAGGACACGAACATTACAGCACATACACTACAGGACACAAACATTACAGGACGTCTCTGGAGAGGTTGTTTAAAGAGTCCGCCGTGTAGTGCTTGTGTCCAAGTCTCTGACAACCGTGTAAGAAGCAGCAGTAAGTACATGTGTAATATTACAGCACATCGGCAAAGGAGAAAACGACCAAGCCCACACACACATGCACAATGTGTCATAACCAACATAGCGGGTAAAGACACAGTGACAAGAACACACAAAGGCAGTCACAATTCAGTACGGTAAAACAAGCAATATTATGAAGTGACCTAAATGATTTGAAATCACTGTGCGCCAGACTTACAGAAAAAACAACTGTTCAGGAGACAGCATACCGTTTGTCTGCAGTTTGGACTTTGGTCAAGAGGGATTCATCGCGTTCGGACGGTTCCATATGCGCTTCACTCATATCTACCACCTGGCAGAGTCCCTGAGCCTGCGTAAAACCCTATGCGCTGGTAAAGTCTTGAAATAAGGGAGGAGAAGGATCTATGAAACAGTAAGCTGATATCAGAATGATGGAAACATTAAGACGGGCAGTGAGCACGTCAGTTTTTACATGTAATGTTGAGGCCTGGAATTGCATTGGAGATATCATGGGTCCACGGTTCTTGAAAAGAAACATCCAGCACGTGTGTAACTTAGTAACCTAGCATTATGTCCTACAACCAATGACCCTTGTACACAAAGTTGCTTGCAGTGTTGTATTAAACTTTAATGATCATATCTTGCAAAGAAAAACAAA
The DNA here is from genome assembly GCA_030674185.1 of Monoplex corrugatus. NCBI lineage: Eukaryota > Metazoa > Mollusca > Gastropoda > Littorinimorpha > Ranellidae > Monoplex > Monoplex corrugatus. Next base: position 24,535,505 of record JAPXFY010000018.1, on the reverse strand, counting down.
ACAAAACAAATTCATATTGGAACCAGAAAAACACGAAAATAGAATCAGAACGCGTATTTAATACAACAAGACAAGACAGTTGCAAATTTTCGGCCAACTGGCCTTTGTCAAGCGTGAATGTAAGATCACAAACACACACCAAGTACAAAATTATGAGAAAAAGAAGAGTCCCACTGGACGAGGCAGCAGGGAAGTTTCTGTCTTTTTCTTATGATTTTGTATTTGGTGTTTGTGATCTTACATTCACTCTTGACAAAGGCCAGTTGGCCGAAAAGTTGCGCCTGTCCTGTCTTGTTGTATTAAACACGCGTTCTGATTCTGTTTTCGTGTTTTTCTGGTTCTGTTTGCTTGAACGCGGGCAGTCACACTTGTTTTGAAATTCATATTAATTAGCATATTTTCAATTTCTCACACAAACACACACACACACACATAACACACACACACACACACACATATATACATAGTCACATACACACACATACACACACACATAGACACACAGATGTACATACACGTAGACCACACACACACACCCACACACACACACCCACACACACACACACACACACAATCCTGTTCACATGGACACACACACACTTTCTCTCTCTCTCTTCTCTCTCTTCTCTCTCTCTCTCTCTCTCTCTGTCTCTCTCTCTCTCTCTCTCTCTCTCTCTCTCTCTCTCTCTCTCTCTCTCTCTCTCCTGTCCTTCCATACCCCCTCTCCAGTCGGTATCATACACTTGTTTTGAAGTTCTCATGATATTGTTGACAATGTATGTTTGTGTGTGTGTGTGTGTGCGCGCGCGCGCGCGTGTGTGTGTGTGTGTATGTGTGTGTGTTTGGGCACACGCCCCTGCATGCATATGTTGTGTTCGCTCGTGCATTTGGACCAAACAGCAAGTAGCTGCCATAACGGGAGAGAGCGAGGTGTTACCAGAGAAGTTCCGGATGGCCGGTGTGATATGTTCGTCTGATACAGACCCCAGCTTGCTGGCCTGTCAACATCGCATTGTGTCAGCCAGCACCTGCCCTGGTCAACTACAGGTCACAGCTCTCCGTTGTATCAATGCAACGGGTGAGATGAATGAATGAATGAGTGAGATACCGACTGAATGCGTGAATGAATGGCCGAACCAACGAATGAATGAAAGAACAAGAACAAATGTTATTTACCAGGGTATGAAATAAAGCAAAATGTGTGCCTTTTTACATCCAGCCCTCGCCCAAAGAGGGTCTTCATCACACTACACATAAATTATACCTTAGATAACATAGATACTCCAACATGGAATCATTACACTTTCAGTCAAAGACATACATTTGAGACGAATGAGAGAGAGAGAGAGCAACAAAAACAAGAGCAAAGGATCAAAAATAAGCAAAATGTGTCCTTTACAACCGGCCCTTGTTCAAAGAGAGTGTTACATCACACTTCACCTAACTTATACCTTAGATAAGATAGATATTATCAGTCAAAGAACGAACCGGCCAACGCAATGGACATACCAAAGAATGAATGAACCAGACAGTGAAATAATGAACCATCAAACAAAGCGAATGATATGAACGAGCGAGCTAACGAATGACATGAATGGATGAGGGAACCAATAACATGAATAAACGATCCAACAAATGAATGGATGAGCAAATAAATGAATGGACGAGCGAGTGAATGAATGAATGAGTCAGTGAACGAATGAAGAGCAAACAAATGAATGAATGGACGAGGCAACGATTGATGAACATGTGAACAGACAACACGAATGAACAAGCAACGAATGAACGAAGGAGCCAAACGGATGAATCAACGAGGCAACGTATGATGAGCGAGTGAACAATTGACATGAATAGACGAACTAGCCAACGAATGACTGAACGAGTGAACGAAGGAATGAAAGAGCTAGTGACTGAACGGACGAGCCAACGAAGGAATGAATTAGAGAGAATACTCCATACAAGCACATGAGCTGACACACAAGGCTAAGAACCATGCCAGAACATGAGCTGACACATAAGGCTAAGAACCATGCCAGAACAAGAGCTGACACACAAGGCTAAGAACCATGCCAAAACATGAGCAGACACACAAGGCTAAGAACCATGCCAGAACAAGAGCTGACACACAGGCTAAGAACCATGCCAAACATGAGCAACACACCAGGCTAAGAACCATGCCAGAACAAGAGCTGACACACAAGGCTAAGAACCATGCCAGAACATGAGCAGACACACAAAGCTGAGACTATGCCAGAACAAGAGCTGACACACAAAGCTGAGAACCATGCCAGAACAAGAGCTGACACACAAGGCTAAGAACCATGCCAGAACAAGAGCTGACACACAAGGCTGAGAACCATGCCAGAACAAGAGCTGACACACAAGGCTGAAACCATGCCAGAACAAGAGCTGACACGCAAAGCTGAGAACCATGCCAGAACAAGAGCTGACACACAAGGCTAAGAAGCATGCCAGCACAGAACCAGGAAGACAAGGACTTCCTTCTGACAGAAAGAGAAAGGACGCCCAGTCCGTGAAGTTGAAGAGTTTTCATCTCCCTGTAAACCCTTGTCATCTCGCTGTGAACCCTTGTCATGCAGGACCAAAAACAGGCAGAGAAACCGAGACAAACGATCACCGCCTCCAAGTCTGGCTGTGATAAGATTTGAAATAATTCAACATCAGTGAAACATAAAGTTCAAAGTGTTAAAGAAAAAGAAAAAAGAATTCCCGTACAAAACACAGCGCTACATGACAGGCGTGATGGTTAAGTGGGTAAGACGCGGGTTTTTAGTTGAAAGGTCTGGGGTTCGATCTGGCCTGGTACCTTCTGCTTGGTGGTAAAGGATGGAGATTTTTCCCATGTCCCAAGTAAATATGTGTGCTGATCCTATCGGTGCGTAGATCCCTTTCGCGGACATATACACACAGAACATTAACTTATACCGTGGGAAGCTTGTGCTTGGTGCCAGTGAGCATTGCTTCAGTCTTATTTCCAGTCAACTGTAGTTTATTCTGTACATCCAGTTGTGGATCTCAAGATATCAGTTAGAAGCTTCGGAAAGAAAGAGCTCAAAGATTTTTAGAAGAAGCACTGTTGTAGAGCTGTGGGTCGTCAGCATAAAAATAATATTTGATGTTGTGCTGACTGACGACATTGGCAAGTGGTGAGGTGTTTGTGAAGAGAACTGGCCCAAGTCTGTACAGAGCCTTGGAAGACCCCATAGACAAGTTTAACTGATGCTTGGACTAAAATCATTTATCATGACTGATTGAAAACGATTGGACAAGTATGACAAAACACTAAGAAAGAGCAC
>JAPXFY010000018.1:24479688-24527188 GCA_030674185.1 Monoplex corrugatus | reverse complement strand
TGCTTTTGTTGTTATAAATAGTGTTGTAATTGTCACACCTCCCTTTAAGAAAATGCAAGAGAGTGAATTGGGTTCAAAGTAACTCCTTGTGGGCAGGTAAAGTACACCTGTTTCCTTCGGTAAAGAAATGACACATTGTGTAAATAAATATATCAGATTACTATTACATATCATTTGCATGCAGTCAAAAGAGCACCTTTTATATGTGTCTTTTCTTTGCTCCTTTCTTTCGAATTTTTCTGTGTGGAGAAGGCAGTGTATATTGTTCTTTTTTCATTCTTCTTTCTCACCCCTCAGCCCATCCCAAGCATTGCTGATGATTGATTATACATTGTATACGTTCCCGTCATCTGTCTGTCGTCCTATACTAGCATCTTTAGCTTTATCTTATGGAGTATTGTATGTCTTTCTTATGTCGACAGAATTGCACGCCCGCTTGGTTCGTGGTGATGAAGTGACCTATGGGGGCGTGGGGCGTGTGCAAGTGCAAAACAAGGGGTTCTGGGGTGACGTGTGCCTTGACCCTTTCTCAGACTTCACCAACAAGGAAGCCACGGTGGCCTGCCGAATGCTGGGCAATAATTACAAAGGGGGTGAGGTGGTGGGCTACGGGTCTGGTGGGACGAGGATGTGGGACAGTCCACAGCTGTCTTCTCGGAGACCTGTGTGGATCTCTTCCGTCAAGTGTAATGGTAATGAGAGTTCCCTACTAGACTGCAACGTCCAGAACTGGGGCATCGGCAGCTCGAACTGTTGGGAGAGTTTCGTTGTCTGCTACAGCACAGGTAAGTGATTGGATCTTGGTGTTGGTGGTGATGGTGATGGTGCTGGTGTTTGTTGTTCCTTATGGTGACTATCTTCTTCTCTGATGAGATGTGGCACTCACTTTTCTGGTGGTACAGGATAGTGTCAACGCTCGATTAATTCCATAAGCACTGATGCCACAGATGCCATACGGTAGAAAAGGAACCAAACTGATCATGGTAAAGAAGAAATCGTGTTGTTCTTCGCTTTGTATGTATGTATGTATGTATGTATGTATGTATGTATGTATGTATGTATGTATGTATGTGTATATAGATATATATGGTTTCCCTTTGAATGTGAATCTCAACAGTCTCATGAATAAATCTCCTTTTCAGGAGCTTCCATAAGGCCGGAAAGGGAGTAGTCCAGAAAGATTTCTAATGTTTCCATTAGGCTACTTGCAAAGGAGTTCATATTAGTTTGTACTGTTCTTTTCAGTTTGATATGTTTTCTTGTTTTCTTTTCTCGTTCAAAGTCGTCAGGTCATATTTGACTGGAGTTGTTGGCTGCTCACTTATTCTTGTTTTCTTCCACATTTCAAATGTTAAGTCATATGTATACATATATATGTCTATCTATCTATCTATCTATCTATCTATCTATATATATATATATATATATATATATATATATATATATATATATATATATATATATATATATATATATATATATACATACAGGGGGTGCAAAAGTAGGTATACAGTTATGAAAAAAGAAAACACTACAATACTCATTGCATTTATTATACGAACAAATGAATATTGCATATACATGTAATAACAAGCACATCCTTAATCCCTCAGATACTCAAACTGCTTGCCGTCGGTATTCACACACTCCTCTAATCGAGAGCAGACTTAGGCATTATAATAATTATGTGATACTTACTGTATACCTACTTTTGCACCCCCCTGTACATATATATATATATATATATATATATATATATATATATATATATATATATGTATATTACTGTACCACCAAATAATTTCATTGGGCATTAAAAATGGATAAATGAAAGTTTATTTTGGCGTTATACTGTTCAGTTTTGAATTTCACGTTTAATAGTTTTTGGAAAGTAAGTAAATTCGGTACACGTTTATCAATCTTGCATTTATAGATAAAATGAATTTGAAAGCATTATAATAAAATGAAATATTTATCTGGTTTTACACTTTGATCAACACCTAACAGTACAAGGTTCCGTGCGTGTGTGCGTACTTCGTACATACATACATACATACATACATACATACATACATACATACATACATACATACATACATACATACATACATACAATCATACATACATGCATGCATGCATGCATGCATGCATACATACATACATACATACATACATACATACATACATACATACATGCATACATACATACATACATACATACATGTACATACATACATACATACATGTACATACATACATACACACACACAAAAACACATACACACACATATATATATATGCGCTAGTGGGGTCTTGGTTCTGCCTCACGTATGGTTTGTTTCACATTGACATTATGGACACTCTGCGACTACGTACAATTCACTTTGTGCCCATGTGTTTCTGTACACAGAGTTGAAGCTGAGTATGGCCGTGTCTGGCCAGTCTTATGGCCGTCTGCAGGTGGTACGTGATGGACTGACAGGTGGTGTTTGTGCTGAACACTTCGAGGATGTGGATGCTGGTGTCGCCTGCAGGACCCTGGGCTATGTTGGTGGCACGGTGAGTAGTAATTATGATAGCCACAATTGTCATCATAATATCAACAGCTGTCATCATAATATCAACAATTGGTATCATAATGTCAACAATTCACATCGTAATACTAGCAGTTATCATAATATCAATTAATGCCATAATATCAGCAGTTATCATAACAACACTCACAGTGTTGCATTTTCGTCAGTCGTGGATTCTTCGACGTAGGGGCCTACATATGAAGGAAGACCAAGATAAAGAAATAATTAAAATAACCAAAACATGTGACTGCCCGCGTTCAAGGAAACAGGAACCAGAAAAAATACGGAACAAAAATAAGAACACATATCTAATACCAGAAGACAAAACAGGCACAACTTTTCGGCCAACTGGCCTTTGTCAAGCGTAAGGTCACAAACAAACAAACACCAGATACAGAAATTTGGAGAAAAAGACTGAAACTTCCCTCCTGCTCCGTCCAGTGTGAGAAAAGGAATAAACTGACTAAAAAGTACAACAGTCGTTTTCGTTGATGTTGACAACAACGTTGTTGTTATCTCTTAGTGTGCGCACATGGTTGTGTGTGTGCGCGCGCGCGAGTGTGTGTGTGTGCGTATGTGTGTGTTTGTGTATGTGCGTGTGTGTTTGCATGCATGTGACTATGTATGTGTACGTATGCTACACGTGTGCACGTATGTTCATGCATGTATAAGAGTGTGCGTATGTATGTGTGTATGATATGTGTGAGTGTGTGTGTTTGCTTACACATTTCTTTGTGTATTTGTGTGTTCTTGCATGCACTATGGAAGTTCTTTCTTCAGTGTGTGTTCACACAAATAAGCAGTTTCAGAACTCCCTCAAAGAAAAATGTGTAAGTACATGCACGTGTCAGTACACGTGTGTGTGTGTGTGTGTGTGTGTGTGTGTGTGTGTGTGTGTGTGTGTGTGTGTGTGTGTGTGTGTGTGTGTGTGTGTGTTCTCTATTTAGCATGGATTTTATCAGCTTCTGTGTCTCTGTGCGTATGTAAGAGACAGACAGACACAGAGAGAGGAAAGAGAGAGAGAGAATTGCATGTGTTTATATGTTTACATACATACACATATGTGCGTGTGGGTTTTTTGTTTGTTTGTTTGTGATTTTTTTGTGATTGTGTGTGTCAGAGGATGTGTGTGTGTGTATTGAAATGCATGTGTGCATGTAGGTGTGCATATTTGCTTGTGTTGTGCATCCTCGTGTGCGTGTTTAAACACGTTTGTACGAATATATGGCTGTAATCATTTACGCGTGTGTGTCTACACGCGCGAGCGCGTGTGTGTGTTTATGTATGCGCGAGTGCGTGCGTTTGTTTGTGTGTTTGTGTGTGTGTATGCGTGTGTATATGTGCGTGTGTATATGTGTTTGTGTATACGAATGTGTGTGTGTTTGTGTGTGTGTTTGTGTATGTGTGTGTGTGTGTGTGTGTGTGTGTATGTGTGTGTGCAGATGTTGAAGGAAGAGTCAGCCAGCACAGTACAGAGGCCGGCGTACCTGAGCAATGTACAGTGTAGGGGAGACGAACACAATCTGTTTCGCTGTGACGTCGCCTGGAACAGCGCCCCGTCCTGTGGGGATCCCGTCAAACAGGTCGCTGTCTCCTGCTTCAATGACAGTGAGTGAGGGCAGGATACACTGTGCCTTGAAGCCTTTCACTCCTCACCCTGACTACCAGCTGCAAAATCTTCATCCAATCACTACTACTATTACTACTACTACTTCTACTACTACTACTACTGCTGCTGCTGCTTCTACTACTACTATTACTACTACTACTAGTACTACTACTGCTGCTGCTACTACTACTGCTGCTGCTACTACTACTACTACTACTACTACTACTGCTGCTGCTGCTGCTGCTGCTGCTACTGCTGCGTGCTGCTGCTGCTTCTAAGAATAATGATCATAATTGCTGAATATGTTACATATTTCTTGATAGAGAGACTAGCGGAGAACTCATTGCTCAAAATGTCTTATATTTAAGGTCATCATCATCATCAGTTGCCTTGCTGCATGGCGTTGGCGATTATGGACTTCCATCTGTCTCTATCACTTGTTGCCTCAAGCATCTCTTCCACCCTCCTTGTCCCCAGCCACTCTGCAAGTCCGTCTAGTATCTTCTCTCTGGGTCTACCCAGTGTTCTCTTTCCCTCCAGCTTTCCCGTTGTGACCAGGTGCTCCAAATCCCCTTTCCTCATAAAATGACCTATAAACGTTGCCTATCTTTTCCTAATCTTCCTTATGAATGATCTGCCTGTGTCTGCCTCCATCAAGACTGTCTCGTTTGTTTTCTTCGCTGTCAATGGAACTCTCAACATTCTTCTTAGAAACCACATCTCGACATAGTGACTTAAATGGCTTACTGTGTGTACTCTGGTGTAATTTGGTGTATTAGATCAATACTAACACAGGTCTTGAAACTCGTTGGTGTTTGAGAACATTTCTGGAAACGTTCAGCATTTTGTTCCATTGTAATCCGACAGCAATCTGTTGTATTTCGAGTGCATGTAGTGCCTTGGGTTATTCTAGTGCTAAAGATACTTAGCAGTGACGGTGTGTGTGTATGTGTGTGTGTGTATGTGTGTGTGTGCTTGTGTGTGCTTGTGTGTGTGTGTGCGTTGTGTCTGTGTGTCTGTCTGTGTGTGTGTTTCAGTTGAATTGAAGTTTGGACAGAACCGGATGAACGGAATGGTAGTGGTGCACAACCAGACAACACGGGCAGTGGTGGGCAAAATCTGCTCCCCGAACTTCAAGGATTCGTCAGCCAAGGTGGTGTGTCGTCAGCTGGGATACCAGGATGTAAGTCCCACTTGCCTTCCAAGCCGGTCCCAAAACCAGTATACTTGTTCTTTAGGAGTTGAAGGGAGGGGGGAGGGACTGTTAACACAGTGGCTGACAGAATCCTCCATTTCTGTCTTCGGGGTGCAGATGGGAAAGGCTACCTCCAGCTCAGTAGTTGGATGACCGTTCCCCCACCCAGCGGATGATGATGGTTGACCTTCAGATAGAAAGGCTGACTGAAATAAGCCAGGCTTGCCTGCACGAAAGAGCAGTTACGGACAGACTGGCGATAGTTTCTGTTAGGATAGAGCAGAGTGGCTTTTGGCGTGGCCATACATAGAAAATACCCCGTGTGTCCTGTGACTGAGCTGTCAGGTAGAAAAGCGCTGGCTAAAGCCATAGCCTCCTGTGATCACAGGGTAAATCTTATGGCAGCCACTACACAAAACCTAGGGAAGACAGCCACTTAGGGAAAATGCATGCTTAAGCACTGGAACAGAGAATTAGACCTATCGTACAACCCCAACTGAGTGAGGCACGGTTCGGATTTAGGAACGGAAGAGCATGTACAGATGCAATCTTCACCCTGAGACTGATGTCTAATTTTCCACTTTTTACAAGAGATCGGTAGATTTCACCCGATATGATTTTACGACTGTTTTTCTTTAATTGCATTTTTGACTTGCTGGATTAATGGAGAGCATGGTTTTAAACTGTTGTCTTTTATCTTAACCGGGTTGTCGTTTTTGACGTGGTGTTAGCCCTGACATGGCTGTAGTAGTCGGCTGGGCTATAAGCAGTATGAACTTAACTTGAGGCAGATGTCTGAAAAGACCACTGACTATGACCAAGAACTAAAGATGGTGTTTGTTGACCGAGGGAAAGCTTTCGACAGAGTAGAAAGAAATTTGCTGTGGGCAGTTCTAGAGACCTACGACATTCAAGGACAGTTATTAGAGAATGTTATGACGTTGTACCAACATAATCGAAGCGCAGTGAGAACACCAGACGGCTTCAGTGATTGGTTTGATGTAAAAACAGGAGTGCACCAAGGTTGTGTTTTGTCCCCTCTGTTGATCATTATTTACATGGACAGGATCACGAAAAGACGCAAATCTAAATCTTGAAGACCAGAATCTCCTTATATTTTCTTGAGCAATTCGTTTATCCACTGCCGGCCTGCTAAACCAGTCACAGCTTCACCAGTGCCCCGTTGGCCAGCATTACCTGTTTCCACCTCCCACGACGAGGACGAGGAGTTGGGCTTTGGGAGGCAGAACACCCCAATGCTTTATCAGTGCCACACATGGACACTTAACCAAAGACAAAAAAGAAAAAAAACAGAAATAACACCCCAGCATTCCCACCAGCACTAAGGTGAAACTCATCAACACCATTTTTCTACCAACGCTGACATACCAGTGCCAGACATGGTCCCTAACTAAAGTCCTCGAGAGAAAACTGGTCACCTGTGAAATGAAATGCCTGAGGAAAGCAGTAAACAAGACAAGGCGGGACGAGATCAGAAATGAGGTGATACGAGACATGGTAGGAGCAACACCAATCCTACAACACATCGAACATATGAGGATCAAGTGGTTCGGACACCTCACACGTATGCCCCTAAACCAACCAGCTCTTCGGGCATACAACACCAGATACTCTGGCTGGAGAGCCAGAGGAAGACCAAGACGACGATGGAGCGACTCCGTGGCAGACACCCTCAGAGCTCACGAGATGTCCCTTCTCCAGGCCACCCTCTTGCTGCTGACAGACGACTGTATCTCCCCGCGACGCCCACCGGTACAAGCGGAAGGAAAAAGTAAAGTAAAGTAAGTAAGAAGACCAGAATGAATTGTTATTTCCTGATGACCAATACCTTATTGATGACGATGAAGAAGAGTTATAATAATAATAATAATAATGAAGCATTTGTATAGCGCACTCCTCCAACAAGATGCCAGAGCTCTGTGCACTTAACAGACGTTATCATAAGCAGCAATCCATGATAGACAAGCAACAGTGATGTACAAATCAAGTCAAAATTAAAAATAGTGATAGATAACACATTGGTAACTTGTTATAAAAAACCTAAGCAACATTTACAGTTACAGGAACATCTCAGTAACTTAAATGCAAGCTGTGAAGATTATACATGAAAGTCATCGTGTACAAAACGGAGGTTATGAAGGTGAGCAGAAGCCCAGACAAGCTGGAATGACAGGTCAACAACATGGAACTAAACCCAGTTAAAGAAGTCAAACATTTAGAAAGCATCTGCACACAGAATGGCAGCAGGGACAGGTAAATTGAAACAAGAATCCAGAAAGCAAATGTAGTGACTTATCAGCTGGCCCTTGTGTTATCAACCCGCACATACCTATGGAGACAAAGCGTCAACTAATAGGATCTGTTTTTATACCAATGCTTTATCAGTGCCACACATGGACACTTAACCAAAGACAAAAAAGAAAAAAAAAAACAGCTTGCGAGATGAGGTGTCTCAGAAAGACAATGAATGTTACACGTCGAAAGTGAACACTGCTTGCTATTCTTGGGTGAGCTTTCGCCGAGTGCGGGCTCTGCTTCTTTCCCCTGCTCTCGTTGTTGATGTGTGTATGTGTGTGTGTGTGTGTGTGTGTGTGTGTGTGTGTGTGTGTGTGTGTGTGTGTGTGTGTTTGTGTTTGTGTGCTTGTGTGTGTGTGTTTGTTTGTGTATGTATGTGTGTGTATGTATGTGTGTGTGTGTGTGTGTGTGTGTGTGTGTGTGTGCGTATGTGTATGTGTATATATATTTGTGTGTGTGTGTGTGTCCATTTATGTGTAGGTGTGTAGGTGTGTATATATATTTTGTGTGTGTGTGTGTGTGTGTGTGTGTTTTGTGTGTGTGTGTTCCCGACAATGTTGGACAGAATCAGGTACCTATTCACAGTTGTGTGGACTGGATCTGTGTATTCAATGAATCTGATCTCTGATTCATTTGGCAGCTACACTTCACCCGGGCTTTGAGAAATGTTTGCAGTGTCCACTATGCTTTACATATATATTCTGTTGACAAGCCGCTTGAGTTTCCTATTACCCATAAACACAGCACTTATCTCTGAGTTTCCTACTACCCATAAATACAGCACTTATCACTGAGTTTCCTACTACCCATAAATACAGCACTTATCTCTGAGTTTCCTACTACCCATAAATACAGCACTTATCTCTGAGTTTCCTACTACCCATAAATACAGCACTTATCTCTGAGTTTCCTACTACCCATAAACACAACACTTATCTCTGAGTTTCCTACTACCCATGAACGCAGCACTTATCTTTTTGAGTTTCCTACTACCCATAAATACAGCACTTATCACTGAGTTTCCTACTACCCATAAATACAGCACTTATCTCTGAGTTTCCTACTACCCATAAACACAGCACTTATCTCTGAGTTTCCTACTACCCATGAACGCAGCACTTATCTCTGAGTTTCCTACTACCCATGAATACAGCACTTATCTGTGAGTTTCCTACTACCCATAAACGCAGCACTTATCTCTTTGAGTTTCCTACTACCCATAAACACAGCACTTATGAAGAAACGATAAACGATACATTTAATGGAGAACTGATAATAGCAGAGCTAAGCGAACTAACAAACGCTGCGTTTAACGAAGAACCAGTAAAGGGCGCACTTACTGAACATCCTATAAATGCTACAGTTGACGAAAGAATGGTAAGTGTGGCACTTGTTGAAAAACTGTTAAAAACTGTCCTGGATGAAGAACGATAACTCTGTGCTTATGAAGATGATTAATGCTGCTGTTAATGAAGAACCGATAACAGCTGCACTTGATGAAGAATTGATGAATGATGCTTTTGATACACATGGGGCAGTCTTCTTGTCACATTAATGACCATGCTGTGTGCAGGGATACGCGCTTCCCGCTGGAGTGTTCGGGTCAGAAGGGCGGGGGTATCACACTGTGGCCAAGAAGTACGAGGGTCTGCAGTGTGTGGGCAACGAGTCGTCCATCGACGAGTGTGCCACCTCCTCACAATCTTTTGCTTGTGGTTTTGCAACAGATAACTATGTCTCTGTGTCCTGCTTCGACCAAGACACCAGCCCAGGTGTGTCCGTTTCTCCAGACCTCACGTGCGCGTATGGTTTATGTGCAGGTTTATAGCGTTTGCCGTGATTATTTTACACCTTTCTCTGTGATATTATTATGGCTTCTGTGCTGTTTGTGTATACAGCACTGTGATGCCATCGTGAGAACACTGAAATTAAAACTGAAGCTGTCCCCCCATGGGGATGCCAGGGGCACTTTCGGTATAAACAGCATCCCCACCTTCTAGAAATTCTGTGCTAGAGATTTTCTCTTTTCTGTCACTCTCTTTGTGCCTGGCCTTTTCCCTTTGCTTTTTGTCCTTTCTTTCTATCATTTTCTGCCTGGCTGGTCCATTCACCTGTATGTGTTGGATAAAGTCTCACATACTTTCTTTAGGATTGATAAGTGGGGATATATATTAAGTGTATTTTTGACTCTAAGGAAATGTGATGTGCGGAAGCAGTTTTAAGTATTTTAGGCCCGTTTGTATGTGTTTAGTGTCCATGGTTAAGCCAACATTTGTATTCAGATGTGTTTTTAAGACCTTGGTGGTAAGTTGGATAGAAGGGGTCAAAGGCTGGGGCATATCCTTACATTATGTGCGCGAATTTAGTGATATGTGTACTTTATTTTCGTTTCCAGGTTGTTGTTTGTTTGTTTGTTTTTTTCATGATCTTCTGTAAAGTATGGTGTACTTTTTGAGATGGTTATAGCTCTGATATGGCTGTGCACAACCTGTTGGGTTTTAAGCAACAACAAAACCAAACATTGAAGCTGGGGGGGGGGTGGAGTTTGGAGTGGGTGGAGTAGGTGAGTAGGTGGAGTGGGTGGGTGGGTGGAGTAGGGATTCGGCCTCTCGGTCACAACTCCTGTAGAGACGCCAGAAGCTCTTTCAATATAAAATGGCCGCCCACCTTTTGAAACTTATGTTGAAAAAGTGTCCTTACTTCCGTCACTCTATTTTTTCTGCTTTTATTGTTTCTTTGTGATGCCGTTTGGTGGTTTTGTTTTGTTTGGTGGTTTGTTTTGTTTGCTTGTTTTGTTTGTTGTTTTGTTTTGTTTGCTTGTTTGTTTAATATTATCCCTTATCAGTACCAATATTCACCTTACAGTTTTGATGAAAAGTTTTGATATTACACGTTTTGACTCCTGTGTCACCGAAAATGAGTATGCAGAATAGGCAACAGTGATCTGTGTGCACAGTGTAAGCCAGACCATTGGATAAGCGTACTGACAGTCATCAGTGACAACAGTGGTGCTCCAGCACAGCAGAAAAGAAAGACCAACTCGCATTCTGACTCAATGAATGCATACCACAATACACAGATCAACCAAAATGAAAAGAAAATGAAAATAGACCATTTAATTTGAAGACTTGCAGGCTTAACATGCATACACTTTTAAAAGAGCAATATATTTCTGTGTGTGTGTGTGTGTGTGTTTCATATTAATCTACTGAGGTTCATTACAATCATTTTGGAATTTCTGATTCGATCTTTAAAAACGTGTCCAGATTCATGAAATATATGTCATGTTAATGTGTTTGGCCTATTTGTTTCCATGTTAATTTATTATTATTTTTTATCTGTTTGTACAGTTTTTATCCTCAGTCATCCCCCGGTATAAATAGTATCCCCACCTCCTGGAAATTCTGTGCGAGAAAATTCTTCTTTTCTGTCACTCTGTTTGTTTCTGCCTTGTTCCTTTTGCTTTCTGTCATTTCTTCCTATCATTTTCTGCTTTGCTGGTCCATGCACCTGTATGTGTTCGATAAAGTCTTACGAGCTTTTCCTAAGGATTGATAATGGGGTACATGTATTGAATAAGTGCATGTTTGGCTCTACGGAGGTGAGATATGCGAAAGCAGTTTTAGGTAACTTATGACTGTTTTTATATACGTATTGGTGTCCTTAGATATGAAATTCAAAACAAGTGTGACTGCCTGCGTTCAAGCAAACAGGAACCAGAAAAAACACGAAAGAAGAATAAGAACGCGTATTTAATACGTGCCTGTCTTGTTTTGTTGTATTAAATACGCGTTCTTATTCTTCTTTCGTGTTTTTTCTGGGTCCTTAGGTATGGTTAAGTTTGTATTCAGGTGTGTTTTTAAATCTCCTGTGCGATAAATTGGATGGAGTGGTCAACGCCAGGAGCATCTCCTTAGATTATGTGTGCGAATGCATTGATATGTGTACTTCATTTTCTTTCTTTTTTTCCGGTTGAAGTATTGTGTGTTTGAAGCACTCATGGCCCTGATATGGCTCTACACAGTCGGCTGGGCTTTAAACAACAATAACAGTAACCTTCAGTCGTCATCATCATCAGCAGCAGCTTCTTCTTCTTCTTCTTCTTCTTCTTCTCTTCTTTTCTTTTTTTTTTTTTTTTTCTTCTTCCTCCTCCTCCTCCTCTTCTTCTACTTCTTCCTCCTCTAATTCTTCTGCTTCTTCTTCCTTTGCTTCTCTTCTTCTTTTCTTCTCTTTTCTTCTTTTTCTTCTGCTTCTTCTTCTTCTTCTTCTTCTTCTTCTTCTTCTTTCTTCTTCTTCTTCTTCTTCTTCTTCTTCTTCTTCTTCTTCTCTCTCTGCTTGCTGCTTCTTCTTCTTCTGCTTCTTCTTCTTCTTCTTCTTCTTCTTCTTCTTTCTTCTTCTTCTTGCTTCTTCTTCTTCTTCTTCTTCTCTTTCTTCTTCTCTCTTCTTCTTCTTCTTCTTCTTCTTCTTTCTTCTTCTTCTTCTTCTTCTTCTCTTCTCCTTCTTCTTCTTCTTCTTCTTTCTTCTCTTCTTCTTCTTCTTCTTCTTTCTTCTTCTTTCTTCTTCTTTCTTTCTTCTTCTTCTTCTTCTTCTTCTTCTTCTTCTTCTTCTTCTTCTTCTTCTTCTTCTTCTTCTTCTTCTTCTTCTTCTTTTTCTTCCTTTTCTTCTCTTCCTTCTCTTCTTCTTCTTCTTCTTCTTCTTCTTCCTTCTCCTCTCCTCTCCTCTTCTTCTTCCTCTTCTTCCTCCTCCTCCTCTTCCTCCTTCTTCTTCTTCTTCCTTTTCTTCTTGCGCTTGCCGTCAGTAGAGTCAGGCCACATCTGGAGACAAAGATGGCCGCCTGTTTCAGTTCCTTCCGGCTGCCATGGAGCTTGGTGGTCAGAGGAGTTATAGTTGGCTGTGTCTGCAGGGGTAGGTTGGTGATGGCGTCAGTTTGAATGACCGGTTTGTATGGGCGTTGAGGCCAGTGCGGAGCTTCAACAGTACAACTTGCTGATCTCTTGACAGAAGATGGTAGTCACAGAAGATGGTAGTCACAGAAGATGGTAGTCACACAAGATGGTAGTCACAGAAGATGATAGTCACACAAGATGGTAGTCACACAAGATGGTAGTCACAGAAGATGGTAGTCACAGAAGGGGGATAGTCACACAAGATGGTAGTCACAGAAGATGGTAGTCACAGAAGATGATAGTCACACAAGATGGTAGTCACAGAAGATGGTAGTCACACAAGATGATAGTCATACAAGATAGTCACAGAAGATGATAGTCACACAAGATGATAGTCACACAAGATGGTAGTCATACAAGATAGTCACACAAGATGGTAGTCACAGAAGATGATAGTCACACATGATGATAGTCATACAAGATGGTAGTCACACAAGGTGGTAGTCACACAAGATGTCACAGAAGATGGTAGTCATAGAAGATGATAGTCACAGAAGATGATAGTCACACAAGATGATAGTCATACAAGATGGTAGTCACACAAGATGGTAGTCATACAAGATGATAGTCATACAAGATGGTAGTCACACAAGATGGTAGTCACACAAGATGGTAGTCACAGAAGGTGATAGTCATACAAGATGATGTCACACAAGATGGTAGTCACACAAGATGATAGTCACACAAGATGGTAGTCACAGAAGATGGTAGTCACAGAAGATGATAGTCACACAAGATGATAGTCATACAAGATGGTAGTCACACAAGATGGTAGTCATACAAGATGATAGTCACACAAGATGATAGTCACAGAAGATGGTAGTCACATAAGATGGTAGTCACAGAAGATGGTAGTCACAGAAGGTGATAGTCACACAAGATGGTAGTCACAGAAGGTGGTAGTCACACAAGATGATAGTCACAGAAGATGGTAGTCACACAAGATGATAGCCACAGAAGATGGTAGTCACACAAGATGGTAGTCACATAAGATGGTAGTCACAGAAGATGGTAGTCACAGAAGGTGATAGTCACACAAGATGATAGTCACACAAGATGGTAGTCACATAAGATGGTAGTCACACAAGATGGTAGTCACAGAAGATGGTAGTCACAGAGAATGGTAGTCACACAAGATGGTAGTCACACAAGATGGTAGTCACAGAAGGTGGTAGTCACACAAGATGATAGTCACACAAGATGATAGTCACACAAGATGGTAGTCACACAAGATGATAGTCACAGAAGATGATAGTCACAGAAGATGGTAGTCATACAAGATGATAGTCACAGAAGGTAATAGTCACAGAAGGTGATAGTCACAGAAGGTGATAGTCACATAAGATGATAGTCACACAAGATGGTAGTCATACAAGATGATAGTCACAGAAGGTGATAGTCACAGAAGTTGATAGTCATACAAGATGATAGTCATACAAGATGATAGTCACACAAGATGATAGTCACACAAGGTAATAGTCACAGAAGGTGATAGTCACAGAAGGTGATAGTCACACAAGATGATAGGCACACAAGATGATAGTCACACAAGATGATAGTCACAGAAGGTGATAGTCACACAAGATGATAGTCATACAAGATGATGTCACACAAGATGATAGTCACAGAAGATGGTAGTCATACAAGATGATAGTCACACAAGATGATAGTCACACAAGATGATAGTCACACAAGATGATAGTCACAGAAGGTGATAGTCACAGAAGGTGATAGTCACAGAAGGTGATAGTAGTCCTTTTCTGTCAGTGGTTCAAAAGGAGTGATCTGATGGCGCTGTTGTTTTGGCTATAGCTGGCGTTGTGTGTCTGTCTTTTGGCTATAGCTGGCGTTGTTGTGTGTCTGTCTTTTGGCTATAGCTGGCATTGTGTGTCTGTCTTTTGGCTATAGCTGGCGTTGTTGTGTGTCTGTCTTTTGGCTATAGCTGGCATTGTGTGTCTGTCTTTTGGCTATAGCTGGCGTTGTTGTGTGTCTGTCTTTTGGCTATAGCTGGCATTGTTGTGTGTCTGTCTTTTGGCTATAGCTGGCGTTGTGTGTCTGTCTTTTGGCTATAGCTGGCGTTGTTGTGTGTCTGTCTTTTGGCTATAGCTGGCGTTGTTGTGTGTCTGTCTTTTGGCTGTAGCTGGCATTGTGTGTCTGTCATTGTGTCTATAGCTGGCGTTGTTGTGTGTCTGTCTTTTGGCTATAGCTGGCATTGTGTGTCTGTCTTTTGGCTATAGCTGACGTGTTGTGTGTCTGTCTTTTGGCTATAGCTGGCATTGTGTGTCTGTCTTTTGGCTATAGCTGGCGTTGTTGTGTGTCTGTCTTTTGGCTATAGCTGGCGTTGTGTGTCTGTCTTTTGGCTATAGCTGACGTTGTTGTGTGTCTGTCTTTTGGCTGTAGCTGGCGTTGTTGTGTGTCTGTCTTTGTGGATTCCTGTTTTTGTTAGTTCATCTACCATTCTCCTTTCCTGGTATCCCACAATGATCGGGGATCCACTGGAGGACCACTTTCTGACATGTTGGAAGATGTTAGGTAGAGGAGCTTGTATTTTTCAAGTCCTGGAAAATGAGAGGGCATGTGAGAGGAAGACCACTTTACAGCATGTGTCATCTCTATTGTAAAATTCTGTATTAAGCCTGATGGTGAGTGGTTCGCGATGATGATTGTGTGTGATGCATGCACGCGTGTGTCGTGTCTCTTTTGAAGGTGATTTGTGATATGGCTGTCTTTCTGAGTGTATGCGTGTGCGTACGTTCACTGGTTACTATAAAATGCAACACTTTGTTTTGTTCCTTTATTTCTTTGTTTCATGACATGAATTTATCTGATCTGTGTCGTTAGTTTCGCTGGTAGTAATGTCTCAATGTGTTTTATTCATTTCTGTCTTTTGTTGTTTTGTTGATGGTGGTCGACACACAAAAAGCATTCTGTGTTGTTTGTTTGCTGTCTGTTTTCTGACTTTGTCTGTCTGACAGATTGTGTTTGTGTGTGTGTTTGTGTGCGTGTGTGTGTGTGTGTGTGTGTGTGTGTGTGTGTGTGTGTGTGTGGTGTGTGTTGTGTGTGACGATTGTGTTTGTGTGTGCTTGTGCGTGTGTGTGTGTGTGGTGTGTGTGTGTGTGTGTGTGTGTGACAGATTGTGTTTGTGTGTGTGTTTGTGTGCGTGGTGTGTGTGTGTGTGCGTGTGTGTGTGTGTGGACAGATTGTGTTTGTGTGTGTTTGTGTGCTGTGTGTGTGTGTGTGTGTGTGACATATTGTGTTTTGTGTGTATGTGTGCTGTGTGTGTGTGTGACAGATTGTGTGTGTGTTTGTGTTTGTGTGTGTGTGTTGTGTGTGTGTATTGTGCTTGTGTGTGTGTTGTGTGTGTATGTGTGTGTGTGTGTGTGTGTGTGTGTGTGTGTGTGTGTGTGTGTGTGTGACAGATTGTGTTTGTGTGCGTGTGCGTGTGTGTGTGACAGATTGTGTGTGTGTGTGTGTGTGTATGTGTGTTTCGTTTCTTTGTCTTTAAGAAAGAACTGTTTGTTACGGCAGAATTGACGTTTGCACTGGACATGCTTCCTGACGAAGGCAATCAGGTCGCTGGGCAGGTCAGCGTCAAGTACAAAGGGGCCCCGGGATTTGCCTGTGATACCTACTGGACTAACGCTGCTGCTAATGTCGTAAGTCAGAGAGACAGACAGACAGAGACAGTCAGAGAGAGAAGTGAGAGAGAGAGAGAGAGAGAGAGAGAGAGAGAGAGAGAGAGAGAGAGAGAGAGAGAGAGAGAGAATCGAGTATGAGAGAAAACTCAGAAAATTGAATGAACTAAGGTCGTAGTGTCTTTCTGTAATGCTGCTCTGTACACAGCAACCTTTGAGGCGATATTGCCACGGTCTTGGTCAGCTTTCCAAAGGCCTTGGAGATACACAGCACCACTTGGATGTTCATGACACCCATCATTGCAGTACGCTGTATCCTCCAACTAGCTGAAAAGGACAAAGGCCGCGCGTGCGGTGACAAGTGGCCTATACACCCCCCCCCCTTCCCCCTATCTTTACCTGTATCCCCTTTCAGCTATGACGACGCCATTGCTTTGAAGTAGGTTCTGGTGACAAAAAAGCGAACATTCCCAGTGAATGTGCGCCATAGTCAGGGGGGTTAACGTTGGACGTATAGTCGGAAGGTCCTGGCATCGATCCGGCGAGACATCTCTTCCTGGTGGGTAAAGGGTGGAGATTTGTGTGATACACACACACACACCCTTACCACAGCCTAAGACACATAGGGCAGATGATGGCTGCAAATGGAATGAAAGACAGCGATGGAAGTCATTCCAGTGGGTCAGTGACAGTGACTACACTGTGATGAAAACAAAGTTTACCTGTAATCAATTTAACCTTTCGTTTCTTTTGTGCGTGTCTATGTGTCTTCATGTCTGCACGTGCAGCTTTGTGGACAACTGGGTCACAAAATGGGTATGACCTTCCCCTATCCAGGCCACTACAGCGGGCCATTCTTCGTCACCGGCACCAGTTGCCAAGGCAACGAGGCCTCGCTGGCCAACTGTTCCTCCATGCAACCCCCGTGTCTCGACAGCAGGGCTTCCGGAGTGGTGTGCTACGACACTGCCGGTAAGTTCATCTCCATGTGTGCACAACACGTCATGTTACACAAGACGAGCAACAACAAAAAAAGCAATATAATACTGTTTAGATTTGTTCAGAAAGGATTCTTCGCACTTGGAAAATTCTGTAAGCACTTTACCAAAATCTGCCGGCACTTATCCGGTCTGGCGGACTCCTGACCCGGTACAACACCTGTATCTGCCGGCAAGGTCTTGAAATGGAGAGCGAGATGGAGAGAAGGATCTGTGAATAGCAAGCTGGCACTATCAGAATGATGAAGACATTAAGACAGGCAGCAAACAGGTCAGTTCTTACTGTTGCTGGCTGGGCTTAAACTCTACATATCAGATCTTCAGGCCGTGGCTCTGTTAAAAGAACCAGCCAGCCCTTGTGAAAATGGATTTTAAAAATCACATACAAACAAGAACAAAGACTACTGTTTCCACTGCTACCAACACTTTTTCCCCTGTATGCGTTTGTTGTTGTTTACGTATGAAAATGAATTTTTCTACAGAATTTTGCCATGAACTCTTTTGTTGCCTGGGATCTTGAATGTGCGCTAAGTGCATGCTGTATATGGGTCTTGGTTAACCCTGTCATCCAGACCACCAACTGAGGTGTAGTGGAGGGGGAGAAAAATCTGTTAGGTGGGTGCTTCATCATCTACTAAGCCACACACCACACACGCACGCACGCACACGCACGCACACACACACACGCACACACACACATGTACACACAGATACACACACTCATGCCTAAATGCGTGTACACATACACATACACATACACACATACACAAACATACGCACATAGACGTACACACACGCACATACACAGATGCACACTTACACACGCAAACACACACCCGCGCACACAAACACACACACAGACACTCATACATACACATACCCATAGATTCATTGCGGGATGTTCGGCCCTGATCAGGCTCCTATACAAAGCTGGCATTGGTATTGGGGAGTCTGGAACCACTAGTCGAGTCTCATCCACTTACCGGATGCGATTGCTCCAATTTGTTGACCACCATTAACATGGCCAGTGGTAAGCACTGGTCAGGTCAGTGGCGAATGACCCAGTAACAGAGTTTACTGCACTGAGATGGTTACTCTTGTCTTATTCGCTTACTTAAGATAGCAGGCGTGAGTTCATCTAATGCGCCTCTGGAGAGGGGTATCACTTGGACAAGGGAGTTGGGGTTGGTGAGAGCTGGAATGGCTGGTCCTTTCTTGACTAGATCTGTGCAGTGACAACATTCTCAAAAGCTAACACGCCTGTTTCTGCACCCACGCGTCTAGCTCCTGAAGCGTTCATAGACGATGTAGGCTGGGCTGAATTAGAATATCAATTGCACTGGAATATGAAATAACAATGTCAAGTCAGCTTCTTAAAAACAAACAGACAAACAGAAACATCGTGGGCGCACAAAAGAAGAAATTAGTCTTCGATTTAGTTGTTGAAAAAAAAACAAAAAAACAAAAACCAACCTACAAAAAAAAAAAAGACACCGGCAAATGTTTCCAGAACTAACCTGCAACATTGTGTGTCCACTAAACCAGCCCCTAAAGTAATCATGAGCGCGGATGGAAAGATACCAGGACGGGGCCGAGTCGGTGTGACGGTAGACGGGCAAGAAGGCCGGGTGTGTGGTGACAAGTGGTCCGACATCTCCGCCAAAGTAGCCTGCACCTTCCTTGGCTACGACGACGGTATCGCTTTGAAGTAAGTTGTGGTGACAAACAGCAACTATTCCCAGTAGACGGGCGCGGTAGTCAGTCGGAAGATCATGGATTCTGCCCGCCCAGACATATCCGCTTTATGGGTAAGAGGGATGGAGATTGTCCCGATCTCCCGGGGCAACATGCGTACAGGCCTACCAGTGTCTAAACCACCTCATTGTGTGTACACATGCAGAATATCAGTGTCATACTTCACATCTTGTAAATCATGTCAGTGGCTGTCTGACGGAAACAGGAGAACACCACACACAGGGCAGCAGCATACTGTCTGCACACTGTGGACAAAGCAACGTGCATGCGCACATCCGAGGAAAAAAGAAAACGTGGAACACTCCAAAAACAAAAGAAGTTAGCCATTGACAGTTGGCCAAGGAAGTAGGACCTAAATGTGTGGGAGTTTAACCTGTTCGCTGACAGGCTTTCGGTTGTTCCAGATTTAAATTAGTTCATAGTTTGAATATCAGATATTTAGCATGGATGTGATGTAACTGGTGTTTTGAACAGTTTCTTCTAATTAAAGATAAAAATAAGACCGTGTGGTGTGTGTCTTTTAAACGTACTGTTTCACTGTGAAAATGAAAGATCTAAACATTCTATTAATGTCGGTGCAAGAAGTTTTCTCTGTGTCTCTGTCTCTCTCTTTTCAGAAAGTAAACACACATTCTGTGTGTGTTTGTGTGTGTGCATGTGTGTGTGTATGTGTGTAACCTTGTGCTTTGTTGTGATTGCAGATTTTTGTTTATTTGTTGTTGTTGTTTTTTGTGTTTGTTTGTTTGATTTCTATTATTAAACCATTAACATCTTGTTTAGGTCTCTTCTTCGTTATGTCACTTATCCATCATGGTCCACCATTCTTTGTTAATCTATATGTACATACTCGTATGTGTAAAATTGGAACACCTTGGGTGAGACGAATCTTGGGGGGTGGGAAGCATTGTTTTCATTATCATTGAGATTGGCTTTCTGCCTTATCTGTCGGTCAGTCGGTATCCCGCACTCACTTTCACTGTCACCCATCCCATCATCCTGTTTCCTTCTGTATCCATGTTCCTCGAAAAATGACTGTAATCTTTGATATTTGCTACCAAGCGCTCTCTTTCTCTCTCTCTTCTCCTCTCTCTCTCTCTCTCTCTCTCTCTCTCCCTCTCTCTCTCTCTTCTCTCTCTTCTCTCTCTTCTCTCTCTCTCTCCTCTCTCTCTCTCTCTCTCTCTCTCTCTCTCTCTCTTCTCTCTCTCTCTCTCTCTCTCTCTTTCTCTCTCTTCTCTCTCTCGTTCTCTCTCTCTCTCTCTTTTCTCTCTCTCTCTCTCTTTCTCTCTCTCTTCACTTTCTCTCTCTTTCTCTCTCTCGCTCTCTCTCTCTCTCTCTCTCTCTCTCTCTCGTTCTCGCTCTCTCTTTCTCTCTCTCGTCTCTCTCTCTTCTCTCTCTCTCTCTTCTCCTCTGTCTCTCTTTCTCTCTGTCTCTCTCTTTCTCTCTCTTTCTCTCCTTTCTTTCTCTCTCTCTCTCCTTTCTCCCTCTCTCTCTCGCTTTCTCCCTCTCTCTCTCTCTATTGCTCCCTCTCTCTCTCTCCTCTCACTCTCTCTCTGATTCATTTTCTTTACAGGTTTCCCAAAAGCGACAAGCCGCTATTCATATCACAGTGGGACTGCTTAGGCAGCGAGAAGAGCCTGTTTGAGTGTCCCGGCCAGGGCTGGAGGCGGCAATTTTCAGCGGCCTGCACTGCGTCTACAGCCGTGGAAGCTGGCATGATGTGCTTCCGAAAAGGTGAGTTTTTTCTGTTTGTTTTAAGCCCATCCGACTGCATAGAGCCATATCAGGGCTACAACCGTTTCAAAACATACACAATGCTTCAACAGGAAAAAAATGGAAAGGAAAATTAAGCACACATATCAGTGCATTCGGGCACATAATCTAAGGAGATGCTTCTAGCGTTGACCACTCAGTCCAATTTATTGCACAAAGGATTTAAAAAACATATCTGAATACAAATTTAAACATAACTAAGGACACTAAAACATATATAAGAACGGCCTAAATTACCCAAAAGTGCTTCCGCATATCTCGCTTCCCCGGAGCCAAAATGCACTTAATACATGTACCCAATTCTCACTCCTGAGAGAAAGTAGGTAAGACTGTATCGAACACATACAGGTGAATGGACCAGCAAGGCAGAAAATGATAGGAAGAAATGAAAGAAAGCAAATGAACAAGGCAGAAACAAAGAAAGTGACAGAAAAGAGGAAATTTCTAGCACAGAATTTCCAGAAGGTGTGGATACTATTTACACCAAAAGAGCCCCCGGCATCCCCACGGGGGAAAAGGTAAAATATGACATGTAGAGCGTGTCGTGATAATACTAATGTACTAGATCTGTCATAATTTTGTGCAGTACGTAGTAAATCTGTCATTTTGTAGCAGTATATAGAACATCTATTACTTTGTAGTACAGTGTGTGTAGTAGATCTGTCACTTTGTAGCATATATTAGTAAGTCTGTCATTTTGTAGTATACAGTACATCTGTCACTTTGTAGCAATATATAGTAAGTCTGTCATTTTGTAGTATACAGTACATCTGTCACTTTGTAGTACACTCTGTGTAGTACATCTGTCACATTCTAGCAATTCATAGTACGTCTGCCATTTTGTAGTATACAGTACACCTGTTACTTTGTAGTACACTGTGTAGTACATCTGTCACTTGTGCAATATATAGTACATCTGCCATTTTGTAGTATACAGTACACCTGTTACTTTGTAGTACACTACATCTGTCACTTTGTTGCAATATATAGTACATCTGCCATTTTGTAGTATACAGTACATCTGTCAGTCTGTAATATTAGGAGGTCTGTCACTTTGTAGCAGTATCTAACAGATGTCATTTTGTAGTATTAGGAGGTCTATCTCTTTGTAGCAGTATGTAGCAGATCTGTCACTTTGTAGTAATGGCTAGTAGTAGATTTTGTCACTTTGTAATATGTAGTCAAACTATTACCTTGTAGTAATATGTGGTAGATCTGTCACTTTGTAGTAAGATAGTTTTAGTAATAATGTGTTGCTCTACAGAAGACACCTGTTTCTTCCTTGTGTCTACAAGGTTGAGGGCGAACGAAGAAGACCTTTCTAAGACTTTTCATTGTACTCAGTGATTTACTCAGTTACAACAAGTATTGTACTGAGTATTTTTCTCATTGACAACCTATAATATCACACAATCAGTGACTAGAGTACTGTACGTAATGACACTACTGGACTCGATACTTTCACACAGTGACTACCATAGCACACAAATGCTTTAACCCTTTGACTCCCGCACCCTATCCACCAGCTGCAAAAACTTAACCCATTGACTCCTTCACTCTATCCACCAGCTTCCACCAGTTAAATTTTTCCTTTTGCTAGCTTGGTTGACAATGCAGGATGCTGGTGCATAGTGTGTGTGGGAGTCAAAGGGTTAAATTTTAACATCCTGATCACTTTTACGCTCTGCAGTCAAACTGGTTCAGGCCACAGTGACGGACAAAATGATCAGCGGCATTGTGGCCTTCATGGACGGCGGGGGCAGCTGGCAGACAGTGTGCGATGGCATGGGGACCATGGAAGTCAGTGTGACCTGCCAGCAGCTGGGATTCACTGATGGGTCAGAGCTGAGATCCGGGAACTTTACCTACACCACGTCTAGTACCTTTACGTGTGCGGGCTCTGAAGCCAGCTTGTTGGACTGCGGCCAGCATCCGGATCCTACATGTCAAAAGAGCGCGAGGATTATCTGCTTCAACCGCAGCAGTGATGACAGTGAGTGTCTGAATTGGTGAGGATGAGGGTGGGAATGGAGCGAACTTGGGGAGGAGTGGGGCTTTGGGAGGAGTGGGAGATTGTGACGAGGTGTGTGTGTTATGTCTTAGTAGTAATATTCTCTATAAATGTGTGTGCCCTGCTCGTATTAGTCTCTGTATGTCATTATATGTGTGTGTTACCTAGTAATAATGTGTGTGTGTGTGTGTGTGTGTGTGTGTGTGTGTGTGTGTGTGTGTGTGTGTGTGTGTGTGTGTGTGTGTGTGTTGTGTGTGTGTGGTGGAAGTAATAGTAGTGTGCATGTGAGCCATTTGCGTGTGTTGTGCATAGAAATAAATTTTGTGCAAGTTTTGGTGTAGGTTTTGTTGTTGATTTTTTTGTTGTTGCTCCAAGCAGATTTTCTCAATTTGTTTTGTGCACATTGTTGGGCCTACACAGTGCAGGGGATACAGTGCTGCCCACTCTGCATGCTAAGCGACGTCTTTAATGGATATGCATGCTCGGCATTTTTTGTTTGTTTTGTTTCCATAATTCACCGAACACTGACATCGCTAACAGGATCTTTAACGTGCATATTTGATGTTGTGCATGCATAAACACAAAAGCGGTTCACGCACCAGAAAGTCTGCACATATGTTGACTGCGGAGATTACACAAACGCTGTTAGTCACGTGGGTGATTCTGGTTGTCTTATTTTTTCTTATTGGGAACCTACTTGGCGCAGAGGTAGAAGTCGTTCATTCCAGTCCGATTGTCAGCAGTGAGAATCACGTTCATGAAAGATAAACGTGTGCATGGTCGCTAGTCCACCCAGCTGTGAACGGGTACCTGACTCTATTCAGGGTTAGGGAACGCGAATCAGCAAGAGAGAAGAGATAGGAACGACCCTTATAATGCTGACTAGAAGACATGTTGCGGCACACTCCCCTGACTTGGGCGTTATAGTACAGTGTATACTGCTTACTGTGTTTCTTTGTTCAGCCTGGGAATGGAGCATCGAACATGGCTACCACGGCGAGGTACAAGTAAAGCACCAAGGGGTGACAGGAACTGTGTGCAAGTCAGGCTGGACCAACACCACTGCCAATGTTCTCTGTACTGAGAAGGGCTTCCAAGGTGGAATAGCCTATGGTAGCAGCCGGAAGCTGTCGCCGGAGTTGATATGGCTCAGCAGCGTCAAATGCCAATCTGGTGCCAAGACGATGTCTGAGTGTGCCCGGGACACTGCTGTGTCTGATTACTGCAGGGGCGCTTTCTACTTTACTGCCTCCGTACTTTGCTACAATGTGTCCGGTGAGTGACTGTCAGAATCAAGATTGGGCCGGCTGGTTTTTGTTTGTTTTTATTGTTGTTTTTTGTGTTTTTTGTTTTGTTTTTGATAGAACCTGAACTCAAGATCTGATGCTTCGAGTTCAGTCCCAGCCTGTGACCTAAACATTGGATAGTTCGCTGCCTGTATAATGCTCCAGTCCTTGTGATGGTGTCATTGTATCATAGGTCCTGTCCCCTTTTGCCCATCTCAGGTTCTTGCCAGTGAGTAGGGTTTTGCACAGTCTTAAAGAGTCTGTCTGATAATTGCTTGCGCAGTTTGGTAGAAAGCTTATGGAATTGTCTGAATGACTGATCATGACTCACTCCAATACCCTCCACGACTGACTCCAGTTGACCAGATCGTGAGCCGCCGTAATCAGAAACAGGAGTGTATGACAGGGCTGCTCCAGAAACTGTGTGCGTGTGGCCTCTAGTCCACCCAGTTGGGAGTAGATACCTGACCCTGTTCAGGACTGGGGAAAGTGAAGCAGCAAAGAAGCACAGATGAACACCACCTCCATGATTCTGGCCAAAAGAGAAGTTCTGATCTTTACCACCTCATCCCTCCTGGAGCATTGGGTTATGGAAAAATCTTGACATTTTCCCCAGTATTCCTTTCGTTTTGTTAGGTAATAGAATCTGAATCTTGTCTACATGACAAATGTTATGTAACAGAATCTTGTCTACGTGACATCTGTTGTATGACAGAATCTTGTCTACATGACAAACGTTTTGTAACAAAATCTTGTCTACGTGACATATGTTGTATAACAGAATCTTGTCTACATGACAAATGTTTATGTAACAGAATCTTGTCTACGTGACATCTGTTGTATAACAGAATCTTGTCTACATGACAAACGTTTTGTAACAAAATCTTGTCTACATGACAAATGTTATGTAACAGAATCTTGTCTACGTGACATCTGTTGTATGACAGAATCTTGTCTACATGACAAACGTTTTGTAACAAAATCTTGTCTACGTGACATATGTTGTATAACAGAATCTTGTCTACATGACAAATGTTATGTAACAGAATCTTGTCTACGTGACATCTGTTGTATACAGAATCTTGTCTACATGACAAACGTTTGTAACAAAAATCTTGTCTACATGCAAATGTTATGTAACAGAATTTGTCTACGTGACATCTGTTGTATAACAGAATTTGTCTACATGACAAACGTTTTTGTAAAAATATCTTGTCTACATGACAATGTTATGTAACAGAATCTTGTCTTCAGTGACATTTGTTGTATAACAGAATCTTGTCTAATGACAAACGTTTTGTAACAAAATCTTGTCTACATGACAAATGTTATGTAACAGAATCTTGTCTACATGACAAATGTTATGTAACAGAATCTTGTCTACTTGACAGATGTACTGTAACAGATTTTTAGGGATCATCGCACTGATGCAGTTTTTGTTGTTGTTGTTGTTGTTGGTTTTTTGTCCACCTTTTTTCTTTCTTTCTTTTTTTTTTTTTTTTTTTTGCCTTCGTTTTTGTTTGTTTTTTTGTTTGTGTTTGTTGATGGGATCCTAGTATCTGTGGCACTGTAACAACCACAGAAGCTGGGTCATTTTTTTGCAATACGATAATGACGATGATGATGATGATGATGATGATGATGATGATGATGATGATGATGATAAGGATGATAATCATGATGCTGTGAAATTCCTTCTAGGATTGAGACTGCATAACGGGGCCGTACTCAACCTTTACTATCATAATAGTCCTGGCATTAACCACTCCCGAGAGATGCAGACGCCTACAGTGCTGGTCAGAGGATTTGAGCAGCTTCTTGATTGATGCATCCATGAAGTGGATGAGACTTGACTGTGTGGTCCCAGTCTTTCCAATGAGCCTATAGCACGCTGAACTCTGGGTAGGAGCCGGTTAGAGCCGAAAAATCCCACATTGACTTGTAAAGGACTGATGGGGATTAAAACCTTCAACATTCCAGTTGGTAGTTATTCCGTCACATAACAGTCACAACTGTTATGTGACAATCTTGTTTATATCACATGTTATGTGACAAAATCTTGTTTATATCACAACTGTTATGTGACAATCTTGTTTATATCACATGTTATGTGACAAATCTTGTTTATATCACAACTGTTATGTGACAATCTTGTTTATATCACATGTTATGTGACAGAATCTTGTTTATATCACAACTGTTATGTGACAATCTTGTTTATATCACAACTGTTATGTGACAAATCTTGTTTATATCACATGTTATGTGACAGAATCTTGTTTATATCACAACTGTTATGTGACAATCTTGTTTATATCACATGTTATGTGACAGAATCTTGTTTATATCACAACTGTTATGTGACAATCTTGTTTATATCACATGTTATGTGACAGAATCTTGTTTATATCACAACTGTTATGTGACAGAATCTTGTTTATATCACATGTTATGTGACAGAATCTTGTTTATATCACATGTTATGTGACAGAATCTTGTTTATATCACAACTGTTATGTGACAGAATCTTGTTTATATCACATGTTATGTGACAGAATCTTGTTTATATCACAACTGTTATGTGACAGAATCTTGTTTATATCACAATGTCATGTGACAGATTCTTGTTTATATCACTACTGTTATGTGACAGAATCTTGTTTATATCACAACTGTTATGTGACAGAATCTTGTTTATATCACAACTGTTATGTGACAGAATCTTGTTTATATCACATGTTATGTGACAGATCTTGTTTATATCACAACTGTTATGTGACAGAATCTTGTTTATATCACAACTGTTATGTGACAGATCTTGTCAAATGAAACTGTTATGTGACAGATCTTGTGTGCGTGACAACTGTTAGTGACAGAATCTTGTTTATATGGAAAACTGTTATGTGACAGAATCTTGTTTACATGACAACGTATGTGACAGATTTGTTTACATGAAACTGTATGTGACAGATTGTTAATGACAACTGTTATGTGACAGAATCTTGTTTATATTACAACTGTTATGTGACAGAATCTTGTTTAATACAACTGTTATGTGACAGAATCTTGTTTACATGACAACCGTTATGTGACAGAATCTTGTTTACATGACAACCGTTATGTGACAGAATCTTGTTTACATGACAACCGGTATGTGACAGAATCTTGTTTATCATGACAACTGTATGTGCAGAATCTTGTTTACATGACAACTGTTATGTGACAGAATCTTGTTTACATTACAACGTTATGTGACAGAATCTTGTTTATATCACAACTGTTATGTGACAGAATCTTGTTTGCATGACAACTGTTATGTGACAGAATCTTGTTTACATGACAACTGTTATGTGACAGAATCTTGTTTACATACAACTGTTATGTGACAGAATATTGTTTACATGACAACTGTTATGTGACAGAATCTTGTTTCATGACAACTGTCATGTGACAGAATCTTGTTTACATAAAACTGTTATGCTACAGAATCTTGTTTGCATGACAACTGTTATGTGACAGAATCTTGTTTGCATGACAACCGTTATGTGACAGAATCTTGTCCACATAACAGTTGTTTTACAACGGAATATTGTGTACAAATCATATTGTTATTTGCCAATTGTGAGCAGCCCCCCAGATAATGTTGGTGGGAGGACCTGACAGGAGCGAGGGCCGGGTACAGATAAAGTACGATGGTGTGAGCGGCACGGTCTGCAACAAGGACTGGTCTCAACTAGACATACAACTCCTGTGCATGGAGCTGGGCTACCAGGACGGTGTGGCCAAGGCTGGATCCTCGTACCACAATGGTTCGGGCCCCGTGTACATGAGCGGTTTGGGCTGCACATTGGGCGAGAATAGGGTTCCTGAGGGCTCCTTCTTCACCTGCCCCAACTCTGGCTGGATGCCCAATGATCCATCATGCCGCGGTCATTCGACTGATGCTGGCGCCAAATGCTTCCATTCTGGTGAGAGAGAGAAGGGGGGGAGGGATGGGGTTGGGGCAATTAGAAAGTTTATGCAGACTCGGAAAATTTATTCACTTTAGGCCATAGCCGCTTTTCAAAGAGAGTTCATGATACGTGAACCCTAATTATAAGGAGTATAGAACGTCATATGATATCAACGGTACACTGACATCAGATTATACATTTTCATGCTCAAGAACAGTCTTCTTTAAGGGCTCCCAAAATCCAACCCCTCGTCCATCGTTGTAGGAGGTGGAAACGGTAAAGTAGGGGATTGCTGGGCTGGACGGATGACGTAGGTGTTATCTACACGACCTCTACGGCAGCTATGAAGACCAATCTGGATTACCCTGAAAAGGCTGGCTAACAGGGCTCTGGTGAAGCGTAGACAGGCCCAGCAAGCAGGAAGTGTAGTATAAGTATTAATTGCTCAAGAAAACAAAAGGAGAAAGAAACAGACGGATCAAGACGGAAAATGGACTGCAACTGGAAAACAAAGAAAAACCGAAACAAACAACGGACAACGAAAAAGGTCAAACGAAAAAATTGGTGCATGGATTGTTCGTGGAATTAGAAAGAAAGGGCCAGAGATTGTCGAATATGCTGAAACATAACATGTCAGTGATGGGAATCTCAGACTGCAGAAAGAGAGTACAAGGAACAAAAGAGATTGATGCCAACTTTGTCACCACATGGACAGAAAGAGAGACGCAGCACAGAGCAGTGCATGGAGTGGCCCTCATATTAAATCCAAAGACAGCAAAGAACCTCTCAGACATAGAATGCACATCAGAGAGAATCATCAAAATCTGAGTCAGAGAAGAGAAGGTGGTGTCAAACTTCATTAAATATACGCCCCATGCAATGACAACTACTCAGAAGAAGATATGCTTGCTGAAGCACTTGACAGAGTCCCAGACAGTGCTGACCTGTTTGTTCTGAGCGACTTAAATGGCAGAATGGGAAAAGATGGACACTCGGGGAGCCATATCTCGGCCCTCACAGTGACACAGCGACAGGGGGCAAGTACAACGGAGAGCATGTTTTAGATCTGTGCACACAGTATCAGCTGTTCGTCCCACAACACCTTTCATCAACACAGACCGAGTCAGATGTACACATGGTGCAAGTGGGATGACTTTACAACGAGGTCCAGATTGACTTCCATTTTGACAAGACTGGCAGCAAGGTATAGAGTCAGAGATTCAAGGGTCATAACAAATGCAGGACTGGACATTGGTCACAAGCCTGTTAAATGTCTTTGACACCTAAGAGGCAGAAATATGCAGGCCGAAAGAGGAACTCGGAAGAGCAGATCAACCTTAGGAAGCTGTAAGAAGATGAGATCAGGCAGAAGGTACAGAAAGAATTTTTTAAAAAGCTACAGAACACCCACACAGATGATACGAGTGTTGAAGAAATCTGGACAACATCCAAAACAGCGTCCTGAAGACTGTGAAAGAACAATGTGTAAAACAGGATAAGGAAAAGGAAAGTGGAGTGCTGTTTGGTGAATGACACTGTGAAAGAACAATGTGGTAAACAGGATAGGAAAAGGAAAGTGGAGGTGGCTGTTTGGTGGAATGACACTGTGAAAGAACAATGTGGTAAAACAGGATAGGAAAAGGAAAGTGGAGGTGGCTGTTTGGTGGAATGACACTGTGAAAGAACATGTGGTAAAACAGGATAGAAAAGAAAGTGAGGTGGCTGTTTGGTGGAATGACACTGTGAAAGAACAATGTGGTAAAACAGGATAGGAAAAGGAAGTGGAGGTGGCTGTTTGGTGGAATGACACTGTGAAAGAACAATGTGGTAAAACAGGACAGGAAAAGGAAAGTGGAGGTGGCTGTTTGGTGGAATGACACTGTGAAAGAACAATGTGGTAAAACAGGACAGGAAAAGGAAAGTGGAGGTGGCTGTTTGGTGGAATGACACTGTGAAAGAACAATGTGGTAAAACAGGACAGGAAAAGGAAGGTGGAGGTGGCTGTTTGGTGGAATAACACTGTCAAAGAAGCTGTACTGGAAAAGAAGAGGTTTTGCAGGATCAGAGTGAAGTCCAGAACAGAAGTTAATGTGAAATACAGAATGGTAAGAAGACACAACAAACGTGTGGTTCAGACATCCAGAGACCAGTCATGGAGAAAGTACAGGGAGGACCTGTCTGAACTGTGCAAAAAATCCCCAAGAGACCTTTGCAAAAGCGTGAAAGCAGTGAGACTGCCATCAATGATGAAGACGGTAAACCACTGTATAAAGACTGTCAGATCATGGAGAGATGGGAAGAATATTTCAAGCAGCTCCTCAACCCACTGTGAAACCAGCAAGAGCAAACCCAATATTTGCACAGGCATCAAGAACAAGAAGAACCATGCATTTTGGAATCTGAGGTCACACAGGCAGTTAAGACCAGCCCAAGGAACAAAGCTACAGGAGCAGATGGAATGACAACACAAGCTATACTCAGCTGCTGCCAGACGGGCATCCAGTGGCTGACAAAGATCTTTGAGAAGGCCTGGAAATCCAGAGAAGCTCCAGATGATTGGAAGCTGGTAGTGCTTGTGCCAAACTGGTTCGATGTAAGATCAGGGGTGAGGCAGGGGTATGTTTTCTATCACCACTGCTCTTTATTGTCTACCTTGACAAGATTACAAGAAAGGCAGTGTTGAATGAATTGCTTTTTACTGATGACCAGGGCTTTATAAACGAAGACCGGCAACGGCTGCAAGAGCACGTGACAAATCTTAACAAAGTATGTGAAGACGATGACATGTGGGTCAGCATTACAAAACAGAAATAATGACAGTGAACAGAAAATCAGGAACTTTGACCATCATTATCAGTGGATGACCACTCCATCAGAGAAGAGGATTCAAGTACCTCGGCAGTATTTTCACAGAGACAGGCAGACATACTCATCAGGGGATAGAGACCAGGATACAAAAGGCCAGCAATGCCAGTTTCCAGCCTGCCCCCCTTTTGAAACACCCCAACATCCAAATGCGGACCAAAGCTCAGGTGATCAACACAATCTTTTTGCCAACCGTGATGTACCAGTTCCAGGCATGGACATTTGACAAAAGTCCTTTAAAAAGTTCAAACTCCTATGAAATGAGGTGTCTCCGCAGCAGCAAACAAACGTGAAGAGACACGATAACAAATAAGATCATCCAGGAAATGAGAGGAGCAACACCAGCCCACCAGCACATCCAGCAGCAGAAGGTCAGATGGTTTGGCCAACTGATTAGAATACTCGCTGGCTAACCAGCTTTCAGAGCCTACAGTCAGAGGTTCTCCGGAGTCCGTGCAAGAAGATGATCTAGTAGACGCTGGATAGAAAGCGTGTCGAAGACCCTCCATGTTCACCTCTCGCTTGACTGTTGTCTCCACCTCTGGGAGACAATTGACGGTAGAGACAGCAGATAAAAGAAGATGAAAGAAAGTACGACAGTAAATACAAGCTCCTCATTCTTGGAGACTTCAATGCAAAGAGAAACTTGTCATTCTTAAAGACTTCATTTCTAGTGTGGGAATGGACGACTCCGCTTGGCCAAATGTCCTTGGACGCCATGGTACGGAAAAGTGCAACTCCAATGAACTGAAATTGATATCACTGTGTACTTCACATAAGCGAACCATCACCAACACACACACATATATGCAGTCTACTCCAAACAGCAGCACATGCTGGATTATATCATCATGCCATTACACACTGTGTGAGAAGAGCTGACTACTGATCTGATCACCATCTACTGTGCAACAAGGTGAACATCCTGCTATCTCGGAAACTAGGCAGCCAGGGGCAAACTTCTGTGGAAGTTGAGTATCGCCCATCTGCAAAACAGCAAAGACGTCCTTCAAGAGAAGCTGAAGGAAAAAATATCCGACACAGAGCTTGATGGGGTAGAGAATGTAGAAGCAGAACAGAAATTCTTCCAGGAAGCGATCTACGGCACTGCGGCTGATAATCTGCTTTTTATGGATCGTAAACACAGGATAAGGGTTTCATGAACGTGATGAAGAGATCGGCACGTTCCATGACAAACTTCACGCTAATCACAAAGAACACCTCAATGACAATGATAAGAGGAAATAAAATTAGTAGTAAACAAAGAAAACGGCTTTTCAAACAAAAACTGCGGCAGATGAAGAACAGTAGTGGGAGACGAAAGCTGCTGAACTCCAGGCTGCGGCTGATGCCAACAACATGAAAACATTCCGTTCTGTTGCACGTAGGCCACCATAGAATGACTTCATGTCGCCAGCATCGTGTATGGACCAACCGGCTCAACACTGATCCGTACATCTGATCACTCTATTGTGCTGACAGAGAAAGCTGACATTACGCTGGACAGAGCATTCAACACACTGTTAAACAGGAAGTTGTCAGTATTCAAGGATGTCACTGCGGCTGTCCCACAACTACATGTAAAAGAATCTCTAGAAGACCCACCTCCCAGTGCCTAGATCACCAAAGCCCTGAAGCAAACCACGCCTGGGAAGGCAACAAGAGCTGGTAGATATTCTAGCAGATATCTACAGGAATGAGGGCGAGAAGTTCCTTGGGAAGCAGACAACTCTGTACCAGTTTATATGGCAGAAGGAAGCGGTTCCTCAAACGTAAAGGAGGCCTCAATCATCCCCATTTGCAAGAGGAAGAGCGATAAGAGCTTATGCAATAATCATCGTGAGATATCCCTCCGGCCTGTGCTTTGTGGAGAAGGTCCTTGCCAGAATCATCTTTCACAGTCATCACCCAAGCAGCTGAGTCCATCATTCCGAGTCTCTGTGTGACTTTCGTGGTGGAGGTGGCAGGAGTGACATGGTGTTTTCCATACGTCGTCAACAACAGATGTGTTGCGAACAAAACCAGGAGCTCCACAGAGACACCGGAAACATCTCCATCTTTGACCCACCAGGAGGCAGTATCTTGGCGGATCAAACCCAGAACCTTCTGACCAGAAGTCTGATGTTAACCCACCTTACTACCATAGTCATTGTTCATAGACTGATGGGTAGGGAGGGGTAGAATGAGGATGGTATCATGCACTCACCATTCACTGACTTGGGTTGGGGAGAGGAGTAGTAGCAGGGTGTTACCACTCAGCATTGACTGGGGGAAGGGTGGAGGGAAGGTGGTATTATGCACTGAACATTCATTGACTTTGTGGGGAAGGGGGAAATAATAGGGTGTTATCATGCACTCAGCACTCATTGACTTAGTGGGGTAGGGGGAAGGTTTAGCGTAAGGGTGTTATCATGTGTGGGGTAGGAGGAAGGTATAGCATAAGGGTGTTATCATATGTGGGGTAGGGGGAAGGTATAGCATAAGGGTGTTATGTGTGGGGTAGGGGGAAGGTTTAGCATAAGGGTGTTATCGTGTGTGGGGTAGGGGGAAGGTATAGCATAAGGGTGTTATCATGTGTGGGGTAGGGGGAAAGTTTAGCATAAGGGTGTTATCGTGTGTGGGGTAGGGGGAAGGTATAGCATAAGGATGTTATGTGTGGGGTAGGGGGAAGGTATAGCATAAGGGTGTTATCATGTGTGGGGTAGGGGAAAGTTTAGCATAAGGGTGTTATCATGTGTAGGGTAGGGGGAAAGTTTAGCATAAGGGTGTTATCATGTGTGGGGTAGGGGGAAAGTTTAGCATAAGGGTGTTATCATGTGTGGGGTAGGGGGAAAGTTTAGCATAAGGATGTTATGTATGGGATAGGGGAAGGTTTAGCATAAGGATGTTATGTGTGGGGTAGGGGAAGGTATAGCATAAGGATGTTATGTGTGGGGTAGGGGGGAAGGTATAGCATAAGGGTGTTATGTGTGGGGTAGGGGGAAGGT
Source organism: Monoplex corrugatus (assembly GCA_030674185.1). NCBI lineage: Eukaryota > Metazoa > Mollusca > Gastropoda > Littorinimorpha > Ranellidae > Monoplex > Monoplex corrugatus. The sequence continues at coordinate 24,493,286 of JAPXFY010000018.1, read as the reverse complement.
ATAGCATAAGGATGTTATGTGTGGGGTAGGGGGAAGGTATAGCATAAGGATGTTATGTGTGGGGTAGGGGGAAGGTATAGCATAAGGGTGTTATGTGTGGGGTAGGGGGAAGGTATAGCATAAGGGTGTTGTGTGTGGGGTAGGGGAAGGTATAGCATAAGGGTGTTATCATGTGTGGGGTAGGGGGAAGGTATAGCATAAGGATGTTATGTGTGGGGTAGGGGGAAGGTATAGCATAAGGGTGTTATGTGTGGGGTAGGGGAAAGTTTAGCATAAGGATGTTATGTGTGGGGTAGGGGGAAGGTATAGCATAAGGATGTTGTGTGTGGGTAGGGGGGAAGGTATAGCATAAGGGTGTTATGTGTGGGGTAGGGGGAAGGTATAGCATAAGGATGTTATGTGTGGGGTAGGGGGAAGGTATAGCATAAGGATGTTATGTGTGGGGTAGGGGGAAGGTATAGCATAAGGGTGTTATGTGTGGGGTAGGGGGAAGGTATAGCATAAGGGTGTTTCTGTGTGGGGTAGGGGGAAGGTATAGCATAAGGGTGTTATCATGTGTGGGGTAGGGGGAAGGTATAGCATAAGGATGTTATGTGTGGGGTAGGGGGAAGGTATAGCATAAGGGTGTTATGTGTGGGGTAGGGGAAAGTTTAGCATAAGGATGTTATGTGTGGGGTAGGGGGAAGGTATAGCATAAGGATGTTATGTGTGGGGTAGGGGGAAGGTTTAGCATAAGGGTGTTATCATGTGTGGGGTAGGGGGAAGGTATAGCATAAGGATATTATGTGTGGGGTAGGGGGAAGGTAGGGAGGGTGATTATGCACTCAGCATTTATTGCTTGTGTGGGGTAGGGGGGTAGTGGGAAGGTGGTATCATGAACTCAAAAATTCGTTGACTGTGTGGGGTAGCGGGGAGGGGTAGTGGGGAGGGGGGGATGGTTGATATGGAAGATAGATGGAAACTTGACGGGATTGGACTTTGTCTCAGATGAAATGTGGGCCAGTCTCCCCAAGGAAAACAGATTGCCACAGTATGGCGCCACCCTTTTTTGTTTTAATTTTCTTGAATGCATTCTATAGAATTTGGCCAGGGATAGCTTTTTTGTCGTCATGGGATCTTTAACGTGCGCTGAGTTCATGCTGCTGCACACGGGACTTAAGTTATATCTGAAATATTAGCGCCCAGACCACCACGCACCGACCTGTTGAGATCCATAGGTTTCCTGCGTCCTGGATAGGCGCTCTATTCACAAAGACATACACTCCACAGGTATGCAGTGCACTGAAGGCTTGATAACACTTTATCCCTCAAGGATAGTGGCATTGGGTTCCAATGGACTTCAGTTAGTACATGCCATTTTATACACACACAGGTATACAAACATAAAAGCAACATGCATTAATCAAAACTAGAGAAATGTTAAAGAGGAGGTTTTTGTTTTGGTTTTTTGTTGTTGTTTTTTTGGGAGGGCAGAGAAAATGGAGAGGGAGGAGAGGAGAAACAAGGGGTGCATGGTGACAGGGGTATGTGTGTCTGTAGATGTCCTAAATTCCTTGATAACCGATTAAAGTTTGTTCCACAGAAATACAAATGTTAGTAAAATCAGTGTTGTCTTTCGTAAGTTCATATCTGGAAGTAAAAAAGCTCAACTGAAATCGGCAAAATTTATCAGATTTTCTCGTATTGTATAGATATATTCTGAACATTTGATTATCCTATTGTACGACAATTTCACGTGTTTTTTTTTTATAATTTTGGACTATTGTATATTATTTCTGGTGAATGTATTCGTTGATTCCTGTATCGTCCGTAGGCCAGTCGGTGTTAAACGATCTGTTATAAAAATTGAAGATTGTCTGTAAGAGGGAGAGGAAGAAAGACAGTTAGTGTGCGTTTGTGTGACTTGTGTATTTACTTGTCTGTATTTATTTTTGTGTGATTATCCATTGTCAGAGACAAATTTTTAGGAGCAAAAACAAACAAACAAACAAATCTAAACGAATTCATTATGTGTTGCATCCGTACAGTCAAACTGGGCGTGACCAAAAGCTATGGGCCCGTCCTCTATTTCAAAAACGGGGCCTACAGCCTTGTCTGTGCTGCCGACGGTTTCAACGACAAAGCGGCCACAGTGGTGTGTCGGGAACTGGGGTTCAGCTCCGGGGTGGCGCTATACGTGGGCGCTTTTGGGACTCGCAGCGAGGAGATCAAAGTGGGAAAAGTGCACTGCGAGGGGAACGAACAGCGATTCAAGGACTGCACGATGGAGAACGATTATGGCCCTTGTGCTTCTTCGTACGCATCGGTGGTCTGTTCCCACGATGGTGACCACACAGGTGAGGATGCTGGGGGTGTGGGCATCGGTGGTCTGTTCCCACGATGGTGACAACACAGGTGAGGATGCTGGGGGTGTGGGCATCGGTGGTCTGTTCCCACGATGGTGACCACACAGGTGAGGATGCTGGGGGTGTGGGCATCGGTGGTCTGTTCCCACGATGGTGACAACACAGGTGAGGATGCTGGGGGTGTGGGCATCGGTGGTCTGTTCCCACGATGGTGACAACACAGGTGAGGATGCTGGGGGTGTGGGCATCGGTGGTCTGTTCCCACGATGGTGACAACACAGGTGAGGATGCTGGGGGTGTGGGCATCGGTGGTCTGTTCCCACGATGGTGACAACACAGGTGAGGATGCTGGGGGTGTGGGCATCGGTGGTCTGTTCCCACGATGGTGACAACACAGGTGAGGATGCTGGGGGTGTGGGCATCGGTGGTCTGTTCCCACGATGGTGACAACACAGGTGAGGATGCTGGGGGTGTGGGCATCGGTGGTCTGTTCCCACGATGGTGACAACACAGGTGAGGATGCTGGGGTGTGGGCATCGGTGGTCTGTTCCCACGATGGTGACAACACAGGTGAGGATGCTGGGGTGTGGGCATCGGTGGTCTGTTCCCACGATGGTGACAACACAGGTGAGGATGCTGGGGGTGTGGGCATCGGTGGTCTGTTCCCACGATGGTGACAACACAGGTGAGGATGCTGGGGGTGTGGGCATCGGTGGTCTGTTCCCACGATGGTGACAACACAGGTGAGGATGCTGGGGGTGTGGGCATCGGTGGTCTGTTCCCACGATGGTGACAACACAGGTGAGGATGCTGGGGGTGTGGGCATCGGTGGTCTGTTCCCACGATGGTGACAACACAGGTGAGGATGCTGGGGGTGTGGGCATCGGTGGTCTGTTCCCACGATGGTGACAACACAGGTGAGGATGCTGGGGGTGTGGGCATCGGTGGTCTGTTCCCACGATGGTGACAACACAGGTGAGGATGCTGGGGGTGTGGGGCATCGGTGGTCTGTTCCCACGATGGTGACAACACAGGTGAGGATGCTGGGGGTGTGGGCATCGGTGGTCTGTTCCCACGATGGTGACAACACAGGTGAGGATGCTGGGGGTGTGGGCATCGGTGGTCTGTTCCCACGATGGTGACAACACAGGTGAGGATGCTGGGGGTGTGGGCATCGGTGGTCTGTTCCCACGATGGTGACAACACAGGTGAGGATGCTGGGGGTGTGGGCATCGGTGGTCTGTTCCCACGATGGTGACAACACAGGTGAGGATGCTGGGGGTGTGGGCATCGGTGGTCTGTTCCCACGATGGTGACAACACAGGTGAGGATGCTGGGGGTGTGGGCATCGGTGGTCTGTTCCCACGATGGTGACAACACAGGTGAGGATGCTGGGGGTGTGGTGGCACGGTGGTCTGTTCCCCCACGATGGTGACAACACAGGTGAGGATGCTGGGGGTGTGGGCATCGGTGGTCTGTTCCCACGATGGTGACAACACAGGTGAGGATGCTGGGGGTGTGGGCATCGGTGGTCTGTTCCCACGATGGTGACAACACAGGTGAGGATGCTGGGGGTGTGGGCATCGGTGGTCTGTTCCCACGATGGTGACAACACAGGTGAGGATGCTGGGGGTGGGGCATCGGTGGTCTGTTCCCACGATGGTGACAACACAGGTGAGGATGCTGGGGGTGTGGGCATCGGTGGTCTGTTCCCACGATGGTGACAACACAGGTGAGGATGCTGGGGGTTGTGGCATCGGTGGTCTGTTCCCACGATGGTGACAACACAGGTGAGGATGCTGGGGGTGTGGGAGAGGGAGGGTAGATGGTCAAACCATTCGATTAATCTCTGTTTTTGCGCTCTTCCAGTGTTATTCATGCGATATTTACCCCGAAAAGAACCTGTGAAGAAACATGTGAATCCTCTGGTCCGTCACCATCTTCATCAAACGAATTACTTACCCAGTGCAATCAAAAGAGTATGAGTACTAACATCATGACAAGACGACGGAGATCATCTGGCACATCATCTGCAGATAGGAGGACATCACAGGCACTGCTCTTCACTGTACACCAGAAGGAAGACGCAAAAAGGAGGAGTTCGTGACGAGCAATAGGCCTTAAGGCCCTGAAACATTTGGTGTACCATACAGTGGCTGGCCCAGAACAAACAGACGTGGAAGACCTTCGTTGCTGCCGTACTTGCCAGTGACATGATGGGCAGGGAGTAAGTTACCCCCACAAAAAAACAAACAATTGGATGTATTTCCCAATTTCACGACCCCTTGAAATACATGGCTTAAGTTTTACATAAGTCAGTTAAAAAAAACAACCAGAATATTGGTACTTAATTATTTTTACATTCTTAAATGTAGCGGTAGAATACTGAGCCATATATGTGTGAATCTTGCGCAGCTTAATGAATGTACTAAATTCGGAATGTGGTCTAGATTTGATCACACTACGTTTCTAAACCATTAGGCATGATCGCTGACACATGTAAAATGATTTTGCGTTGTTGTGTCTTGGCCTTTGACCAGTGATGATGACACTTGCAAGAATAGGTCAACATGTGTGCAGACCTGCCAGTGCCTAAATTCTGTTCATGTGTATATGCACTCAGAACATCAGACACACTCGTTAAAGACCCCATAAATCATATCAGTGTCCAATAGCTTATGGAAACATGACAACATCCAGATGCTGTCCACCAAAGACGGAATATGCAGACTGTGTAGTAACATAGCACCTGCACAGTGTGGGAAAGACACAGCCAAGAAAGTCGAAAGGGAAAAAAAGTTTTGGGTCCATACTTTTGACTTCTCGTTGAAAGGGACCCTGTGGTGCATCCATGTATAGGACTCCGGGACAAACCCTGTCAGAACTAAAAATAAAATGTCCGGTTATGCCTTTTTCTGCCAGAACAACTGTCCGGTTATGCCTTTTTCTGCCAGAACAAATGACCTATAATGTTTTTCTTATTAGGACAGGTGTCCTGTTATGCTTTCTTCTGCCAGGACAGGTGTCCTGTTATGCTTTCTTCTGCCAGGTCAGGTGTCCTGTTATGCTTTCTTCTGCCAGGACAGGTGTCCTGTTATGCTTTCTTCTGCCAGGTCAGGTGTCCTGTTATGCTTTCTTCTGCCAGGACAGGTGTCCTGTTATGCTTTCTTCTGCCAGGACAGGTGTCCTGTTATGCTTTCTTCTGCCAGGTCAGGTGTCCTGTTATGCTTTCTTCTGCCAGGTCAGGTGTCCTGTTATGCTTTCTTCTGCCAGGACAGGTGTCCTGTTATGCTTTCTTCTGCCAGGACAGGTGTCCTGTTATGCTTTCTTCTGCCAGGACAGGTGTCCTGTTATGCTTTCTTCTGCCAGGTCAGGTGTCCTGTTATGCTTTCTTCTGCCAGGACAGGTGTCCTGTTATGCTTTCTTCTGCCAGGTCAGGTGTCCTGTTATGCTTTCTTCTGCCAGGTCAGGTGTCCTGTTATGCTTTCTTCTGCCAGGACGGTGTCCTGTTATGCTTCTTCTGCCAGGACAGGTGTCCTGTTATCGCTTTCTCTGCCAGGACAGTGTCTGTTATGCTTTTCTTCTGCCAGGACAAGTGTCGATTATGTCTTTCTCTGCCCAGGACAAGTGTGTGATTATACTTTCTCTTCCCAGGACAAGTGTGTGATTATGCTTTCTCTTCCCAGGACAAGTGTGTGATTATACTTTCTCTTCCCAGGACAAGTGTGTGATTATACTTTCTCTTCCCAGGACAAGTGTGTGATTATACTTTCTCTTCCCAGGACAAGTGTGTGATTATACTTTCTCTTCCCAGGACAAGTGTGTGATTATACTTTCTCTTCCCAGGACAAGTTGTGATTATCTTTCTCTTCCCAGGACAAGTGTGTGATTATACTTTCTCTTCCCAGGACAAGTGTATGATTATACTTTCTCTTCCCAGGACAAGTGTGTGATTATACTTTCTCCTACCCAGAGAAGGCCTGGGTAAACGTCAGACTTCATGCACCTTAACCTGGGGGATACATGGTGGAGATTTTTCCAATTGTCCAGGTAGACCTGCGTGCAGACCTGGCGGTTCCTAGATCCCCTTCGAGTGAACACGCATGCAGAATATCAAATACGCATGCAGAATATCAAATACGCATGCAGAATGTCAAATACGCATGCAGAATCATCAAATACGCACGCAGAATATCATATACGCATGCAGAATGTCAAACATGCACGTTTGAAGATTCTGTAAGGGCTGGCTTGTGGAAATACGAATACACGCAACATGCACGTCCATGAAAGGTACAGAGCGTGAAACAGTTTTGGTGGAATGTGGTCAACTCGCCTAACAGCTCGAGTTCTCCATTCTCCACTAAATTGTCTGATTATGTGTGGTGAGAGCGAGTCTTAATAAGTTTAGGGTATAGCGCTTATCAAGAAAGATACCTGAAAATAGCCTGTGTAATTTGCTGGTGATGTGTGCAGCCTACAGTATAGCGCTGGAGAAGGGCAGCTATGGCGTGGGAGTGATAAGCCATATGGATCACGATGGCTATATCTGTGCCGACGACTTCACTGACATTGACGCGCGTGTTTTGTGCAGTGAGGTGGGCTACACATATGGTTTCGCCTACCACACCCCTCCCCAACCCGATGGGTAGGTACTATGTAAAGGAACTGTTTTAATTGTAGAAAAGGGACATTCTCGAAACAGTGATTCAAATAGTCATAGTATGGATGGCAGCTAACAACACACGCACACATGCACGTACGCACGCACATCACACAAGCATGCACGTGCGTGCCAATCAACTAAACAACTAACCAGTTACTAAGACAAGCAAGTATCTCTATGGTCACACACACACTGGTCGTGGTTGGTTGTTGTTGGTTGGTGTATGCGTGTACGTCAGCTGCTTAGGCCATTCTGCGTGTGGCGGTCAGCACACATGTGGGGCTACAAATGCCAGTACATGGCTGGGTCAGGAGAGCAATGCATGCCTTCTCTGCAGTTGAAAGACAAAAACACTGTGCTGGCCTGACATATAGATAAGTTTGCAACGACCAACATCGTAGTACAGGAGACGCTGTCCATTTATGGAAATTATTCTACATGTGTAAAGGAGTATTCATCAATGTCTGGGTCATGCTCATAAAATAAAAGAAGAATATTGATATGGCTTGATCGGCCTTTTAAATTAATGCGTATATTTGCACCTGCATTTCAAGTTGTACTTGTGAATACTTTGTCAAAAGTGATAAATCTCCCGCCCCCTCTGTCACAAGTGATAAATCTCCCGCCTCTTTTGTCACAAGTGATAAATCTCCCCCCCCCTCTGTCACAAGTGATAAATCTCCCCCCCCACTGTCACAAGTGATAAATCCCCCGCCCCGTCTGTCACAAGTGATAAATCTCCCGCCCCCTCTGTCACAAGTGATAAATCTCCTGCCCCCTCTGTCACAAGTGATAAATCTCCCGCCCCCTCTGTCACAAGTGATAAATTCCCGCCCCCTCTGTCACAAGTGATAAATCTCCAGCCCCCTCTGTCACAAGTGATAAATCTCCTGCCCCCTCTGTCACAAGTGATAAATCTCCAGCCCCTTCTGTCACAAGTGATAAATCTCCCGCCTCTTTTGTCACAAGTGATAAATCTCCCGCCTTTTTAATCACAAGTGATAAATCTCCCGCCTTTTTAATCACAAGTGATAAATCTCCCGCCCCCTCTGTCACAAGTGATAAATCCCCTGCCCCCTCTGTCACAAGTGACAAATCTCCCGCCCCCTTTATCACAATTGATAAATCTCCCGCTCCCTCTGTCACAAGTGATAAATCTCTCGCCCCTTTTGTCACAAGTGATAAATCTCCCGCCCCCTTCATCACAAGTGTCAAATCTCCCGCCCCCTTTATCATAAGTAATAAATCCCCCGCCCCCTCTGTCACAAGTGATAAATCTCCCGCCCCTTTTGTCACAAGTGATAAATCTCCCGCCCTCTCTGTCACAAGTGATAAATCTCCCGCCCCCTTTATCACAAGTGATAATTCCCCTGACCCTCTGTCACAAGTGATAAATCTACCGCCCCCTCTGTCCCAAGTGACAAATCTCCCGCCTCTTATGTCACAAGTGATAAATCTCCCGCCTCTGTCACAAATGATAAATCTCGCACCTCTTTTGTCACAAGTGATAAATCTCCCGCCCTCTCTGTCACAAGTGATAAATCTCCCGCCTCTTTTGTCACAAGTGATAAATCTCCCGCCCCCTCTGTCACAAGTGACAAATCTCCCGCCCCCTCTGTCACAAGTGACAAATCTCCCGCCCCTTTTGTCACAAGTGATAAATCTCCCGCCCCCTCTGTCACAAGTGACAAATCTCCCGCCTCTTATGTCACAAGTGATAAATCTCCCGCCTCTGTCACAAGTGACAAATCTCCCGCCTCTTTTGTCACAAGTGATAAATCTCCCGCCCCCTCTGTCACAAGTGATAAATCTCCCGCCCCCTCTGTCACAAGTGATAAATCTCCCGCCCCCTCTGTCACAGTTTTGTCACAAGTGATCAATCTCCTGCCCCCTTTAACACAAGTGATAAATCCCCTGCCCCCTCTGTCACAAGTGACAAATCTCCCACCCCCTTTAACACAAGTGATAAATCCCCTGCTCCCTCTGTCACAAGTGATAAATCTCCCGCCCCCTCTGTCACAAGTGACAAATCTCCCGCCTCTTTTGTCACAAGTGATAAATCTTCCGCCCCCTCTGTCACAAATGATAAATCTCCCGCCTCTTTTGTCACAAGTGATAAATCTCCCGCCCCCTTTGTCACAGGTGATAAATCTCCCGCCCCCTCTGTCACAAGTGATAAATCTTCCGCCCCCTCTGTCACGAGTATAAATCTCCAGCCCCCTCTGTCACAAGTGATAAATCGCCCGCCCCCTCTGTCACAAGTGACAAATCTCCTGCACCCTTTATCACAAGTAATAAATCTCCCGCCTCTTTTGCCACAAATGACAAATCTCCCGCCTCTTTTGTCACAAGTGATAAATCTTCCGCCTCCTCTGTCACGAGTATAAATCTCCCGTCCCCTCTGTCACAAGTTATAAATCTCCCGCCCTTTTTGTCACAAGTGATAAATCTCCCGCCTCTTTTGTCACAAGTGATAAATCTCCCGCCCCCTCTGTCACAAGTGATAAATCTCCCGCCCCCTCTGTCACAAGTGATAAATCTCCCGCCCCCTCTTTCACAAGTGATAACTCTCCCGCCCCCTCTGTCACGAGTGATAAATCTCCCGACCCCTCTGTAACAAGTGATAAATCTCCTGCCCCCTCTGTCAAAAGTGACAAATCTCCTGCCCCCTTTATCACATGTAATATATCTCCCGCCCCTTTGTCACAAGTGATAAATCTCCTGCCCCCTTTGTCCCAAGTGATAAATCCCCCGCCCCCTCTGTCACAAGTAATAAATCTCCCGCCTCTTTTGTCACAAGTGACAAATCTCCCGCCCCTTTTGTCACAAGTGATAAATCTCCCGCCTCTTTTGTCACAAGTGATAAATCTCCTGTTTTGTCACAAGTGATAAATCGCCCGCCCCCTCTGTCACAAGTAATAAATCTCCAGCCCCCTCTGTCACAAGTGATAAATCTCCCGCCTCTTTTGTCACAATTGATAAATCTCCCGCCTCTTTTGTCAGAAGTGATAAATCTCCCTCCCCCTCTGTCACAAGTGATAAATCTCCCGCCCCTTTTGTCACAAGTGATAAATCTCCCGCCCCCTCTGTCACAAGTGATAAATCTCCCGCCCCCTCTGTCACCAGTGATAAATCTCCCTCCCCCTCTGTCACAAATGATAAATCTCCCTCCCCCTCTGTCACAAGTGATAAATCTCCCTCCCCCTCTGTCACAAGTGATAAATCTCCCTCCCCCTCTGTCACAAGTGATAAATCTCCCTCCCCCTCTGTCACAAGTGATAAATCTCCCTCCCCCTCTGTCACAAGTGATAAATCTCCCGCCCCTTTTGTCACAAGTGATAAATCTCCCGTCTCCTCTGTCACCAGTGATAAATTCTCCCGCACCTTTTGTCACAAGTGATAAATCTCCCGCCCTCTCTGTCACAAGTGATAACTCTCTCGTCCCCTCTGTCACGAGCGATAAATCTCCCGCCCCCTTTGTCAAAAGTGATAAATCTCCCGCCCCCTCTGTCACAAGTGACAAATCTCCTGCCCCCTTTATCACAAGTAATATATCTCCCGCCTCTTTTGTCACAAGTGATAAATCTCCCGCCCCCTTTGTCACAAGTGATATATCCCCTGCCCCCTCTGTCACAAGTAATAAATCTCCTGCTTCTTTTGTCACAAGTGATAAATCTCCCGCCCCCTCCGTCACAAGTGATAAATCTCGCGCCTCTTTTGTCACAAGTGATAAATCTCCCGCCCCCTCCGTCACAAGTGATAAATCTCGCGCCTCTTTTGTCACAAGTGATAAATCTCCCGCCCCCTCTGTCACAAGTAATAACTCTCCTGTCCCCTTTATGACATGTGATAAATCTCCCGCCCCCTCTGTCACAAGTGATAAATCTCCCGTCCCTTTTGTTACAAGTGACAAATCTCCCGCCCCTTTTGTCACAAGTGACAAATCTCCCGTTCCTTTTGTCACACGTGATAAATCTCCCACCTCTTTTGTCACAAGTGATCAATCTCCCGCCCCCTCTGTCACAAGTGATAAATCTCCCGCCCTCTTTATCACAAGTGATAACTCTCCCGCCCCTTTTGTCACAAGTGATAAATCTCCCGCCCTTTTTGTCACAAGTGATAAATCTCCCGCCTCTTTTGTCACAAGTGATAAATCTCCTGTTTTGTCACAAGTGATAAATCTCCCGCCCCCTCTGTCACAAGGAATAACTCTCCCGCCTCTTTTGTCACAAGTGATAAATCTCCCGCCCCCTCTGTCACAAGTAATAACTCTCCCGCCCCCTTTATCACAAGTAATAAATCTCCCGCTCCTTCTGTCACAAGTGACAAATCTCCCGCCCCCTCTGTCACAAGTGATAAATCCCCCGCCCCTTCTGTCACAAGTGATAAATCTCCCGCCCCGTCTGTCACAAGTGATAAATATCCCGCCTCTTTTGTCACAAGTGATAAATCTCCCGCCCCTTTATCACAAGTGATAAATCCCCCGCCCCTTCTGTCACAAGTGATAAATCTCCAGCCCCTTTTGTCACAAGTGATAAATCTCCTGCCCCTTTTGTCACAAGTGATAAATCTCCCGCCTCCATGTCTAACTGTAAGGGTTTGCATTTACGAGAATCTGGCCCGAGAAAAAAATGTGTGCATGTGTCTTCAGTTCACCGAAGTGTCTGTGGCTACACCATCCCGTTCAGGGTTGGGGATGCCGTGGGCTCTTTCAGTATAAACAGCATCCCCACTTTATGAAAATTGTGCGCTAGAATTTTTTTTCTGTCCTCTTTCTTTGTTTCTGCTTCGTTCCTTTGCTTTCTGTCGTCTCTTCCTCTCAGTGTCTGCTTTGCTGGTCAATTCACCTGTATGTATTTTGTAAAGTCTTATATATTTTCTCTTAGGATTGATAATTGGGTACATGCATTGACTGCATTTTGGCTGTAAGGACATGTTATGTGCGGAAACAATAAGAAGTAATTTACGCTAGTTTTATATGTTTTAGTGTCCTTACTTATGTTTACATTTATATTCAGATTTGTTGGGTCTTTTTTTTAACCCTCCAGATGATAAATTGGACAGAATGGTTGAGGTCAGGTGCATATGCTTAGATTATGTTCGCGAATGCGTTGACATATGTGATTAATTTTCTTTTCTGGGTGTTTTTTTTTCCCAATGAAATGTTATGAACATTTTGAAATGATTATAGCCCTGGTATGACTGTGCGGTGGGCTGGGCTTTAAACAGTCAGAATAACACATAACTTGGGCTTGGCTTTGAACAGTCAGAATAACAGATAACTTGGGCTTGGCTTTGAACAGTCAGAATAACAGATAACTTGGGCTTAGCTTTAAACAGTCAGAATAACAGATAACTTGGGCTTAGCTTTAAACAGTCAGAATAAAACATAACTTGGGCTTGGCTTTGAACAGTCAGAATAACAGATAACTTGGGCTTAGCTTTAAACAGTCAGAATAACACATAACTTGGGCTTAGCTTTAAACAGTCAGAATAACAGATAACTTGGGCTTAGCTTTAAACAGTCAGAATAACAGATAACTTGGGCTTAGCTTTAAACAGTCAGAATAACAGATAACTTGGGCTTAGCTTTAAACAGTCAGAATAAAACATAACTTGGGCTTGGCTTTGAACAGTCAGAATAACAGATAACTTGGGCTTAGCTTTAAACAGTCAGAATAACACATAACTTGGGCTTAGCTTTAAACAGTCAGAATAACAGATAACTTGGGCTTAGCTTTAAACAGTCAGAATAACAGATAACTTGGGCTTAGCTTTAAACAGTCAGAATAACACATAACTTGGGCTTAGCTTTAAACAGTCAGAATAAAACATAACTTGGGCTTAGCTTTAAACAGTCAGAATAACACATAACTTGGGCTTAGCTTTAAACAGTCAGAATAAAACATAACTTGGGCTTAGCTTTAAACAGTCAGAATAAAACATAACTTGGGCTTAGCTTTAAACAGTCAGAATAAAACATAACTTGGGCTTAGCTTTAAACAGTCAGAATAAAACATAACTTGGGCTTAGCTTTAAACAGTCAGAATAACACATAACTTGGGCTTAGCTTTAAACAGTCAGAATAACAGATAACTTGGGCTTGGCTTTAAACAGTCAGAATAACAGATAACTTGGGCTTAGCTTTAAACAGTCAGAATAACAGATAACTTGGGCTTAGCTTTAAACAGTCAGAATAACAGATAACTTGGGCTTAGCTTTAAACAGTCAGAATAAAACATAACTTGGGCTTAGCTTTAAACAGTCAGAATAAAAGATAACTTGGGCTTAGCTTTAAACAGTCAGAATAAAACATAACTTGGGCTTAGCTTTAAACAGTCAGAATAAAACATAACTTGGGCTTAGCTTTAAACAGTCAGAATAACAGATAACTTGGGCTTAGCTTTAAACAGTCAGAATAAAACATAACTTGGGCTTAGCTTTAAACAGTCAGAATAACAGATAACTTGGGCTTAGCTTTAAACAGTCAGAATAAAACATAACTTGGGCTTAGCTTTAAACAGTCAGAATAACAGATAACTTGGGCTTAGCTTTAAACAGTCAGAATAAAACATAACTTGGGCTTA
>JAPXFY010000018.1:24457188-24474688 GCA_030674185.1 Monoplex corrugatus | reverse complement strand
AGGGTCGGTGTCGTTTGTACTGAGAGGTAAAGTAAGTGATTACTTGTACTCTTGTACAGGACATTGACTTTGGTACTGGACAGTGACTTTGGTACTGGCAGTTATGGTTAATGATCACTGTCCTGTTGTACAGGACAGTGACTTTGGTACTGGCAGTTATGGTTAATGATCACTGTCCTGTTGTACAGGACAGTGACTTTGGTACTGGCAGTTATGGTTAATGATCACTGTCCTGTTGTACAGGACAGTGACTTTGGTACTGGCAGTTATGGTTAATGATCACTGTCCTGTTGTACAGGACAGTGACTTTGGTACTGGCAGTTATGGTTAATGATCACTGTCCTGTTGTACAGGACAGTGACTTTGGTACTGGCAGTTATGGTTAATAATCACTGTCCTGTTGTACAGGGCCGGTGTCGTTTGTACAGACAGCTGTGGTAAATGATTACTTGTACTCTTGTATAGGACCGGCGTCCTTCATACCTGCAGTTGTGGTCACTTGCACTGTAGAATTGTTGTGGAGTGTGAAGACGAGTGGTTAATGTACCTGCCTAGGATGCCATCATTCTGAGTTCGAACCACGGATAAAACAGGGATTTTTCTCCCTTTCTTTAGATTTTATGTGGTGGTCTAGTTACGAGTCTTTCAAAGGAGACAATAAGCCAAGGACCTGTAATGATACAATGGTGTTGAATGGTGTAAGTCGATGTGTTTGTATAATATCATGGCTGAATCAAGAGGTTTATTTTGCAAAATGGGGTGACCAACATGCTTGAAATTTTGACAATCCTGCAATGTACTCTCCTCGTCTCTTCACACTCAGTTTCAGCCACCACAACCAGAGAAAATCAGATGCATTTTGATGGTCTGATTGATACAGGGTAGCAAGTCGTGATTTCCCTGCTTTTCCCAACACATGGGTTTTTGACAAATTTTTGCCAGCCAGGTTTTGCTTCAGAATGGGAAACAACCAGAAGTTGCATGGTGCTAAGTCAGAAAGGATCAGCCACAGCAGAGCATAGATAAAACAGCTGGAAAACGTGGACAACTTCAAGTACTTGGGTTCTGTCAAAGCCAACACAGGATCTTGCAGCAAAGACATCAGATCAAGAATAGGTATGGCCAAGCAAAAACTGGTCCGGTTAAACAACGTATGGAAACTGAAAATAAGAATTTTATGCTGCTTGATTTAGCCTGTTGTCATGTACGGATGTGAAGCCTGGACTTTGAAGAAAGATGACGAAAATAAAATAAACGCAGCAGATATATGGTTCTATAAGCGTCTTCTCAGAGTAAAATGGACAGACAAAAGAACCAACGAAAGCGTGCTAAAGGAATTGGCTGTCCAACGTAAAATGCTCCCAGAGATCAACAAGAGAAAATTGAGGTATGTCGGGCACATGGACGGAAACACAAGAACCGACTTGATGACATCAGACCAGCAGGGGGAGAGTCAAAGCAGAGAGAAATACAAGGAAGGCCAGCAAAATCCTTCATGGACAACATCGCTGACGCCTGCAAACTGGGGCTCCATGACATCATACACAGGAGTAGAGACCGTGTCGCCTGGCAATCCGTGCCAAAGAGTGCAGCTCCCACCGTTGTCCATGGCGATGGAAATGGATGATGATGATGACTTTAAAAAATGAAGAAACAGCATGGAGTGTACTGTGTGACGAGCCATTCAGCATTAAATACTTTCTTATCAAATGCTTACAATTACGCCATTTGAGACATAAGCACTAGTCTGAAGATTCCTTAAAGAACCTTTTCAGAAATCTTCGTCCAAATGCTATTTTCAAGCTTTTACAATAAATCAGTCTTTCGTCTTATTTGATAATACGCATGGGGGTGATTTTTAAATGCGTTTAGACTTGAAAGTATAACCGTGTGCTTGGTTTTTGACTGTCGTCTTTTTAACCTAACTTGGAGTTGTTATTGACATGATGTTAGTCGTGATGACGTCTCTTGTGGTCAACTGGGCTATAAGCAATATGAACGTGAAACTTTGGTTACGTCACTTAGTCGTTTGAGGCCCTCTGGTTCAAACATTTCAAGCAAGCGCTAGGAACTCTGAACTCTGTCTTTTATTTCTGCTCCTCTGTCAGAAGATAAGTATCCATCGGCAGCGACTTTCCTGATCTCCCCCTCCCCCCCTCCCCCATGGGGATGCCGGAGACTCTTTCAGTAGAAATAATTCAGTACTACAAATTGCCTCTTTTCTGTCACTCTCCTTGTTTCTGCCTTGTTCATTTGCTTTCTGTCATTTCTTCCTATCATTTTCTGCCTTGCTGGTCCATTCACCTGTATGTGTTTGATAAAGTTTTACATACTTTTTCTTAGGATTGATAACCGGGTACATGTATTAAGTGCATTTTTGTCTCTAGGGAGATGAGTTATGCGGAAAGAATTTTAGGTAATTTATACCCGTTTAAATATACATTTTGGTGTCCTTAGGTATGCTTGAATTTGTATTCAGGTATGTTTTTAAATCCCCATGTGCGATAAATTGGAAGGAGTGGTCAACGCCGTGGGCATGTCCTTAGATTATGTATACTTAATTTTCTTTTTTTTTTCCTGTTGAAGTTTTATATGTTTTTAAGCGGTTATAGCCCTGATATGGCTCTACGCAGTCGGCTGGGCTTTAAACAACAATAACAATAACTTTCCTGATCTCAGAGTCATTCTGCATGGTCCATTCTACTGTGCCACATAAACTCTCAAGTTAATCTGCCACATGAAACACTATGAGTTTAAATTATTTCACGAACTGAAATACGTGGATCATCTTCAGATGTTCTCTTCACTACTGAGCAGTTTGCTTGTTCCGGGCCTCACGTAGACGTCCACGTTGGTCTTGTCTTTTAGGTTGCGTTTTGTTTGTTTAAAATTTTTAGTTCCAACGGCAAAGCATCCCGAATGACACACACTTATCTATCTCTATACACAACTGTCAGACTGGCATAAATTTTGATCTGACCGTCTCCAAATTGGAGCCTTTTGTCAAGATATAGCATCTGAGCTGTTCTATGTTAAGATCCATTTTTCGGACGCATGGTTAATTATATCACAATTTCAGACACGTCATACAATCAAATTAGATAGGGCATCATTATAATTTTGTGCGTATTGATAGCACAAAGCTGTGTTCTGTCACAATGCAAATTAAAAATATTGAGTATAAACAGGTCAAAAACGGCAGCCGACCTGACAATACTTTTGAGTCAGCCCTTGTACTTTATGTGTAAAAGGAATGATTTGACATAATAGTTAACATAATACAGTTGAATCATGTATGTTTGCCAACGTGTTTATATATACAAACGATGAAAGGTATCATGTGTGTTCAGTGGGGGGCAGAGTGTCATGGCGTCTGGTGGCGGCCAACGGTAGCACAGATGTCCCTGAAGGTCACGTGGAGGTGAAAATTAATGGCACCTGGGGGTCAGTCTGCTCGCTCAATTTTGGCACATCAGAAGTCAATGTGCTGTGCCGACAACTGGGCTTTAATTCTGGCAATGTCGTCGACCGAACGTGAGTATGCTCTATACGCACATGCTCTTTTTGCTTTTTAACTGAAGAAAAATTCTTTTTTTTGACAGGACGCAAAAACATATATACAAACAGTAGTGGGAAAGCATAATCCCCTTCCCATAATGGGGAAAGATTTAAATCGCACATACATGCAGAGCTTCTGGTGTTGTAAGTTTGAAGGGCTGGCTGGTTGACTGGCATCCTGCTCAGGAGGCCAAACCACTTGATCCGCTGTTGTGTGATACAGTGGTTGACAGGTGTTGTTTCGACTGTTTCTCGGATCTCTTCGTTTCTAATCATATCTCTTTTGGTCTTACCTCATGCTTCCCTGAGACATCTACATTCGCAGTCTGTGATTTTCTCTCTCTCTGCCTTGCTGGTCCGTTCAGTATCATCATCATCATCATGTGCCCTGCCCCATGGCATTGGCGATCATGGCCCTCCATATGTATCTATCCCTTGTTGCAAGCACATCTTCCACCCTCTCTGTCCTCAGCCACCCTGTAAGTCCGTCCAATACTTTCTCCCTGGGTCTACCTGGTGCTGTCTTTCCCTCCAGCTTTCATGTTGTGACCAGGTGCTCTTTTCCTAATCTTCTTTATGAATGATCTTCTTGTGTCTGCCTCCATCAAGATTGTCTCTTTTGTTTGTTTTTTTACTGTCCATGGAACTCTCAACATTCTTCTTAGAAACCACATATAACATAATTGGTTGCATATAACATGCAAGAACTCTCTTCCTGATGTTAATTGATAGGCATTTGTTGGTAAGAATGCTTTTCATCTTCTTGAATGCTGTTTTGGCTTGGCCGATTCTGCTGGCTATTTCTGATGTGCATCTGCCGTCTGGTGAGATGACCGTTACCAGATATTTAAACTTATCAACCTGTCTCAGAGTTGTGCCGCTTGCTGTTCTTTTACATGAGGGGATTTCATGGTTTTTACTGATTACCATGACTTCCGTCTTCTTGCTATTTAGCTCCAACCCGTTATTTTTGCTTTCTATTTCTATTATATTCACAAGGTTTTGTAGTTCCCTTTCATTTTCTGCAATTTGCACAGTGTCATCTGCGTAACGAATGTAATCATTTTTTCCTCCAACCTTTAATCCAGGGCATTCCTCTGGGTTTCTCATGATTGTTTTCCTGTAAAGTGAAAACAGATCTGGTGACAGAGCACAACCTTGCCTGTCTCTTCTTTTGATATTTTGGAAAGAGCTTATATCGTTTTCTATTCTCATTGCAGCTATTTGTTCCCAATACATATTTCTGATTATTCGTAGATCTTTTCCATTAATATTGAGTCTTTCTAGTTGGTTGATCAATTCTTCATGTCTTACCCGATCGAAAGCCTTGGTATGATCAACGAAGCATAAATATAAATCCTTCAACTCGATTGACCTCTCTATGACAATGCTTAGGATGTATATGGCTTTAATAGTTCCTTTCCCTTCCACAAATCCACACTGTTCTTCTGCTATTTCTCTTTTGATTCTATTCCTTGTCCTCATCATGATTATTCTTAATAGGATTCAGTATGCGTTATGTAAAACCTTCCATATTTTCTATTAGACTTGTGACTACATTTCCTTAGCTGTACAATTGTACAATGCATGTGTATTGTACAATTGTACAGCTAAGGAAATGTGTGCAAAGTAAGGTTAAGTAATTTAGGTCAGTTTGTGTATATGTTTTAGTGTACTTAGTCATGTTTATGCATTTGTATTCAGGTTTGTTTTTAAACCCCTCCAGTGATAAATTGAGCGGAATGATCAACGCCAGGGGCATATCCTCAGATTATGTACGCGAGTGGACTGATCTGTGTACGTACTTTTCTTTTTCAGGTTTGTTTTTCATGGTTATTGACGTGTTGTGCGGTTACTAAAATGGTTATAGCTCTGATATTGCAGCACAGTCGGCCGGGTCTTAATCTTTCTGTCAAGTGTTTTTGTTTATTTCAGATTTGGCACTTGAAGGTCATCATCATCACCATCATCATCATCATCATCATCACGTGCCCTGCCGCATGGCGTTGGTGATCATGGTCCTCCATTTGAATCTATGTTTTGTCGCTGCAAGTATATCTCCTGCCCTTTCTGTCCTCAGCCACCCTGCAAGTCCGTCCAATATTTTCTTCCTGGGTGTACCTGGTGCTGTCTTTCTCTCCAGCTTTCCTGTTGTGACTACGTGCTCAAATTTCTCTTGCCTCATAAAATGTGCTATAAATGTCTTTTCAGGACTCTCGTTTGTTTTCTTTGCTGTCCATGGAATTCTCAGCATTCTTCTTAGAAACCATATTTTGTTCTGACTTTGCGTTATTGACTGTCCACGCCTCACAACCGTACAACAATATCGATTCTATATAAAACTCAAGAACTCTCTTCCTGAAGTTAACTGACAGGCATTTGTTGATAAGAACGCTTTTCATCTTCGTGAATGCTGTTTTAACCTGGCCGATTCTGCTGGCTATTTCTGATGTGCATCTGCTGTCTGGTGAGATGACCGTTCCCAGATATTTATACATATCAATCTGTCTCAATGTTGTGCCATTTGGTGTTATTTTGCATGGATAAGAACATGACTGGTAGGTCAGTGTGGGTACAACAGTTTATTGAATTGACAAGCCTGGCTTTTTCTTCTTTTTTTTTTTGGGGGGGGGGGTTAGAACAGCTGAAATGTGGTAATTCAAAGCATTTGTGGTTTGGACCCGTGGTCTCAGTTTGTCTATTCATTTTTTCTGCCTTCGGTAAATAAGCTTTCCAAGTACTTTAATTTTGTACGGTGATGACATTTTGCCCCTTGTCGCCGCGGTGTAGTGGTTAGCGCAAGGCACTATCGACTGGAAGGTTGTTGGTTCGAATCCCCGTCAGTCCCTTCAAAAACAATTGTGGGATTTTTCGGCTCTAACCGGCTCCTACCCAGAGTTGGGGCGTGCTACGGGTTCATTGGGAAGACTGGGACCACACACACAGTCGAGTCTCATCCACTTCACGGATGCGTCATTGAGGGTGTTGCTCAAATCTTCTGACCAGCACCGCAGGTGTCTCTATCTCTCGGGCCTGGTTGACGCCACGATATATAATGATAGTAAGCGTACAGTACAGCTCTGTCACGCAGTTTCAATCCTAGACGAAACTCCATAGCATCATGATTATCATCCTCATCGGCATCATCATCATGGCATTGTAAAACCTGTTTCAGCTTCTGTGGCCATTAAGATGGCGTAGAAAACGGGAGTGGAAAAAAAGATGAACACAAAGGTAACCTCCATGAGTGCGATGATCCTTAATAAAAAATGTGCTTCATGATTCTAATGCCCCGTTTGTCCGGTGTTGGTCCTGCTGACATGACCTGTGTTTTTGGTGCTGGTGTGGTCTGGTGCTGGTGCTGGTGCTGGTGTTCATGCCATTGTTTCCACAGCTGTTGTTTTCTTTCTTCCTGTATGTTTATGAAACTGTGTTTTCTCATACTTCATGATCGCTCAGTTATCAGTGAATAATAAAACTTCATTGATTAGGCAGAAAAAAAGACAACTACAAATTAAGGAAATAATGATATCTGATTGCGAATACTTAAAAATGATTTGCATATTCACATGTGCGTGTGTGTGTTTGTGTTTGAGTGTGTGTGTTTGTGTGTGTGTGTGTGTGGGGTGTGGTGTGTGTGTGTGTGTGTGTATGTGTGTGCGTGCGTGCTTGTGTGTGTGTGCGCTTATGTGTTTGTGTTTGTATGTTTGCTTGTGTGTGTGCACGCGCTTGTGTGTGTGCTTGTGTATGTGTGTGTGCGTATGTGTGTGTGTATAGTGTGTGTGTGTGTGTGTGTGTGTGTGTGTGTGTGTGTGTGTGTGTGTGTGCGTGTGTGTACGCTGTCATGTTTGTACTGTGTAGATTCGGGGAAAGAAATGTGACGGTGTGGGTGAACAACGTGCAATGTTCAGGTGATGAGAGGAACATTCTGGATTGTCAGCTGGTTCTGGGCAACCATCGGGACATGTGCCTGAAGGATGTGGCCGTGTACTGCCATGCAGGAGGTAGGCCAAAACGAAGTCTTTGTAGTGAAATGGTGACCAACTAGTTACCGTAGAAAAGGCAGGGTCGTCCCATAATTCTTAGGACCGTCGGATAATGAGGTGGTAGGGACATTGAATTTTTTTTTCAACACACTGCATTATGAAAGCAGTGGCCATCTTCACTCCCTGGCAGTTGTGTCTTCCCGAACCCTGAACAGGGGTTGGTTAAGAATTCGTGTACTGCTAGCTGAACTGGAGGGTCCACACGTTTCCAGTTTTGAGTCAGACTGCAGTCTGCGCAGGCAGTTTGTTTTCAATGTTTGATCCTTTACCTGGCAGAGCACTGTCCCTCAAAACTGTACGTGTATACTAAAGCTCAGTCTGACTTGACTTGCACGCATAAACGCCTAGCGGGGAAAAAGTCACTTGAACAAGCCAGCTGGGATAGGTCACGCGAGGCCCGTCAGCTGAAGAGAGCAGGATAACATCAGCGGGACTGCCTTTCACTGGATACCAGGAAGGAGACGCTAGAGAGAAAGACCCCAGAATACCTGGCAACGAGCAATAGGAGAGCGTAAGGTCCTGAGATCAATTTGGGTACAGTACAGAGGCAGGCCCAGAACAGACAGAAGTGGATGACCTTCGTTGCTGTCCTATATGGCAGTGGAATAATGGGCAGTGAGTATGTAGGTATGTATGCCAGGCGCAGTTTGGCATGTTATTGCATGCCTGCCGAGTGACATTTAGAACATAAGGGCTCCATTCAGACATCAGGCACTGCTGGGTGGTGACATCTTTTTTTTTTTTTTCTTGTTTTTCACCATACCATTTGTTATATAAAATCGAACACATCTTACTCCCAGGGAAGATCCAAAAGCTACAAAAGAAGAAATAAAGACAAAAATAACGAGATGAAAGGGCAAAATATAGAGCAACTGGTCAGTTATAGCATCATTAAAGTCAACAACGTAATGCATGCAGGTTGTGTCAAAGTGAGATATACAATGCAAAGAGAAACTGCAGTCATCATTTCTTCTTACAAGTTGTACACATACATACAAGAGTCAAACCTAATAGAATCTGCAATGGAGGACTGGGTCATTGTGGAATAAACAAGCAGTCTGCTTGAACTGTATCTTGATTGCCTTTGATCTTTTGAGTATGCTCTTCAGTTTTGTATCTGTGTTTCAGCTTTTTTAAGCAGAAATCTATGGTGAAGTATTATCTATATTACATTTATGAACATGCATTTTGACAAACAATAGCATGAAGTCAAGAACTGCGTTCATCCTCGTTTTCATCAGTTTCAGTTTCAGTTTCAGTTTCTCCAGATGGCGTCTCTGCGTTCAGATGAAATCCCATATGCAGTGACACCACAGAAGCCATGAGATGGATCTGACCCAAAATGATCACGGCACAAGCCCTGTACTTGAGCATAACCCGATGCGCTTGCAAGATCTGGAGTAGATAAAAAATAATAAAGAACTTAAAGTTGAATACTAAAATGATATTTTAAACCCTTAAGATACTGCCCTGCTGAGGCTGGGACTATGACCCCAGCGTGATCACCCTGGTAGCCAAACAAACTGAGCTAACGGGCTTGTCCAATCTCTTGTTTATCAAAGTTAGTACAATGACTAAGGTTTTCATCAAATTTTCAAAGTAAATGATAGGGAATCTTTCGAGACAATCTTCAAACATCATAAATGTTATTTTATGATCCCACAAAACACTACATAGATTTTTTAGATCCTCACAGAATTTCATTTGTCGCAGTTTTTTAGGGTATAGGTTTTTCTTTGTTTTTTCGCACGTTTTTGTTTTGTTTTTTGTTTTTTTGTTGTTGTTTTTTTGTTGTTGTTTTTTGTTTTTTGAGGGTCCCATTTTCTAGGCCACCTTCAAAGGTCAGACGCTGGGACATTTTTTCAATGCTGTGATGATGGTGACGATGAGATGACAACCTTGATGCTGAGGAGTTCCATCTAGGATTAAGACTAAGTGACAGGGCTGTACTTAGGCTTACTAATTGTATAGCCTAGCGTCAACCAGGTCCGAGAGATACAGACGCCTGCGGTGCTGGTCAGGAGATTTGAGCAACAACCCCAGTGATACACTAGTGAAGCGGATTAGACTCATCTGTGTGGTCCCAGTCTTCCTAATGACCCATAGCATGCTCAACTCTGGGTAGGAGCCAGCTGGGGTCGAAAAAATCCCACAATGATTTTATAAAGAAGTGATGGGGATTCGAACCCATAACCTTCCATTGGCAGGCCGCTGCGCTAATCACTACACCATGGTGACTGGTTTTGTTGACAATTTTCATTTCTTTCAAAGAGATATTCTTTTTTGTTGTTGTTTTGCAAAGATTTTGTAGACAATCCAAATTTAATACCGTTTGGGGTGTCATTTTTTTCTGTTGATTCCCATGGCAACAAGATAGTGTCGTGTATGACTGTTGTACAACAGTGTCTCTCACAGGATATGACTGTTGTACAGCAGTGTCTCTCACAGGATGTATGACTGTTGTACAACAGTGTCTTCACAGGATGTATGACTGTTGTACACATGTCTTGCATAGGATATATGACTGTTGTACAACAGTGTCTCTCACAGGAGTATGACTGTTGTACAGCAGTGTCTCTCACAGGATGTATGACTGCTGTACAGCAGTGTCTCTCACAGATATATGACTGTTGTACAACAGTGTCTCTCACAGGATGTATGACTGTTGTACAACAGTGTCTTCACAGGATGTATGACTGTTGTACAACAGTGTCTCCACAGGATGTATGACTGTTGTACAACATGTCTCTGTGACGTATCTCTCACAGGATGTATGACTGTTGTACAACAGTGTCTCTCACAGATGTAGACGTGTAATGACTAGTTGTAACTACACAGTGTCTCTCACAGGATATATGACTGTTGTACAGCAGTGTCTCTCACAGGATGTATGACTGTTGTACAACAGTGTCTCTCACAGGATATATGACTGTTGTACAACAGTGTCTCTCACAGGTGATTGTTGCATGGAAATGCTGTTGTACAACAGTGTCTCTCACAGGATGTATGACTGTTGTACAGCAGTGTCTCTCACAGGATGTATGACTGTTGTACAACAGTGTCTCTCACAGGATGTATGACTGTTGTACAGCAGTGTCTTCACAGGATATATGACTGTTGTACAACAGTGTCTCTCACAGGATGTATGACTGTTGTACAACAGTGTCTCTCACAGGATGTATGACTGTTGTACAACAGTGTCTTCACAGGATTATGACTGTTGTACAACAGTGTCTCTCACAGGATGTATGACTGTTGTACAACAGTGTCTCTCACAGGATATATGACTGTTGTACAGCAGTGTCTCTCACAGGATGTATGACTGTTGTACAACAGTGTCTCTCACAGTATGACTGTTGTAAACATGCTCTCACAGATGTAGACTGTTGTACAACAGTGTCTCTCACAGGATATATGACTGTTGTACAACAGTGTCTCTCACAGGATGTATGACTGTTGTACAACAGTGTCTCTCACAGGATGTATGACTGTTGTACAACAGTGTCTCTCACAGGATGTATGACTGTTGTACAACAGTGTCTCTCACAGGATGTATGACTGTTGTACAACAGTGTCTCTCACAGGATTATGACTGTTGTACACTACAGTGTTCTCCTCTCTCACAGGATGTATGACTGTTGTACAACAGTGTCTCTCACAGGATGTATGACTGTTGTACAACAGTGTCTCTCACAGGATGTATGAACTGTTTCAGTATACACAACAGTGTCTCTCACAGGATGTATGACTGTTGTACAACAGTGTCTCTCACAGGATGTATGATGTTGTACAACATGTCTCTCACAGGATGTATGACTGTTGTACAACAGTGTTCCAGATTACTGTGTAAAGTGCTCTCACAGGATGTATGACTGTTGTACAACAGTGTCCCTTGGTAAGAGCTCTCACATGGTAAATCTTTTAGCCATGAGCTGAGGACGAGTATTCCGTACAGAAAACGTTCTTCTTCTCTCTTAACTTTGTGAAGAGTCATTGAGACACTGCAATAAGGATCTGTTACCAGATTCCTCAAGTTCTGTAGGCTGTGCGCCAAAGCCTGGATCTCTGCAAAATGGTTTCTCTGTCCATTCTACAATGTTGTCGACCCATCGGTTTTTTGTTTGTTTTTTTTTTTGTTTTGTTTTGTTCTCCTTGTCTCCCTTCCCGTCTCCCTTCCTGAACACTTTCCTTGAGAATTGATTTCACAAAGCCAGTGCTTCTTGTTCCATGGCCGTACTAACGTACTTTTCTTTTTTTTAACTTTTCATCGCCAGATGTGATCTAACCATACAGACAGCGAACAAAAGAAGAAGAAGAACGAAGTAGAATTGTGACCGTTCTCAAGACAATGAGATCAGTGGCACACGAGCAATTTGATTGCAACATACTCTTTTGGGAGGTTTTTTTTGGGGGGGGGGGGGGGAAGGTGTACAGTAAGATTTTGTTTTATTGTGAATTTGAGCCTTAAAAAAAGCAATGAAGTTAAACAATGACGACGAAATTTCGTTAAAATTATCTGAAATTGGCAGTTTTCATACCGTTACCATAACTCGGACTCTTACAGCATTCTGGGCATTTTTTTAAGTGCCACACACTGTAATTCAAACATCCCAATCACACTTCACAAGAAAGCATTCATAGTGGTTGGCTTCTCAAAGTTCGTCATCCGCTGTTTCTTTTTTTTTTCTTTTTTTTTTTTTTTTTGTTGTTGCCATAAAAGGATTACGCAAATGTCACATTTCATTTGGGCATCACTCTCTAGAGATTCTCGTTTTCCTACATCATTGGAATGGAAAGAAAATTCTTGCCCTTTGTAACGGTGAAATGATATCATATTGGAATATATTGCTCAAGAGTCTCGACTTCTGTTCCCTTTTTTCGATCACAATTTTATGTGTCCCTGTCTTTTTTTTGTCCAACATTCTTCCTTCTCTTTCTTTCTTCTTCTTCTTCTTCTTTTCTTCTTTCTTTTCTTCTTCTTTCTTTCTTTCTTCTTCTTTTTCTTCTTCTTCTTCTTCTTCTTCTTCTTCTTCTTCTTCTTCCTCTTCTTCTTTTTCCCTTTCTTCTTCTTCTTCTTTTCTTCTTCTTCTCTTCTTTCTTCTTCTTCTTCTTTCTTCTTTCTTCTTCTTCTCTTCTTCTTCCTCTTCTTCTTCTTCTTTTCTTCTTCTTCTTCTTCTTCTTCTTCTTCTTCTTTTCTTTCTTCTTCTTCTTCTTCTTCTTCTTCTTCTTCTCTTCTTCTTCTTCTTCTTCTTCTTCTTCCTTCTTCTTCTTTCTTCTCTTCCTCTTCTTTTCTTCTTCTTCTTCTTCTTTTCTTCTTCTTCTTCTTCTTCTTCTTCTCTTCTTCTTCTCTTCTTCTTCTCTTCTTCTTCTCTTCTTCTTCTTCTTCTTCTCTTCTTCTTCTTCTTCTCTCTTCTTCTTCTTCTTCTTCTTCTTCTTCTTCTTCTTCTTCTTCTTCTTCTTCTTCTTCTTCTTCTTCTTCTTCTTCTTCTTCTTCTTCTTTCTTCTTCTCTTCTTTCTTCTTCTCTTCTTCTTTCTTCTTCTCTCTTCTTCTTCATTCTCTCTTACATTTCTCTTTTCTTTTTTCTTTTCTTTTTCATCTTTTCCTCTCCTCCTTCTCATACAGTATGGACGGAACTTCCAACTAGACGTAGTTTTTGTTTCGCTGAAATGATTGTATTTCTCTGTGAAACATTGATTTGAAACCATCTGGCTGTCTTCAAACAGTGCGATTCTTCGAAAGGATTTGGAACCAATTCGTGAAGTATGGCTATCTGCAAGTCCAGCGCACAGTGGGACACTGGGACTACGTGTGCGCAGACACTTTCAGCAACCACACGGCTGACATTGTCTGCAGGGAGCTGGGTTATGTGGGCGGCTTCTACCAGAGCGTTGCCAAGAGATTCTGGAGCTCCGCCAACATAATCTGCGCAGCCTCAGTTAACATGTACCAGCAGTGCACCATCAACACTAATCGGTCAACACTGTGTCCAAACGCCAGATATGCTTACCTCATCTGTGTGGACCCACGGAATTTTCCTGAAAGTGAGTGTTCTGAGATTACTAACGTTTACTGAATTGTGTGGAAATTGGGGTGGGTGGAGGTGCAGGTGTGTGTGGGGCGGAGGGTTTATGTGTGTGTGTGTGTGGGGTGTGTGTGTGTATGCACATGCCTGCTCGTGCGTGTTTGTGTGAATGTGTGTGACAGACAGACAGACAGACAGACAGACAGAGAGAAAGCGTCTGTGTATATGTAATTAATTGTTTAATCTCATTGGGTGTTTGCCGATCATTATTATGATGACGTGCAATGAAAAAGTGTGAAGACAAAATGATCCGCCAATAAAACAGTCTGACTGATTACTAACCAGCCTGATACCATCTGGATTACAGATTGTGTATACTCCCATTTTGTCATTTCTCTCACATCGTCCGCCAGTCTCGCTGATCTGCTTTTTATCAAATGGTCCAAACGTCAGATATGTTGCTTTTCTGACTTAAGAAGTCTATGTGTACTTCAAATCCAACGGAAAAATCATGTTGTTGTACCATCGCATTTTCATGGATTGAAACTTTTGTCAAGCAAACATTTAACCCACACTTGTTTTCCTGTGCTGTGCTTGTGTTGATTTTGTCCAGACTAGACGCATTTCTTCGAATGTGGCATATTTCTATCTGCTTAGAAATGATGAGCTTTGATATCAGGAAAAGATGTGCACTGTATAATCATTCCTAGCTATTGTCTTGTACAGACCTGACGGTTGCACTTGCCAACAAGGCCGGTAATCCTATAGTCAGCCGCTACGGCGTGAGTGGCTACATCTGCGGGGAAAACTTCACCGACACAGAAGCCAAGGTCATTTGCAAGCAGCAGGGTTACGGCAACGGGTACGCCCTGAAGGCCAATAGGAAGACAGGCTACTACTATCAACCCATTGTTGTCAGCATGCTTAAGTGTACCGGCGACGAAACCAGCGTGGACAAGTGTTCAATGGGCAGCATCCTCACCTCCATGTCTGATTGTGGAAGCCAAACTCTTGCTCATGTGCTTTGCACCAAAACTGCAGGTATGGTGTGCTTGATGTTAAGAATGTAGATAGAGGCTGTCATGAAATACTTTCAAACCACTTATAACAATGTTTGTTGCCAGCTGTCGTGTTGCAGAGGTTAGCGCAATAAACTACCGACTGGAAGGTTGTAGGTTCGAAT
This sequence comes from Monoplex corrugatus, assembly GCA_030674185.1. Taxonomy (NCBI): domain Eukaryota; kingdom Metazoa; phylum Mollusca; class Gastropoda; order Littorinimorpha; family Ranellidae; genus Monoplex; species Monoplex corrugatus. Next base: position 24,459,878 of record JAPXFY010000018.1, on the reverse strand, counting down.
CCCAAGTCCTGTCAAGATTAATATTTTGACTCTGGCACCTTATCCACCAACTACATTTGTACAAAACCTTAGTCCTTTGACTCCCTTACCCTACCCACCAGTTTCCTGTCGGAAGTTGGTGGATAGAGTGAGGGAGTCAAAGGGTTAAGCATTTGGTTTGTTAGCACGATTGACAATGCAGGATACTGGTAGACAGGGTGTGGGAGTCAAAGGGTTAATATGGGACTTTTTTGGCCCCAGCCAGCTGGCTCTTGACTACAGCTGAGTGTGCTATGAACTCAATGAGAAGATTGGGACCACAGTTGAATCACATCCGCTTCACGAATGCGTTATGAAGGATGTTGCTCAAATGTCCTGACCAATAGTGCAGAACCCCGTTATCTCTTGAACCTAGTGAATGCATGACGCTAGGGATATGTTATGATAGCGTAGAGTACACAGAACAGCTCTGTCATGCAGTCTCAGTTCTAGATGACACTCCATAGCATCATGATTATCATCACCATCATCTTTATCATCATAGAATTGTGAAAATTTGTTCCAAATTCCGTGGATTAGGAAATGGGACAGCAAAAACAATTCTTTCTTTTCCTTCGCCTCCAGCTCTTGATATGTTAGTCACAGTCATAAGGTGTTCCCAATACTTTTGGATTTTTGAAGGGGGATAATAATAGTGATAATGACATTTAGAAGGCTCCAAACCTTGATTCCCGAATCAAATCGAGGCATGCACTCTTATCATTCACCAAAGCAATTACCCACCGACGACCAAAACTGTTCTAAACGAGTAACGAATGCATCCTCACATTGCATTCGTTCCATACAAGTCTCTTGAAGAAGGTTAAAGATGTCATGAACATGTGTGCATTTGTACAAAATTCTTGTAGTTTCTGGCTTACATGACGTTTGTGGTGCGATTCCCCTGATTATTGATAAAACTTTTTATACGAGATTTTGTGAAGCTATGATTGAAAAAAATGTTTTTCACATCCCTTCCTAAGGAGATGTGATATCATCATCATCAGGTGCCTTGCCGCATGGCGTTGGCGATCATGGTCTTCCATCTGTCTCTATCTCTTGCCGCCTCAAGCACCTCCTCCACCCTCCCTGTCCTCAGCCACTCTGCAAGTCCGTCCAGTATCTTCTCCTTGGGTCTACCCGGTGCTCTCCCTCCCTACAGCCCTCCCGCCGCAACCAGGCGCTCCAACTCCCCCTTCCTCACAAAATGGCCCACAAATGTTGCCCATCCCCTCCCAATCTTCCCTATGAATGATCCACCTGTGTCTGCCTCCATCAGGACCGTCCCGCCTGCTCTCCCCGCCGTCCATGGAACTCCCAACACTCTCCCCAAAAACCACATCTCGGCTGCCCCAATCCCGCTCCGGCCCTGCCTCTTGACCGTCCACGCCCCACAACCGTACAACAGTATTGGTTCCATATAACATTCATGAACTCTCCTCCCGATGCCAACCGATAGGCATCCGTTGGCAAATTGCCTTTCATCTTCCCGAATGCTGCCCCGGCCTGGCCGATTCCGCTGGCCACCTCAGATGCGCATCCGCCGTCTGGCGAAACGATCGCTCCCAGGCACTCAAACCCAACAACCTGTCTCAAGGTTGCGCCGCTTGCTGTCATTCTGCATGATGGGACCTCATGCTTTCCACCGATCACCATGACTTCAGTCTTCCTGCTGTTTAGTTCCAAGCCCTTACCCTGGCTTTCTATTTCTAGTATATTCACAAGGTTTTGTAGGTCCCCTTCATCTTCTGCAATCAGCACCATGCCATCTGCGTATCGAATGTTGCCTATCATTTTTCCTCCAACCTTTAATTCAGGGCCTTCCTCTAGGTCTCCCACGATGCTTTCGCTGCAAAGTGAAAACAGATCTAGTGTGCTACAAAAGCCTCAATAACGCAGCCCCCGACTACCTGTCAAGCCTACTTGAGATCTGTGTTCCCTCACGTACCCTCCGCTCTGCCTCCGATCCTCTGACTTTTCGCTTTCCACGCACTAAGTTCAATACCTATGGTCCACGAGCCTTCTCTGTTTCTGGTCCGCTCTCCTGGAACAAACTTCCTCTCTCAGTCCGTCAGCAACCTACTTTTGTCTCCTTCAAGTCCGCTCTCAAAACTCACCTTTTCTCCTCCGCATAAAATCCTAACCTCACTCAACCCCCCTCTGCAGCCTGTCTCCGCTCGGAGGGGAATCACTTTGTTATAATATATAATTGTATATGATATGCTCTCTATAATTTTCCATTGCTTTTATTCTTGCTTTTATTGCTTTTATTCTTTCTCCCCATTTATAGCCATGCGAGTGTGTGTATGTGTGTGTGTGTGTGTGTGCGTGTGTGTGTGTGCGTACGTGCGTGCGTGCGTGCGTGCGTGTGTGTCTGTTTCAGCGCTTAGATTTGATTTTGTCGAGATTTTGCGCTATATAAATATTGTAATTATTATTATTATTATAAAACACAACCCTGTCCGACTCCTCCCCTGATGTTTTGGAAAGAGCCTATATCGCCTTCTACTCTCATTGCAGCTGTTTGTTCCCAATACACATTTCCAATTATTCGTAGATCTTCCATCAATATTGAGTCTTTCTAGTTGGTTGATCAATTCTTCGTGTCTTACCCGATCGAAAGCCCTAGTATAATCAACAAAGCATAAATAACAATCTTTATTCATCTCGAT
>JAPXFY010000018.1:24437188-24452188 GCA_030674185.1 Monoplex corrugatus | reverse complement strand
CTATAATTCGTCCTCTTCAAGATGGGGCTTCATCTGTGCCGAGGGCTTTGGTGAAACAGAAGCGGGTACAGTATTCACGCACGCGCACACGCACGCGTGCGTGCACACATACACACACACACACACACACACACACACACACACACACACACACACACACACACACACACACACACACACACACACACACACGTGATGATGATGATCATGAAGATAATAATGATAATTTCATTTTTATAGTACAAACAGTCCATGTCAGAGAACGCTCGCTGCACATTACATAAAAATAAACACGCCAGTCAATTGATGCAGCGTAAACATAATTTTAAAACAGAAACGGATCATATTATGAAATGAGACGGAGGGATAATTGCCATGTCAGTACATTAATGCAGTGCAAACATAGTCGGATACACACACCACTACATAAATGCAGCCTAAACATAATTCTTTAAAAAAAATAATAGCATATCATAGCATGAAAATAGAAGAAGGTGGGGTTGCCATGTCAGTATGTTAAAGCAAAAATGAGATAGTCTGATACATGCACCAATACTTCAATGCAGTCTAAATGTAGTTCATCAAAAATAACCACAGATCATAAATGCAACAACAACAGATAATATACTAATACTACCAGTACGAAGGAACTAAAAGGAAGAAAAGTATTCAAAGTTAAATACATATATCAATGTGAGGTTTGTACATACACTCACACACATATATGCACGCATGCACACATGTATACACACGCCAAAACGCACACATACACTACACGCGGGGACACACACATATATGTATATGTATATACATTTATATACATATACACACCATGATATAAATATATATATATGTGTGTGTTATATATATATGTGTAGACACACACATATATATATACATATATACATGTGTATATAATATATATATATACATAAATGTGTGTGTGTGTGTGTGTGTGTGTGTGTGTGTGTGTGTGTGTGTGTGGTGTGTGTGTGTGTGTGTGTGGTGTGTGTGTGTGTGTGTGTAGACAGATAGATAGACGAGTGTGCTGAGATCTGATGCTGTTTTGGTTTTAACATTTTCGTTTACACTAAAAGGTGAAGTAAACTGATTTAGTGATATAACTACATCAAAGACATTCTCAATTGTCATTAAACAGTTTTTATACAGATTTCCAGAAGTCCCTAAGATGGGTACAGTTCCACGAGCAAAATGTTCAGTAGAATCCGAAGTGTCATCAAACCATGTGTAGTTAGTTGTAGTTGATATGCCCATCGCTTTGAACATGATGTCTGTAGCAAGAATTCTATGAGCAATCGTTACATGTAACTGTAACTACGTTTTTATTTTATAGTGATGAATATATTTTTCTGAATATGTTTCCCAAACATTACCAGAAATTCAATTTTTTACCACTAAGGGCAACGGTTTGTTTTCAATGATAAAATGAGAAATGTATAATGTAGTATCGATCTCTTTTGTACAACCCTTAGCTCAAGACACAAAGCATTACTCCTATTATCAGTCGGTTGTATTCCAGTTGTTCTTAAAATTATTTAACATGCTCATATCCATATTTTAAGAGAAAATAAAGACAGACATTATTAGCAAAGCAAAAACATTTACATAAACGACTTCAAATTCAACATATTTGTAAGGCATATACATCTCGTTCAAAGGATGTACAGGTGTCCATGAAATGTCATCAGCACCAAAGGATAAAATATAAGAAGAAATATTTACTCATAGGCATACATTCAAAATGCGTTTGGAAATAACTGATATACTTAAATTTCATTAATAACAAGTGGTACATATGGCAGCCATTCTTCTCTAAAGCTTGCAAGTTCCACGTCATTGTTGCATATTCTTCTATATGATATTTTGTGGTAAGGTATTCTTTGTGATATTTTGTGGTAAGGTATTCTTTGTGATATTTTGTGGTAAGGTATTCTTTGTGATATTTTGTGGTAAGGTATTTTTTGTGATATTTTGTGGTAAGGTATTCTTTGTGATATTTTGTGGTAAGGTATTCTTTGTGATATTTTGTGGTAAGGTATTCTTTGTGATATTTTGTGGTAAGGAATTGTTTGTGATATTTTGTGGTAAGGTATTGTTTGTGATATTTTGTGGTAAGGTATTCTTTGTGATATTTTGTGGTAAGGTATTCTTTGTGATATTTTGTGGTAAGGTATTCTTTGTGATATTTTGTGGTAAGGTATCTTGTGAAAGAAGCGATATTCTGGAACGTTTTATCGAGTTTGCACTGATAAATGTTATCTTTTTGTTAAGTATTATCAAATCAAATATTGAACTAGTGCGTGTGTTTTCATCAACACCAAATTACATTATTTTTTTCAGTTAATCTGATCTTTGCACAGCTGACACATTCTGACCTCAACAATTGTTCAGTCATTTCCCAAAATCTTTTGACATGCCAACATTTCCAAAGTATTTTATCACTACTGTCTTTAGTTTCCAAACAGAAGTCACAAAAGAAGTTATTTGCAAGTCTCGTTTCTTTTGGAATGACATTAAATCCTAACATCCTGTATATCTTGTATGATACGTATTTGAAACCGTATTAAACTCAGTTCTTTGAGTTTATGAATTTTCATAGTACCTTTTTCCATGGAACGTTTATTCCCAATTTGTGTAAACTGAGCAGAGATCCTTTAGGTATGGAGTAAATTTCTTTCAGTGCCGTGGAAACGTCATTTTTGCATATCCATTTGGTATGTTATTTTTTGTTTCCTGTAATCGACCTTCTACATCCATTATAAACGAAAAAATTAATGTTTGTATTGTATTTTGTATTAAATTCGTCAAGTGTCATTAATGATCCCTTAAAATTTAAAAGATGTGCAATACAGTAAACTCCAGCTTCAACCCAACTTTTAAATTTCATCACATTATTTCCTGTTGGGTGGTGTGTTCTGTTAGAGTACACTGTATGGCCTGTTGTGTGGTGTGGTCTGTTAGAGTACACTGTATGGCCTGTTGTGTGGTGTGTTCTGTTAGAGTACACTGTATGGCCTGTTGTGTGGTGTGGTCTGTTAGAGTACACTGTATGGCCTGTTGTGTGGTGTGTTCTGTTAGAGTACACTGTATGGCCTGTTGGGTGGTGTTTCTGTTAGAGTACACTGTATGGCCTGTTGGGTGGTGTGTTCTGTTAGAGTACACTGTATGGCCTGTTGGGTGTGTGTGTTCTGTTAGAGTACACTGTATGGCCTGTTGTGTGGTGTGTTCTGTTAGAGTACACTGTATGGCCTGTTGGGTGGTGTGGTCTGTTAGAGTACACTGTATGGCCTGTTGTGTGGTGTGTTCTGTTAGAGTACACTGTATGGCCTGTTGTGTGGTGTGGTCTGATAGAGTACACTGTATGGCCTGTTGGGTGGTGTGGTCTGTTAGAGTACACTGTATGGCCTGTTGTGTGGTGTGTTTCTGTTAGAGTACACTGTATGGCCTGTTGGGTGGTGTGGTCTGTTAGAGTACACTGAATGGCCTGTTGGGTGGTGTGGTCTGTTAGAGTACACTGCATGGCCCTTTGGGTGGTGTGGCTGTCAGAGTACACTGAATGGCCTGTTGTGTGGTGTGGTCTGTTAGAGTACACTGTATGGCCTCTTGTGGTGTGGTCTGTTAGAGTACACTGTATGGCCTGTTGTGTGGTGTGGTCTGTTAGAGTACACTGTATGGCCTGTTGTGTGGTGTGGTCTGTTAGAGTACACTGTATGGCCTGTTGTGTGGTGTGGTCTGTTAGAGTACACTGTATGGCCTGTTGGGTGGTGTGGTCTGTCAGAGTACACTGTATGGTCTGTTGGGTGGTGTGGTCTGTCAGAGTACACTGTATGGCCTGTTGGGTGGTGTCATGGTCTGTCAGAGTACACTGTATGGCCTGTTGGGTGGTGTCATGGTCTGTCAGAGTACACTGTATGCCTGTTGGGTGGTGTGGTCTGTTAGAGTACACAGTATGGCCTGTTGGGTGGTGTGGTCTGTTAGAGTACACAGTATGGCCTGTTGGGTGGTGTGGTCTGTTAGAGTACACTGTATGGCCCGTTGGGTGGTGTGGTCTGTTAGAGTACACTGTATGGCCTGTTGTGTGATGTGGTCTGTTAGAGTACACTGTATGGCCTGTTGTGTGATGTGGTCTGTTAGAGTACACTGTATGGCCCGTTGGGTGGTGTGGTCTGTTAGAGTACACTGTATGACCTGTTGAGTGATGTGGTCTGTTAGAGTACACTGTATGGCCTGTTGGGTGGTGTGGTCTGTTAGAGTACACTGTATGGCCTGTTGTGTGATGTGGTCTGTTAGAGTACACTGTATGGCCTGTTGGGTGGTGTGGTCTGTTAGAGTACACTGTATGGCCTGTTGTGTGGTGTGGTCTGTTAGAGTACACTGTATGGCCTGTTGTGTGGTGTGGTCTGTTAGAGTACACTGTATGGCCTGTTGTGTGATGTGGTCTGTTAGAGTACACTGTATGGCCAGTTGTGTGGTGTGGTCTGTTAGAGTACACTGTATGGCCTGTTGGGTGGTGTGGTCTGTTAGAGTACACTGTATGGCCTGTTGGGTGGTGTGGTCTGTTAGAGTACACTGTATGGCCTGTTGGGTGGTGTGGTCTGTCAGAGTACACTGTATGGCCTGTTCACACTGAATTTTGTATTCTTCTAAGCTGTAACACTATGTTCACACTGAATTTTGTATTCTTCTAAGCTGTAACACTATGTTCACACTGAATTTTGTATTCTTCTAAGCTGTAACACTATGTTCACACTGAATTTTGTATTCTTCTAAGCTGTAACACTATGTTCACACTGAATTTTGTATTCTTCTAGGCTGTAACACTATGTTCACACTCAATTGTGTATTCCTCTAAGCCGTAAAACTATGTTGACACTGAATTTTGTATTCTTCTAAGCTGTAACACTATGTTCACACTGAATTTTGTATTCTTCTAGGCTGTAACACTATGTTCACACTGAATTTTGTATTCTTCTAGGCTGTAACACTATGTTCACACTGAATTTTGTATTCTTCTAGGCTGTAACACTATGTTGACACTGAATTTTGTATTCTTCTAGGCTGTAACACTATGTTGACACTGAATTTTGTATTCTTCTAGGCTGTAACACTATGTTCACACTGAATTTTGTATTCTTCTAGGCTGTAACACTATGTTCACACTGAATTTTGTATTCTTTTAAGCCTTGGTCATCTTGTTGTTTAGACGTTTTGATAAAGATTAAAAAAGATTTTAAAACTAGCAACAATACTGATATGTGTATGTGTGTGTGTGTGTGTGACCAGGGGTGGCATGCCGAGAACTGGGTTACGATCAAGGCTACCCTGTTTGCTGCTCTCCATATGGGGCATACTATTATGGCCTCACCATGGCTAACCTCGTTTGCAATGGCAGTGAGAGCTCCATAACCCAGTGCCAGTATAGCACTGACTCCAGCACCATCGATCAGTGTGGCTATGAAGACTACGCTGCTGTCATCTGCTACAACAACACTTATACTCGAGGTTGGGTGTGCGGGCAGAGGCTGGGTGGGAAAAGTGTAGTGTGTAATGCAGTTTTGTTAACCTTTGCGCCCCCATTGGGGTTAAAGGCTCCTTTGCCCAGCAACTTTGGCAGGGTCCTAGAACCTGTCCGGAACTCTTACAAGCTCTTTAAACGGGAGGGAAAGACGAGGCCTCTGACACCACCAACATGATTGGTCCATGAAGGTCCTGAGTTAGATCCGCCTAGACATGTCTGCTTAGTGGGTGAATGGTGGAGATCTTTCCCATCTCCCAGACCACCCTGTCTACGGACCTCCCATAGCCTAAACCCACTTTGTATGTATACACATTAGAATATAAAACGTGCATGTTTAAAGATCCTGTAAATAATGTTAGTGGCTGACTTATAGAAACATGAAAACAACAGTATGCATACTCACCACAGATGCAGACTGCGTAGCAACTTGAAGAATGTGGTCAGCTTGTCTGACAGTTTTCAGTTCTCCATGCTGTACTAAAAAGTTGAATAATGAGTAATGTACAGTAAGTCGAAATGATTTTGGGGAGAAGCGTTATTCAGGAATGATATTTTTGATAATGATAATGGTAGTAATGATAATAACTAGAGATGTATACTCGGCTGACATATCAGCTTCTATGTTATGGACTGTGATCGACTTTGAAGTACCAGATCTTGAGTTCACAACTTTAACATCTGAGATTGCCAAACGAAAACAGCTCTCTTGCTATTCTAGATGTGCTTTGTATTGTAAGACAACTCAGGCAATATGTAGGTCTACAACACACCACAGACAGGGACAGATGTACACACGCACACGCACACGCACACTCACACACATACACACGTACACACACACAAACACACATGCGCGCGCACACACGCGTTTCATTGACCCCATCTCGCCCCGTGTCTCCATCTCTTGTCTCTCTTTATTCATTTGATTCGGATGAGATGTTCTTAAACCTCTGGAAACCGTCTTCTCTCCAAATTTACACCTTCATCTATACGTACTGACATGTCCTCATGTTTTTGGTCCAGCTGGTTCAGTTGATGGAGCTGTGGACTCTCAGATCTTATACCTTGAGTTGCTCCGTTCCATCTGGCAATGTCAACTTGATAGTTTCCCCTGAGGGGATGCCGGTGGCTCTTTCAGTATAAATATATGTAGTATCCCCACCTTCTGGAAACTCTGTGCCAGAAATTTCCTCTTTTCTGTCTCTCTCTTTGTTTCTTCCTTGCTCCTTTGTTTTCTGTCGTGTCTTCTCATCATGCTCTGCCTTGTTGGCCTTTTCACCCGTATGTTTGCCATAAAGCCTTACGTGCTTTCTCTTAAAATTGGACACATGTATTAACTGCATTTTTGGCTTTAATGAAATATGATGCTCAAAAGCAACTTAAGGTAAGTTTTTATGTATGTTTTAGTGAACTTAAGTTATGTTTGTATTGATGTGTGTTGGTGTTTTTAAACCTCATGGTGATAAATCGGACGGAGTGGTCACCGCCAAGGATCATCATCATGATGTGCCTTGCCACACGGCGTTGGCGATTATGGCCCTCTACGAGAATCTCTTGTTTGTTACTACAAACATATCTCCTGCCCTTCTTGTCCCTATCCACACTGCAAAAACGTCTAATATTTTCTCTGTAGGTCTACTGGGTGCCCTTTTTTGCTCTAGCTTTCCTGTTGGACTAGGTGTTCAAATTTCTCTTGCCTCATAAAATATCCTATAAATGTTGCTTCTCTGTTCCTGATCTTCATTAATCCTCTGTTTGTGTTTGCTTCTCTCAAGATTGTCTCGTTGGATTTCTTTACTGTCCGTTGAACTCTCAACATTCTTCTTAGAAACGACATTTTAGTTGCCTCAATCATGTTTTGATTTTGCTTGTTGACTGTACAGGTCCTGTACAACATATCGGCACTATATAACACTGAAGAACTCGCGTCTTGACGTCCATTGATAGGCATTTGTTAGTAAGAACCCTTTTCATTTTCTGGAATGCTGTTTTAGCTTGGCCGGTTCTGCTGGATGTTTCCAATGTGCGTCTGCCGTCTGGTGAGATGAGTGTTTCCAGATATTTAAACTTACCAACTTTTCTCAGTGTTGTGCCACTTGCTGTTATTTACATGAGGGGATTTTTTGTTTTTTACTGATTACTATGACTTCGGTCTTCTTACCGTTTAGCTCCAGCCCTTTATTTCTGCTTTCTATTATATATACATAACTTTGTAGGTCTTTTTTATTTTCTTCAATTAGAACGGTGTAATCTGCATATGGAAAATTCCTGCATATCGTTAGATAATGTGCGCAAGTGCATTGATACATGCATCTGATTTTCTTTTCCAGTTTTTTTTTTAGGTTCAAAGAGGTGTTGAGATGATTATAGTCCTGATATGTCTGTACGCAGTCGGTGGCTGGGCTGTAAACAGTAATGATAGTGATAGTGATAAAAGCTTGATATTAAACAGGTCCCGTCCCACCATTCTACCTGCTTTCATTTCAACACCTTGCCAGTGAATAGCATAGGCTCAGAGAATCTACACGACATTTCTTGGCACATTTAGAGTGAGTCATATTGAATTGTTGCAGTGTGATGAATCTGTCTGGAATCAGTTCAGTACATGATGGGGTTCTTATCTTATGTGTGTATATGCGTGTGTGTGTGTGTGTGTGCAGAGTACAGCGTGTCATTCTTCAATAAATCGGACTTCACGGGCCCTTTGCAGCTGACCTACTTACGCACAGTGGGCCGAATCTGTAATGACTCCTGGGACGCCGAGGACGCGCGGGTGGCCTGTCGAGAGATGGGCTACCTTGACGGCACTTCGTACACCCATTACCGTCCCTACTATTCTTACAGAAATGATGGGCCTTACTGGTCCTCTCAGTTCCAGTGCAGGTCAGTCGGTGGCTTTTTTCCAGTGCTGGCCAGTTTGTTTGTTTAGAGCCATGGAACCAGGATCTGTTCTTGAGTTCTGTCCCCGGCCCTGACGTAAACACTGACTTGTTTGCTGCCCATCTTAATGCTCTTATCATTCTTATGGTGTGAAACTTTTTGATGCGTCCCGTTTCTCCCCTCGTCATTTAAAAACCTTGCACAGTTCATACACAGACCTTTACTAACACCGTTCATACACAGACCTTCACTAACACACTTCATACACAGACCTACACTAACACAGTTCATACACAGACCTTCACTAACACAGTTCATACACAGACTTACACTAACACAGTTCATACACAGACTTCACTAACACACTTCATACACAGACCTACACTAACACAGTTTATACACAGACCTACACTAACACAGTTCATACACAGACTTACACTAACACAGTTCATACACAGACCTACACTAACACCGTTCATACACAGACCTACACTAACACAGTTCATACACAGACCTTCACTAACACAGTTCATACACAGACCTTTACTAACACCGTTCATACACAGACCTTTACTAACACAGTTCATACACAGACCTTTACTAACACCGTTCATACACAGACCTTCACTAACACACTTCATACACAGACCTACACTAACACAGTTCATACACAGACCTACACTAACACAGTTCATACACAGACTTACACTAACACAGTTCATACACAGACCTATACTAACACCGTTCATACACAGACATACACTAACACAGTTCATACACAGACCTTCACTAACACAGTTCATACACAGACCTTTACTAACACCGTTCATACACAGACCTACACTAACACAGTTCATACACAGACTTACACTAACACAGTTCATACACAGACTTACACTAACACAGTTCATACACAGACTTACACTAACACAGTTCATACACAGACTTACACTAACACAGTTCATACACAGACTTACACTAACACAGTTCATACACAGACTTACACTAACACAGTTCATACACAGACCTTCACTAACACAGTTCATACACAGACCTTCACTAACACAGTTCATACACAGACCTACACTAACACAGTTCATACACAGACCTACACTAACACAGTTCATACACAGACCTACACTAACACAGTTCATACACAGACCTTCACTAACACAGTTCATACACAGACTTACACTAACACAGTTCATGCATAGTCCTACACTAACACCGTTCATACACAGACCTTCACTAACACAGTTCATACACAGACCTTCACTAACACAGTTCATACACAGACCTTCACTAACACAGTTCATACACAGACTTACATTAACACAGTTCATACACAGACTTACACTAACACAGTTCATACACAGACTTACACTAACACAGTTCATACACAGACTTACACTAACACAGTTCATACACAGACCTACACTAACACAGTTCATACACAGACCTACACTAACACAGTTCATACAGACTTACACTAACACAGTTCATACACAGACCTACACTAACACAGTTCATACACAGACTTACACTAACACAGTTCATACACAGACCTACACTAACACAGTTCATACACAGACCTTCACAAACACAGTTCATACACAGACCTTCACTAACACAGTTCATACACAGACCTACACTAACACAGTTCATACACAGACTTACACTAACACAGTTCATGCATAGTCCTACACTAACACAGTTCATACACAGACCTACACTAACACAGTTCATACACAGACTTACACTAACACAGTTCATATACAGACTTACACTAACACAGTTCATACACAGACTTACACTAACACAGTTCATACATAGTCCTACATTAACACAGTTCATACACAGACCTACACTAACACAGTTCATACACAGACCTACACTAACACAGTTCATACACAGACCTTCACTAACACAGTTCATACACAGACCTACACTAACACAGTTCATACACAGACCTACACTAACACAGTTCATACACAGGCCTACGTTAATAGTTAATAGAAAGGCTTGCACTGGCATAGTTCATTCGTAGGCCTGCTCCAACACAGTTCATTCATAGGCCTACACTAGCAATTAGGACATGAGGCTGCACCCACTGTTTATACTCCCTCCCTCACCCCTCCTTCTTCTCATGGTATGTTGGAGGCTTTTCTGTGTAAATAGTATCCCCTCCGTATTGACAGTCTGCCAGAATTTGCTCTTTTCTGTCGTTCTTTATGTTTCTGCCTTGCTCTTTCGCTTTCTGTCGTCTCTTCCTCTCATTTTCTGCCTTCCTGGTTCATTTGCCTGTATGTGTTCTCGAAAGCCTTACATATTTTCTATTAGGATTGATAATTATATTAAGTTAGACCAGTTTTCATAAATGTTGTAAGTGTACTTAGTTATGTCTATACCTTTGTATTCAGGTTGGTTTGTTTTTAAGCCCCCTGTTGATAAACTGGGTGGAATGGTTTTAAACAGGAATAATGGTAATAACAATTCAAACACAGGTCTACACCAACAGTTTATACAAAGATCTACCCTAATAGCTGCTATCCACAGGCTGTGCCATAGATTCTGTTGTCATCATCCACACAGTTCAAAAGTCAGCTCCTTTGAAAGAGTTTCTCTACCCCATTAAAGAAATGATTATCACAGGACATTTCTAAACCACGACTTTTCTTGTGCCAAGTGCTACGTTTTCCAAGTGCTACATGTGCATGCTACGCTTTCCAAGTGCTACATGTGCATGCTACGCTTTCCAAGTGCTACATGTGCATGCTACGCTTTCCAAGTGCTACATGTGCATGCTACGTTTTCCAAGTGCTACATGTGCATGCTACGCTTTCCAAGTGCTACATGTGCATGCTACGCTTTCCAAGTGCTACATGTGCCGTATGTTACGTCTACCCAATGTCACGTGTGCTGAATTTGTGCTGCACACTGTACACCATCCGAAGGACTAGCACCCAGACCACAACTCAGTGGAGGGAATAGGAAGATTCCTGTCAAATGTAACTTGAAATCAGGACCTCTGCTTTCTCTCTTTCCCTAGATGGGGTACTCATGCACAGGGCCACGACTGCATACATGGGTTTGGTTACGTGTTGGAGAGGGGTGATGAAGAGGCGTTATATGCGTGTGGAAGGGGTGTCTTACATACACCACGAGTCTTGCTCAGAGCAGGTTCTCAATAATTCCAGTCGTGGCAAACTGATCCTCTTCAGAGGGGCTACCTTTGCCGGATCCATGACCAGGGAAGAACTCCAAGTGCCATCATGTTTTTTCACCTGTAGGTAAACACAAGCTCCATAAGCAGACTGTGAAGCATCACCAAAGGCCTGCAATTGAAACTCAGATATGTCTCTCCAAAGGATCTCACTTGTGTAACTCCGAGGAATTCTCCGCTGTTTCAAAAGTTCCAGGCCTTTGACCCAATGTAAGAACCTGTTTTGCCACTCTTCAGGCAAAACTTGATCCCAAGGGAATCCAAACCTCCAAATGGTGAAAGGAATGAGAAAACCCAATGGATCAAACAGCCTTGACATGAGACTCAAGACAGCTCTTTTAGTGACACATAAGTCCTTTGAAACATCTAGGCCATCAAAGGAAAAACAATCCTCAGAAGGTAACCAACGCATTCCCAGGACCTTGAAAGATTACGTTTCAACAGTCTTATCCTGAAACTCCCTACACAACAAATCACCAACTTTTTCACTGTTTGAAACCCACTTTGCCAGAGATATTTTAGCCTGACCCATTATCTGATTAACATGCTGAACCATCTCACAAGCCTCAGAATCATTGTCACAACCAGCCAGCCGATCATCCATGTATAAATTTTTCGATAGCTCATTTTTCACGCGAGATGATGGATATGTGATAAATGGTGTTTCACAGTAGCATTCAGAAGAAAAGGACTTTTTGTTTTCAAAGGGCACACGAACAAACTTCATCATTCTGATGGAACCTTTGTCATTCCAAAAGAATCTGTGAACATTTTGATCCTCATGACACATTTGGATCTGCAGAAATGCTTTTACTATATCAGCAGTCAGAGCAACTTTCCAACGCCTGAACCGCAACAAAATTCCTGGCAAATCTGGAAACAAATTAGGACCAGTGTTCATGCAGTCATTCGAAGATACTTCATTCAAACCTTTCATGGCAACATCAAAAACAGGGCGTACCTTTGTAGTTAGACTAGACTCTTTAACTACTGGATGGTGTGGCAAATAGAACACAAGGTTTGAACATACGACCTCATCCTCAGGAACTTCTTCAGTAATACCATCCTTCAACATATCAGAGATGACTTCATGATACCTGGACTCTACGTTTGGACTTTTGCTGAGACGATGAGTTCCACAGTTCAAACGAGACCTGGCTAGCTTTTCATTGTTCAGAAGTGAAAATTTCATTTCTTCACTCTTCCACGGAAGGGACACAACATACCTTCCTTCTGATGACTGGATAGACCTGTTAAAATCATCCATGACTGAATCAATTGGAATGGGCTGTTTTCCCTGTATCCCTATTGTTTCCAAGTCCCATATGCTTTTCAAAGAAGATTTAGATATTTGTGAACAAAACAGTTGATGAGAGATGTTTACACTTACAGGGCTGGAAAGAGACTCATCTACTGGTATTGGACCAGACAATACCCAACCAAACACTGAACGTTGAGCAAACCAAACCCTCTGACAAAAACATCATCTCATGGTCATTAACTTCCAGTAGACATCAAGCCCAATCAGAACGTCTGCTTTAACTTCTTTACCTTCAGGGACATCACAAAATTCTATGTCCTTTCCCAAAGGAGACAACATGCTCTGGGGCACTAATGGACGATAGAGAGGGACACAGATAATGGGGATCTCTGTGGCTTTCAGAGTGACAGCATTCCCATCAAGCCCCTGCAGATGCATATTACATACATTTCTAAGTTCAACACTGCTTGTTTTATTACTGCCAAAGGCTGCATACGCAAGATCATGAGACCCAACCCATTCAGGCCCAATCTTATCAACAAGTTGACAGGAAACATGATTTATCAGATCCAGTGTCAAACAAAACAATGGCTTCAGCTACACCTGCCTGGCCATGTACAGAAACTTTGGCAGTTTGCAGCAAAACATGATTATATTTTTCAGAGACAGTATTAACATTAGACCCATTCACCTTACTAAAAGAGGCATCTGATGTTGGCTTTGATGTGCATGCAGTGTTGGGTTTTGCATTGCTTGCTGTGATATCATTGGAGGAACAAACTTGTTTTGGCACACACAACAAAACATGATGTTTCTCCTGCATTTTGTGCATCCAGCCAGACATCTACTGAATGTTAAACAACGTAAACATGCCCCCATATCCTTTAAAATGTCTTTTTAGATTAAAACACTGTCGAAACTTGTGTCCTGGACGGTTACAAAGGATACAAATAGATCTGGTCTCCGCAACAGAGTGTAACGCCGAACAGGTAGTCACAGGTTGCGCTTCACCGTCACTGACAGGCTTTTCGGAGGTTCCAGGACGGGTCTCGAAGGTCTGGGATTGTTTTCGGCGTTCGATGTCCTGTTGAAGAAACTTTAGTAAAAACTGCAGGTCACCTTCTCGTTGATCACCATCTCTGGCCCCCTCCAAACGTACCTCTAAAGGAAGACGCGACAGGATGAGAGGTTTTAGAATAACACCATACTGCTGACCAGAAATACCCAAGGTCTCCAGACTCAGAACATGTGTTAGAAGACTGTCAGATATCTTCCAAAGTACAGGTACTATGGGCTGACGAGGAACTTCAGTGGACAGCAATTTTTGAATACGTTGTTTTAGACTGTCACAGGCCGCTTTGTAATTCCCACCAGAAATGAAAGTCCTTGAATAGCAGCGTTGGCTTCACCTTTTAAAAGGGACCAAAGATAAGAAAATTAAGACACATCAGGTAAATCAGAGTCATCAACGACGACTTGAAACTGTTCCCAGAATGGTATCCATGAGGCGACATCATCTGAAAAAGTTGGTAGTTCTAATTTAGGCAACTTTGCCTCCACATGATTACGTGATGCTGCCACATTGGAGGTCGATTTTTCTTTGATTTCAGCCGAGGAAGATAGTATTTCAGCTGCTTTTAAACGTGAAATTCTGGCATTTTCTCAGAATTCTGCAGCCTTGACGATGTCATTCTCGATCTCCAAGATATCAAGTTCAAACGCAACACTAGCCTGCGTTTCATCCAAGTTGTTCACACGTCTGTAAAATTCTTCAACTGCATTAGCTAATTCCACAAGGTTAATTGAAGTCGGACTGGAACAAAGTTCGTCTAATTTTTTACTGCAACGAGTAACCCAGCTTCTTGCAGCTGCACGCAGTTTTATGGCAGTCTTCAATTTATCAGACATATTTACGACCCACTTGTCCTTTCAAACCACAATCCAAATTTACTGAGTGAAAGAATCCGTCAGAGAACAGTTCACGTACCCAGTCACGAAAACCGAAAACGGGCAACGTCACGTAAAAACTATCAAACAGTTTTCTCCACAAAGTTAAACAAATACCAGCTGCACACACAGCAGAGGCATTTTATCCCG